>CM053595.1:30949789-30991665 GCA_028646575.1 Pseudocheirus occidentalis | reverse complement strand
AAAAAAAAGAAAAGGCTCATAAGCAATAGTGAAATAATTTGAAAATGCAAGACAGTACACATTCAAATGCTGAAACTACATGGCCCATAGTAGGCACTTTATAAATGTTTCTTGATTGATTGCTATGAAGATAATAAGGACTCTGAGAAAGGAAGCACAAACATGGACTGTCACAGTTGCAGAATACCATATAACTGAGATTTGAGTCATGGTATGATTTGGAAAAATGGACAGAAGGGAGGAGAACATTCATTTTATGAAGAATGGCATGTATTAAAGTCCTATGGACAATTTCCAATATCAGAGATTATTATTTATGTATTATGATTTTCTTTCATGGGTTGACACATGCATCCCAGCATCCCAACAAGTACAGTTATTAAGGGTAGGTGGAAAAGGAGGTGGGCTTATTGTGTGGCATAACTGAGAATAAAGACCCTGATTGCTACTCCTTTCCCAATCCCTCCCACCCCAAGATATTAATATTAAAGGGAGGACTCTAGTACTTATGGTGGATCTAGCAAATTCAAAATAGATCATCCATATAAGGCACTTTTTACACCTTAAAACACTATATAAACATTAGTTGCATAGTGGATAGAAATATGGACTTGGAGTTGGGAATGCACGAGCTGTCTAACCCTGGGCAAACCACAGCCTCTCTGAGTTTCATCTGTAAAATGGGGATAATAACTCGAACCACACCATAGAGTTGTTGCGAGGATCAACTGAGTCAATATATGAAATTTACTTTGTTAACCTTAAAGCCCTGTATAAATGTCCACTATTATGCTAGCTTCTGCCATATCTAGATTGTATACATAAATAATAAAAAAATGTGGATAAGATTCATACACAGTGATAATGCCCAAAGGGTTGCAATCCACACAAGTGGAGAGAGCAATCACACCAAAGAAAATCATGGATCCATCCAAGCAACAAATACGATTCTTAATTTTTAATACTTGGTGGAAAGTTTCATACAACCCTCTTGTTTTTCAAAGCACATATGGTATAAAGTGTTAGTGAAACCCCAGGTGAATGGAAAGAATACTTGGATTTATCTTGTGCTTTTGAATTCCTGCCACTTCCACTGACTAGATATTCAGATTACAGTTAGTCTGTATCTGTCAAATATTCTATATACTTTTGAGGCAACCCAGCGGGCAGAAGCATTTGTTGTCCTTTGAGGGAAGGTAGAATGTTCGTCCACCAATGAACATTTTCAGGGAAAGCTCTGCGACAAATTTGTTTTGAAATCATATGGCTCGACTGGGAATATCTGAGAGGGAAATAAAGTTTTTTTCTCCAATGTCTTTCTGCTACCAGGTTCTACTCTTCCCAAATACTACCTGCACAGAAGATATATAGTACCTTAGGTACTTCTAGAGAGAGACAATTTCATGCTCTTCCCCAGATTACAGCGCTAGAAATATCTTTGAATAGAGAGAAAAATAAAAAAGAAACGCAGAGATGATGAATACCAAAAGGAGGGTTTCTAACCGCCATGGATCATGTCTAGGTTGATAAAGATCAGAACAACAATATGGCAGAAAGAACCTTGTCTGGGAGTCAGTAGACCTGAGTTCTAGTCCTGGATCTGACTCAATTATCAGTGGGAGCTTGAACTAGCCACTCATTCTCTCCTGCCCTCATTTCGTTGTTATTGTGATTGTTGTTGCAAAGAGAGTATGTTATTGTGTGTGTTGCAAAGAGAGTGAAGTGGTTTGCATTTTCTTCTCTAGTTTATTTTACAGATAAAGAAACTGAGGCAAACAGGGTTAACTGACTTGCCTGGAGTCACAAAGCTAGTAAGTATCTGAGGCTGGATTTGAACTCTAGAAAGTGAATATTCTTCACTTCACTTCTATCACTTATAAAAGGAAAAGTGTGGAAATGAAGATATCAGAGGAACTTTTCAGTTCTCAGAGACTATATTATATCATTCTCTGATTCTAAAATTCTTTTTTTTTTAAAAAAGAGGAGACTATGAAATTATGGCAAGGTGCTAGCCTGAAGGGATTATACTCTCTAAACTATGTAAAGTATACAAAAAAGGGATTATAATCTCTAAAGAATCCTTTAGGATAATATGGAATATGGGTTTTGCCTCCAGTGGATCAAGAATTTAGAGCTATGGGGTGGGTAGGTGGCACAGTGAATCGAGCACTGGTCCTGGAGTCAGGAGGATCTGAGTTCAAATCCGACTTCAGACACTTAACACAAAACTAGCCATGTGACCTTGGGCAAGTCACTTAACCCCAATTGCCCTACCTTTCCCCCTTCTAAAAGCAAATAAGGATTCAGAGCTATAAGCGACTTTATACTCATTTAGCCCAGCTCCTTAATTTAACAGAGAAGGAAACTGAGGTCCACAAAGGTTAAATGACTAGTCAGTATCATTGGAAGTGGCAGAGATTTAGAAGGTCAAGTTAAATCCAAATATTCTTACCATTTATGTGGTTCCACTGGTACTTTGTACTATATACTCTGGATAACAACAGGATGAAAAGAAGCTTTCCACTAAGTTTATAAAAAATAAAAATGGTCATGAAGGTAGTAAACAGGAGAGGTGGGATTTGAACCTGGGTCCCATGAGTCCAGAGTAAAGACTCTTTCCACGCTATCACACTGCCTTAAAGCAACTGACATTTGCAGGAACCTATTTCCAACCCCTCTCAATTCTAATGCCTTCCTTCTTTTAGTGATTTCCTATTTTTCCTGTATATACTGTTTCTAGGTATTTGTTTGCTCACTGTCTCCCCTTTTAGATTGTGACTTCCTTGAAGGCAGGAATTGTCTTTTGCTTCTTTCTGTATTCCCAGAGCTTATCCCCTTGTGTAGTAAATTGTTGTTGTCCAGTTTTTCCATCTATGTCTGACTCTGTGACCACATTCGGGATTTTCTTGCCAAATCAATTGGAGTGCTTTGCTATTTCCTTCTCCAGCTCATTTTCCATAAGAGGAAACTGAGGCAAACAGTGTTAAGTGACTTACCAAGGGCACACTGTCTCAGGTCAGATTTGAACTCAGGGAGATGAGTCTTTCTGACTTCAGCCCAAATACTCTATCCACTGTGTCAAAGTTTATTGACTAAATGGAGGCAGAATAGAGATAGGAATTGAGTAGAGGGCAGAAGAGGAGGATTACATGAAGGGGAGAGCGATTTGGCATAGCTATCATTGGCAATACAGGAGCACTGGGTAATTAGAAAAGGGGTGTCTATCATGAAGACGGTGAAGAGCTCTGGGTATTGACAGGCAAGACAGAAGGGGACCAAAGACAAACTTTTGTTCCTGCACAATTTCAGTACCATATCTGCCAACTGGAGATGGCTGGAGATCAGAAGACTCAACAAGTGGTATATAGTGGAAAAGTTTCAACTAATTTTCTCTCTTTCACTTAATCCATGGTTTTTGAACGATTATGAGAGCTGTATCTCTATATTGACTGAGCAACCTCTTTCACCACCAAAAAAGAATGGCAAAATGGAAAGAAAACTGGATCAGCAGTCAAAGGGTGAAAATGTCAAAACTGGTTCTTCTAATTATTATTTCTTAGATTGTGGGTAAGCCCCTTCATTTCTTCTTTTTTATGGGAAATTAAAAAAAATGTTTAGTTTTACTTTTCAACAATTCATTTCCACAAAATTTTGATTTACAAATTTTCTGTCTTTCCCCTAACCCCACCCCAAAGAAGTGAGCCTACTGAACACCGCTTCCCCAGTCTGTTCTCTTATATTCTCCCCTATAGCCCCTCTAACTTCCTAGTAGAGCAAGATAGATTTCTATACCCCAGTGCCTGTATAACTTATTTCCCAGTTGCATGTGAAAAATATCTTTTTTAAACATTTGTTTTTAAAGCTTTGATTTCCAGATTCTTTCCCTTCTTCCCTCCTCACCACCCCCCACTGGGAAGATAAGCAATTCAATATAGGTTGTACACATGTAGTTACACAAAACATTTCCATAGTAGATATACTATGAAACACATTAAATTTTCCTCCATCCCACCCTACCCCCCTATTCTATTTTCTACTTTGACCCTGTCCCTTTCCAAAAGTGTATGCTTCTAACTACCCTCTCCCCCAATCTGCCCTCCCTTCTATCATCCCCCATCCTATGGCCTTTCCCCCCTACTTTCCTGCAGGGTAAGATACCCAAATGAGTATATGTCATTCCCTCCTTAAGCCAAGTTCGATGAAAGTAAAGTTGTCCCATTTCCTTTCACCTTCCTGCTCTTCCCCTCCATTGCAACAGTTTTCTCTTGCCTCTCTTATATGAGATAATTTACCCTATTCTATCTCTTCCTTTCTCCTTCTAATAAATTCCTCTCTCACCTCTTAATTTTATTTTTTAGATATCATCCCTTCCTATTCAATTAATCCTGTGCCCTCTATGTATACATATACATATGTATACACAGACTCACATATGTATTTATACACACATACACACTCCTATATAAACATATATATGTATACATACAGATTATCTTCAACTATCCTCATACCTAGAAAAGTCTCATGAGTTACAATTATTGTTTTTCGACATAGGAATATAAATAACTCAATTTTAATAGGCTCCTTATGATTTATTTTTCCTGTTTGCCCTTTAATGCTTCTCTTGCTTATTTTATTTGAAAATCAAATTTTTTGTTCAGTTCTGGGTTTTTCATCAAGAATGCTTGAAAGTCCTCTATTTCTTTGAATGACCATATTTTCCCCTGAAACATACTCAAATCCTTCAAATCCTTAATGTAGAAGCTGCCACATCTTTTGTTTTCCTGATTGTTTCCACAGTGTTCAAATTGTTCTTCCTGGCTGCTTGTAATATTTTCTCCTTGACCTGAGAACTCTGGAATTTGGCCATGATATTCCTAGGAGTTTTCTTTTTGGGATCTTTTTCAAGATGTGATTGGTGAATTCTTTTAATTTCTATTTTGCCCTCAGGTTCTAGAATATCAGAGCAATTTTGCTTGGTAATTTCTTGAAGGATGATTTCTAGATTCTTTTTTGATCATGGCTTTCTGGTAGTCCAATAATTTTTAAATTACCTCTCTTGGATCTATTTTCCAGATCAATGGTTTTTTCAGTGAGATATTTCACATTGCTTTCTATTTTTTCAGTTTGTTTGGATCCATTTTATAGTAGCTTGATTTCTCATAAAGTCATTAGCTTCCATTTGCTCCTGTCTAATTTTGAAGGAATTATTCTCTTCAGTGAGCTTTTTGAAATTTTTTTTTCTATTTGGGCAATTCAACTTTTTAAGGCATTCTTCTCCTCATTGGCTTTTTGGGCCTCTTCTGCCATTTGAGTTAGTCTATTTTTTAAAGTATTATTTTCTTCAGTATTTTTGGAGTCTCTTTTAGCAGGCTGTTGACCTGCTTGTCATAATTTTCTTGTATCACTCTCATTTCTCTTCCCAATTTTTCTTCTACTTTTCTTACTTGATTTCCAAAATCCTTCTTGAGCCTCTCCGTGGACTGTAAGCCAATTCATATTTTTCATGATAGCTTTTGATGCAGAAGTTTTGTCTTTGTTGTCTTCTTCTGATTCCATATTTTGATCCTTTTTGTCCCCCAAAAAAGCATTCTATGGTCTGATTGTGCTTCCTCATCTTGCCAGCCGATGACTTGACTTTTGAGTTCTTTGCCACAGTAGAACCCTGCTTCCAGAGTAGAGAGCTTTGTCTCAAATATCTGAAGTTTTTGCAAATGTCATCAGAGGTATGAGGAGGGTGCCCTCTCTACAGCTACCACAAGCTCTGGCACACTGGCATTTCTTACCCCAGTACCACCACCCAAGACTATAACCCAGATCCAAGCAAGTCAAAGCAAGAGTGATTACCCTTTAAATAGTCACTTGGGCCCCCTATGATCTTCAGGCCAGGAAGTCTGGAGGCAGCCATGTGGCAGCAGATGCAGTCACCACTTCCTCTACCTCTCACCCCAGGGGGAGGGGCTGAACTGACCTCTTTTGTCACCCAGTTCAAACAGAATTCCCTACTGACCTTTTAATTTCTCTTTGTTGTTCATGGATTGAGAAGTCTGGAAACCACCGCAGCTGCTGGTGATTCACTCTCCTGAAGTCTGCTCTAGTTGGTCTGGGTCACTGGTGGCAGCCACTCCTAGCTTGGCCTGGCTCATGCAGGCCTGTGCTCGGTCCCCAGCTTGGTATGATAGACCCTTCCTGTCATCCTTCCAGGCTGGCTTCAGCAGGATATTTGTGTTTCTCTGTCACTTTGTGGGCTCCAAAATTTGTTTGAGTCATATTGGAGGTGGTTGTGGCAAAAGCTCATGGGATTTCCTGCTTCTACTCCACCATCTTGGCTCCAATGCCCCCTTCACTTCTTGACCCTTAGATTTCACATCTGTGAAATGAGAAGTTCACACTAGATGCTCAAGGGCCCTTCTAACTCTAAATATATGATCTTATAAAGCAGAGCAAAATCCGATTTCAGTAGGTCTTAGGTTTATTACTGCTAAGGTATTCCCTATACTCTTTTATTTTTTTCAGAAAAAAATATATTTTTTAAATTCCAAGGAAAAACTAAGTCTTCCAGACCAAAGAAAGGAATCACTAAAAGCCTTCAGGAATATCCCATAAAGTAGGTCAACTTAAGGCAAGAAAGTGAGCAAAGAACTAATAAAAGCAGAGACTAAGAAATGAAGTGTGTCTTCATCCCCAGTCAGTTTGAATGTCTTGGATCTCCAGAATGATGATTAAGGATTTCAGTGAGACTCAAAATTGGTCTTTATACTCTTACCTTAATTCCATGACTAGACTTCCTTCATTGTCCGTATAGATCCTATATGGATTTATATCAATAACAAGAAGAAACATTTAGTAAATGCTTGCTCTGTTCCTAGCACTGTGCTAAGCTCTGGAAATACAAATACAAGTATAAAGACAGTGTCTGCCCTCAAGGACCTTAGATACTAATAGATGAAGATAATATATAACAGGGTCATGGGGAAGGGAAGGGTCTGTCCACCCACAGGACAGATGGTGGAGAAATTCAGTGAGTCAGGAATAGAGAAATGGCCCTGGAGTCAGGAGGACCTAAGTTCAAATCCAGCCTCAGGAATTTAACACGTACTTGCTGCGAGACCTTGGGCAAGTCACTTAACCCCAACTGCCCTGCCTTCTCCCCTCCAAAGATTCAAAAACAAAGGAAAAAAAGGATTAGAGAAAGAGGAGGAGGAGGAAGAGGAGGAGGAGGAGGAGAAGGAATGAGCATGGCTGACCTCAAAATAGATGATTGGGGATGAATGCATCAGTAGGAGAATTGGGATGTGGGACAGAAGTTATTTTCCAGAGTGAGAAGGAATTAGAAGAGTCATATTTATAGAAGGTATAGATTTAACATAGTTCATTATTTCCATTACGTAAATAAGAAACCTGTAGCCCAGAGAGTGGAACTGATCTAACCATAATGTTAATAATGTTTTAGATCCCCTAAACCTATCTATAATAAAAAAAAATAAAGAAAAAAGCTTACATACAGTGAAATGGAGGGTTAGTGGCAAAACTAGGATTTAAATCCCAGGTCTGCTGACTCTGGGTCTGGTGTTCTCTTCACTCACTGCATCATGATTCCTTGACAGAGTGACACAAAATCAACAGAGAAAGTTTCCAAGTAGACACCCCAAAGGCTACTTGGAAGGAAGCCTTCAGCTCTAATGTGGTAAGAGGTCCAGAGTGTGAATTGTCATTCTCAGACCCTTTTATACACTAGGATAATAGATCCAGTTTGGATTCCTCATTAATGAAAGGAAGGTGCCCAAATTCAAGGAAATAAGGAAAGACAGGAGTATGAAGTTTACAGTAGACATTTACATCCTTTCACTCCATTTCTTTTCCTTGGCACATCAAAATATTTTATTTCCCCTTTTGAAAACTAAAATCAATTGAATAAAATAACCTCATTACAGTATCTGATGGGAGCATGTTGAGTTAAGAAACTTAGCTCATCCACATGCAAACAGCAGCCACTGCCAAATACATTGTTCTGGAGATCCTGACATAAGAAAAGCCAGAACAATCCATTCTGGACAGAAACTCCTCCAATGACACTGAACCCTGTCTATACTGCAGCAGAGCCATATAATCAGAGGTGAAGACAGAAACCTCTCTTTTCCAGTTATCTAGTGCTTTCTTCCTTTTCTTCTACAGTTATTTCTTCCACATCATGGGGTTTAGGGGCATGGTGCCCCCCAAATCTGGAAAATCCATGAAAAATTTTTTGATCCTCCCTTCATACCAGAGAAGAAGTTTGAATTATTATATTAAAAGGTAAAATATGCTGATATTATATGGGAGTATACATGTTTTATGTGTTCCTGAGTTTCTAAACTTTTTTTTTTCTGTCTTGTCTGCTATCTTCTGCATGTTGTCTGAGGCTTCCACAAAACTCCCCCTAAATTGTCATTTAATTTCTTATGCTTACCCACAATATATTAAAACTGCAACGTAGGAAGAATAACTGTACTTGTCTGCAGTTGGTGATGGGTGCTGCTGTCACCATTAGCCAGAGGGTCATGGCATGCAATTTACCTGAAAAAAATCATGCCTTAAACACCTACTAAATGCAAGATATGAAGACGTCAGTCCTGGAGCTTGCATTCCACTGAACTTATATCTCTACTTTTTTTGATTGTCTGCTGACCACATTTTAGTGGGGAGTTATAATTGCAGTTCCTCTTAGTAGAATTACTAGGGGCTCTTTTGTATTCAACAACCTCGTGTGTTTTACACAGGAAGAGAGAAATGAGGGAAGGGATTCCATGTTGTCAATACTCATAAGACTTTAGGCTTCCCACTTTAATTAATGAATTCATTTATTTAATCATTCATTCATGTATTTCTTCCTACCATATGAGACTCATCATTTTATTGGAATAGTAAACTCCCTCCACTAATTCCAGTCAGCATTTATTCTATAGTTTTTAATCTTAGAGAGTTGACTAGGGCATGGAGAGGTTACACAGTTCATTTAGTGTCAGGAAGCTAGTGTGTCAGAAGCAGAGGCTGAACCCAGGTCTTCCTGACTCTAAGGCTAGCTCTTTATCTGATAACTCTGTTCTTACTTTCTTTTTCTTATTGTGTTTGAATTTATATTAAATTGGTCTTTATACCTCCAATAAAGAATTATAGATTTGTTTTGATAAGGGGGTGATTCTTGTTCCTTAAAGGCTATTTATACCAGACAGAATTTTGAGTGTAGGTGTATCTGGTTGTGGAGTCATGTGAGTATTCTTAAGGCATAGTGGAGTTAAGTGTAGAGAGACTCAAGAAGGAAAGTTATCGACCAGCTATTCAATTTTTAGGATCACAGAAACTCACCAAGACTATCTAACCTAGTGTCATGTGGATGGGTCACTGTCCATGGAGCATATGTGGAGCTGAGGTGAGCTCCTGCTGCCACTCCAGGGATACATGCTTCCAGGGACACAATGGTGAACGACTTTGGGGTGATGCAACAATCCCTTGATCCTCATCACTGTAGAAGGGGAATGGTGCTGTGTTGAAGATTAGCCACTGAGCTAGGAAGACCTGCCCACTCAAAGGATTTCTGCTGTGGCTCTGTCTCAGTCTGCATCTGTGTCTGTGCCTCTCTTTGTGCTTGTGTCTCTGTATCTCTATTTCTGTCTCTCTGTTTCTCTGTATCACTTTCTTTTTCTGTCTCTGTTTCTGTCTTTCTGTGTTTCCCTCTGTGTCTTTGTCTCAGTCTCTCTCAGACTTCCTATGTGGAAGAGGAAGATCTTTCTTTTTCCACTCTCTCCTTCCCTCCCTCTCCCCAGTCCCATGCTGCTATGGCATATGGGACAGGGAACAAATGCCAACTAGGTAAGATTGAATCGAGAGTAGGAGTGGGGAACCTGAAGCCTGAAGGCCACATGTAGCCCTTTAGGTCCTTAAGTACGGCTCTTTGAATCTAAGTTTTACAGAACAAATCCTTTTATTAGTGGGATTTGTTTGTGAAGTTTACATTCAGTCAAAAGACTGCACTTGAGGACCTAAAAGGCCATATATGACCTGGAAGCCACAAGTTCCCCATCCCTGGTCTAGACCTTAGATCCATGACTGTCTCTTCTACTGTTTGTTACCCTGAACATAGTTTACTGAGCAGCAATCTTGAGAAATCAGTCACTCAGTTACCTCTGAAGTTCTAGACACGCTATATATTTCAGTGGGAGTTCAGTGGTAGCAGGGAAGAGTTTTCTGCAATTACAATCTTCCAAGAGAAAAAGATCACTGGGAGAAAGATGACCCCAAGCCATATGTTAGCTTGCCATGAAATAAGAACCTTGAGGGAAGCGTTCAGAGATGAGGTGAAAAAAATTCTGTTCAACATCCTGCAAAATGTTACATACTTTAATGTTCTAAGTGTTAAGTATAAAGGGAGTTATGGATTACTGTATCAGTTTAAGTCTTTATCAATGGGAACTTATAAGTGATTTGTGTTTTAAGTATTTCTTTGTGTGGAGGAAATAAGTAGCTCTTCTATTCTTAATTTATATTGCCTCTACGTTTGGGGGAAATCCTAGACGTGAGTCAAACCTAAGCCCTAAGAAAGATTTTTTTCAACCTTAGAATGAACATGGTAGGTCTCAAAAGCTTTAAAATATGAAAAGATCCTAGATCTTTTCATCTTAAGAAAGTAGAGACAAGAAGAAAGCAGGAAGACTTTTTCTGCAATTATTCCCTTCTAAAAGAAGGTGATCACTGGGAGAAAGATGAATCCAAGACATACTCTGGCTTTCCAGGAAAAAAGAACCATGTGGGAAACATTCAGATGGTGTAGAGATGAGGTCTCATAGGATATCTTTTGAGCCTTCTCTCTTTAGAAACCTGGCTACTTCTGGGACTTAGCCCTGTATTAGCAGGACTGCAGCGCAGTTGCCCCTCAGTAGGAGAAGGCAGCCCCAGACCACCAAGCTAGTATGGGTCTCTTCTTTTACTACCAAGGTATGGAAGCGAGGGCTGGGAGTCAGCTGTATTAGCTACGGAGATGAACTCAAAGATCTTTTGAAGTATTGCAGCATTAACTATGAACATTGTAGCTCCTTCCCCACCTTCTCCAGATTGTAATCTTGGCAGGGATCAAGCTTAATTTATCCTTGGTTCTCTTTCAATTCATTGAAAAGAACAGGTACTTTATTATTTTACTGAGGAAAGGATAAAGTGCCTAAAACTACAGAGCCCAGTTAAAAATTATGGATGGAGTAGTGACTTTTAATTCAATCCAAGAAGTGTTTATTAAGCACCTAATATAAGCATAGTAATGGGATAGATCAGAGGGATGCAAAAACAAAAGTGAAATAGATTCTGCCCTAAAGAAATCTGCATTTTTATTTATCAATGAATACAATGTTAAAACAAATAACATTAGAAGGAAAAGCATCACATATGATATTACAGGTTCTAGAGCTCCAAAAAGTCTTCAAGATCACATAGTCCAAACCCCTTATTTAACAGCTGAAGAAACTAAGGCCCAGATAAAAGATATGTCTTGAATTAGAAAGTAAAGATTGATATTCTTTTAATTTTAACTGATAGTAGGAACAGGGATGATTAAGGGTAGATTTCATCATTACTGTCAGTCACCACCACCACTACCATCATCATTGTTACATCTGGGGAATGATCAGCTTACTTAGCATGTATATAACACTTTAAGTTTTATAAAGCAATTTATCAATATTATCTCATTTGATCATCTTAACAGCCTTGGGAAGCAGGGGCTATTATGATTCCCATTTTCCAGAAAAGGAGAATGAATTAGAGGTTAAGTGACTCATCCAGAGTCAGCAAGTGTCCGAGCTCAGGTCTTCTTGACTCCAGTCCCAGCACTGTCCACTGAGCCACTTGGCTACCTAATCAGAGTACAACTTGCCTTCTTACCCATTTTTCAAGGCCCAGCTCAAGTCCCATGTCTTCTGTGAAATCTTTCCCAGATTCTTGAAGTATCATTGATTCAATGTTCCTTGGTAACATTTATATTCTGCTCTGCATAATCCAGAGCCTGAGAACCTATTCTTTTGCATTATACTATTTTTTAAAAGCAGGAATAATTTATCTCCTAAACTAGATTGTAATGTCCTCAGGGGCAAGAACCTTTGTATTCCCCATAGTGTGGTATATGCAGTAACATATCCTATGTGTCTTTGGATTGTAAATGATTTCTTCAGCATCCTATGTGGAGAAACTAAAAAAAAAAAGTTCTCTGAGTTAACTTATAACCAGGAATAAGGCTATGCTTATTATGCTTCTCTCCTTAATTTGCATGACAACCTCCACAGAAAGACTGATGAGAACTATAGGTACATACTGATGGAAGGATCAGCCCCTACTTGAGGAGAACTTTACTTTACAATTAGAGAAGACAAAGGCCTACTGGTAATGAACAAACTTCCCCAAATAAATCTTCAGCCATTAGTTCAACATGGATTCTTGTTGAGTCTGCCGATGGCGTTTTGAAAAGACTTTCATTAAATGTTGCTAACATGTCATAAGCTCCCTTAAATGGAAGGGTAATGGCTCATAACATTTGTAAGCTTTTTAATTTCATGGAATATGAGCAGCATAATCAGCACCTATTAAAGTCAACCAACTGTGCCAAGAAGTGGGGCTCCCTACCTTTGCTTTTGTTTTGCCTTTCCTACTGGTTGTACCCACAAACTAACAGTCAACAAGCAAATTTATATATTTTAAAGACTAACATTGGTATGTGATACACCTGACAACCTCAGATAAAACCATCACAGCTGTATCTGCATGTTTGAGGTTGAATAAACACCTTTTAGGCAACGGTTGTTGGTTTCCAGGGAAAGAGATTTCTGTTTCCATTAACTTTGGCCCAGAAGGTGTAACTTTGGTATAATTCAAAAATCAGTCATCTGACAAGTGTAACTTAAATTTATGAATTTGGGCTAATATAATGAACTTTACTTATCTTTCTAATGCTACAGAGATGTCGAAACCACATTTTTCAAGGGCCATCTCAAGTCCCATTTCTTCCATGAAACTTTTCTGTGTAACTTGGCCAATGTAGGACTCTTCCCATTCTGACATTATACACTTGTCTCTACCATAGAATTTAGCCCTTGATTTTAATGTGGACTCTCTTATATGGTTTTATTTAACTCATTATTCCCTATTTGTTAATTTTGACTTAGCCAAAAAAATTGTGATCTCCTTGAAGGGATATATTTCAGAGTAGGTATACAGTAAACAACAAATTTAACTAGAGTATAATTATTGGTGAACTCTAGAATTATACTTTAATCAAGTGCAATAAGCTTAAGATCTGACATAATAAGAAAAAGGAAGTTGGTCATATAGCATTAACAAGAGCAACAGGTAGATAACTCAAGTGCTACAGCCCTGCCCTTCTCCCTCCCCTAAAGCCCAAAAGAAAAGAGTTAAAAAGGATCCAAAGGCAGACCTCTGGTGCACTGCACTGGTGGGGGAGGGTGGCAGAGCTCCTCTATGAAGAATGTATTAAAAGGAAAGGATTGGAATTCCACAATACAAGAAACATAGAAGGGTGGAAATTTACATAGGTTTAGAAGTCCCAATGAAATTGTATGTAAGTGCTAAAATAATTACATGTAATAAAGGTGAATTAATTTGGACTTTTCCTAATTTGTTATTATTACTATTATTTAGTAAAAGATATTTGGTGTTGTTGGACTAAAGCTATTTTTATTTCATTTTACATTCAGTGTTATTGTTGAATGAGAGATTTCTTTGCCTCAACACAAACTTTTTGGATCATAGCAATTGGTTTTTTTAAAAATTTGCATATAGGAGTCTTTTATTAAAATATTTATCAGTACTTTAAAGATTGGCAATCTCATCAGTATGAAAACCACTACTAATGTTGATTCAGTTGATCAAGTAGCATTAATTAAGTGCCAATTATTTTTCACATACTATGCTAAATGCTGGGAGTAGCAAAATAAAATTAAAATAGTTCTTGCCTTCAAGAAGCATCCATTCTCTTATGGGAGACAACATGTTCATATATACTTAACCTGGGATTTGTGAACTTCTTCTTGCAAAAACATTTTATTAATTTATTAAATTCACATTATATTATTAATTATTAAATCATCAATACTATCTTAATACTACTTATTCTTTGATGACTATATTTTTATTTATAAACTTTTATATTTTATTTCGTATATTTAAAAACATTATTTTATGAAAGAGTCCCTAAGCTTCTCCAGACTAACATAGGTTAAGAATCCCTGATATATAGGTCTATATGATCAAGAAGTAGTAATCTGGGGATGGTGTAATGTGATGCAAATCATCACACCAAAAGAAAAATGACCAAAACCAAAACAAAAGCAAAACACCTAATCTTGCCTCAGTAGACAATTATCACAAGTTGCTATGACCTTGTTTCATCATATCAGCCTCTCTCAAATTATCATGATCTTTGAAACCCAGAACTTCATCTATCCCCAAACCAAAAGCCTTTCTGGTAGAACCTGCTTCATCCCTCACCATACTGGCATCACCTTTGATATTCACCTTTGATAATCTTAAAGAAAATTGTATTGGAGGATCTCACATATTCTGAATTTCACATTTTGACCTGAGCAGAATCAAGGAATGGACAGGTCACTGGTATCCTGAGGATTAAAGTTAAAGATATACCTCATTTCCACCTGTGGTTGACTTTTAATCTGAGCCACAAGCAAACACTGAGACTATAATAATTATGTCTCATATCTCCATACTCATTTCCTTTCTGCTACCCACTGTACCTCCTATGCCCCAAGTGGATCAGATCAGTTATTTATAAATTGATCCAGCTCCATTTCTCATCCCTTAAGCAGTAACCTCATAACGGAAATTCATTTTTTCATAAACATTTCTCTTATAATTTTTTTTAACATGAACCATCTGAGTCTTAACTGAAGTCTAAATTCTCTCCACACACAGCTTGATAGTATAAAGCCACACTTATCTTGCCATCTGCACTTGCCTTTTATTACAGGGAGATGTCACTTTTTATCTCTATGACTATTTTGTTGCAAAATCCATAGTGGGGACTACTCGGCAGGTAGAGTCACCAATGAACTGAGCAAGAAGAGAGTTGGGTTCCCTGTCTCTTTTATTCTTTCAACATTAATCGGTCTAATTTTTTTTTGACATTGGGAAACAAATGCATCTGCAAAATATTTATCAGCCTTAAAAGCTTCATTTGCTGTGTGGACCATTTTAATATTTGCCTAAGGGAAGAGTCGATGCTAATAAAAACAGAATCATTCATGGAAATTGAAAGTGCCGGCAATCATAACTTGGAAAGTGCTGTTTAAAAGAGCACTGGTAATAATTTGCGGAATACTACATTAAAAAGGTTATGTTACCCCTTGATAGAAATCACAAAATTAAAAAAATAAGCAAGTGTTAAACCATTTCATAAAGAACTTTTTCCCCCTAGAGGGTACAAAATCCACTTAAAATAGACCTTAATGATCACGTTGAAATATTTCTTGGACAATGAACAACATATCCTTTTTAAAAAGGAACAAACATTGAAGTCACCCACGGTAATTATAAAGTTCTGTACCTTCAAAACCCTCTCAGGAGACAAATGTACACATTTTGACTGAAATATAAAGGGAACATTTTTAAAAGCATTATTTCTGACAACTTATTAGGAATTAAAAATAACAATAAGACTTTTAAGGACATTAAAGTGTCTTTGTTCCTTAAAAATTAGCTTTCCCCCATTATTCTTAAAGAATCATTGAACCTCAGGGCACCAGAGGCCATCTCAAATCCCAACTCATATCTGACTTGGGAATTCATTCTCTTTCAAGTTTTCTTTATAAGTGGTTATACAGTTGAAGATCTTCAGTGAAGGAGAATTCAAAGGAAGCCTATTCTATTTTTGGAAAGCCCAAATTATTAAGAAAATTTTTTTTTGTATTTTTTTTTTCATTAAGCCAAAATCTGCCTCTTCAACTTCCACCCACTACTCCCAGTTCTGTCCCCTGGATACTAGCAAACTAAATAAAATCTTTTCTTTGCAACATCATGCTTCAACTATTTGAAAAGAACCATCATCCTTTCCCCAACCCCCAAGTTATTTAAAGGATCATAAAATTCTAAAGCTGGAGCTAGAATTAGAGTTAATTTAATCTAGCACCCTCATTTCATAGATCATAATACTGAGGTCCAGAGGAATTAAGTGTCTTGTCCAGGATCACATAGTTATTTAAGTGCTTAAAGTCCACTATGAACCCAGGTTTTCTTGACCCTAAACACAGAAATCTATCCCTACCCTCTATCCTCCTCAGGTTAAACATTCTCAATTCCTTTAATGATGGCTTGTTCTCCTGTACCCCCATCATTGTGGCCATCATCTTCTGGACCTATTCTAATCTGTCAATGCCTTTCCTAAACTGTAGTATTCAGAATAAAACACTATATTACAGATGTGGTCTGAGTAAGGAAAAGAAACAAAAAAATAAATCTTCTCTCATCTTTGAACCTATACCTCAATTCTTATAGCCTAAGTCACCTGAGGTTTCTATTGGTTGGCAAGATCACTATTGATTTATGTTGAGTTTTGTAGTCCACTTAAACTTCTCAATGTTTCCTTTTTTTTTAATGTTAATATGCCTGTAAAGGAGTGCTCCAAAGGCCCACTGAGGCTTTCAGCCAGCTTTATCTGAATATTATAAACAGAAGAGAAAATGACCTTATTCTGGGTTTGGCAAATCTCTGTGACTTTCCCACACCCTCTCATCTACAAGGGAAAATGAAAGATACTGGGAAACTCCAGAAACTTTTGGTAGCTACAGGACAAAAAAATCATTATATTGTTGTAGTTTGGTACTCAGAGATTAAGTTATGTAGTATATGGAATGTTTACCATAAACTAGAGAAAGGTCTTTGAGAGATATACTCATACTTCTAGATCAGCAAGAGAACTCTAAGATAAGACTAAACCTATTGAAATTAGCTAGCTTGGAGGACACCTATTACTTTTCCTACTGTTTGGTACCTGGGAATAAGATATCCCACTGGGGAAATGAGAGGATTCAGAGATAAGACTCAGGGAAAAATGACAAGAGAATGCAAGAGGAGGCTTTTTTTTTTACTGGTTTTCCAGTGAAAGTTTTTGCCTTTTCTAAAAGATCTGGGAAAAACTACAGGATTTTGACCAAAAAAATCATAATAATAGCATTCACTCTTCTCTTGGAAGAAAGCTGAATATTTCAGTGTAGCAAGAAGGTAGAGGTGGCAGATGGGTGGTGTCTAGTTCAATACTGTTTAGAAAAGTAGCTTCTGGTACATCTGTGACCAGCAGCGTTTGTACACCTGTCTATACAATATCTTGTTATTCATCCTTTGTTTTGGAAGAGGACCAGTGGCATCATGAGGTGATTTCTTGA
Organism: Pseudocheirus occidentalis; assembly: GCA_028646575.1. NCBI lineage: Eukaryota > Metazoa > Chordata > Mammalia > Diprotodontia > Pseudocheiridae > Pseudocheirus > Pseudocheirus occidentalis. The sequence goes on along the minus strand of CM053595.1, from coordinate 30,974,236 downwards.
CTTGCGTGTGAATTGGATTTAAGTGAGGCAGAAATACACAAAACTGTCATCCTCACTGTCTCATCCTGAGTCACTGAAATCCAGTGGTAAGACAAAAGTCAGGATGACTGGCAATGACCCAGGATGCAGCTGATGACCTTGGTGTCTTCAATGTCTGACCAAGCTCTTAATTGCTAGTAGCAACTACAAAGCCAATCCAATGATGGCTAAGAGACCAGTATAGAGTAGAAGAGGTACAATGCAATCTTTAGTTACTTTTTTGATAATTCCAGTTCAGCAGTAGTGGTTAAAAATTTATATAGAATTTACTATATGGCAGGCACTGTGCAAGCTCTTTACAATTATTATTTCATTTGATTAAACACCTTGCTTTTTTGTCTATGTCCTCTGACTGCTACATATAAGCACATCACTAATTGCTTGCCAGTTTTTATTTTAGGAAATATAGAACCACATTAAACATAGGGTACCTAGTCCCTGAAGGACTGGCATACCCTCTGATATAAGGAGGTATTACCAAGCATACTCTTAAAATATGATTTGTTGGCTATTTATGTCTTTTTTAGTTAAACATTTATTAACCACCTATTATATGCCAGGCACTGTACTAAACCTTACGGGTACAAAGAAAGACAAAAAATCTGCCCTTGCTCTCTGGGAACTCATAGGTAACAAAGGAGACCATATACAAATAGCTGTACAAAGTTTTTTTTTCCAAGTTACACATGAGATTAATAGCAGATAATCAATAAAGAAAAGGCACCACAATCGATGGAGGTTGGGAAACATTTAGAAGGTAAAGTCGTGGGAGCTGGTATGCAGAAATAATGGGGGAGAGTATCCCAGACAAGGGAACAGTCAATGAAAATGCCAGGAGTCAATAGATAGGGTGTCTTGCTTGAAGAGGCCAGCAAAGAGGACATTGTCATTGGATCATAAAGTACTTGGGTGGGAGGGGGAAAAAGGCATAAGAAGACAGGAAAGATTAGAGAGGGTAATGAAAGGTTTTATATTTGATCCAGGAGGTGACAGGGAGATATTAGAGTTTATTAGGTGTGTGTGTGTGTGTTTGTGTGTGTGTGTGTGTGTGCACATGTGTGAAAGAGAGAGAGAGAGACAGAGACAGAGACAGAGACAGAGACAGACAGGGAGACATGGTTAGAACTTTGCTTTAGGAAGATCACTTTGAGAGCTGACTGATGGATTGATTGTAATGGGGGAAAAACGTCTGGATGAAAGATCAACCACCAGACTATTGTAATAGTCTAAGAGTAAGGTGGACGTGTCTTAGAATGGGGGACTTAGAGTGAAGAGGTGAGGATGAGACATTGATTGTGAGTCTGTGAAACTGAAAGGATGGTGGCAAACTCAAAAGCAATAAAGAAGTTCTAGAAAGGGGAAGGTGGTTTTGTGGGAAGATAGTGAATTCAGTTTGGAATACATTGAGTTTGAAAGATCTACAGAAATCCATTTTGAGATGAAATAGGTCAGTGAAATGTCAGAAGAGAGTTTAGAGCTACATAAGTAGATCTGAGAATCATCAACATAGAGATAATAGTTATATACATGTGAACTAATGAGATCACCAAGTGAAACACTATCAAAGGAGAAGAGGGTCCAGGGGAGAACTCTGTGGGATACCCATGATTAGCAGGCATGACCTGGATGAATATACAGCAAAGGAGACTTAGAAGAAGTGGTCAGATAAGTACAAGGATAGCTAGGAGAGAGTAGCATCCTGAACATCTAGCGAGAAGGTACCAGGAAGAGCTTAATGAACAGTGTCAAAGGCTGCAGAGAGGTCAAAGACAATGAGGTTTGAGAAAAGTAAGATATAATAAATTAAACAAATTAATGTCAAATCTATCCTTCCTACATACCTGTCTATAGATTCTTCTGAACTGCCTTAAGATCTATTCTTTGAACTTAAAATTATTGATCAGATCTCCTTTTTCTTTCATTTTTCTTTTATCATAGTTATCACTGTACACTTTCCTTCTGTAGTTCCTCACTACATAAATAAATGGGAAATGGACATTTTCCTTCTAACAGATAAGCATGTTCAAGCAAAACAAACATATGGATTAATTATGTCATCTTGTTCTGAACTTCTAGTTGATTTTCTACCAACAAGTAGGAAGCAAGCTTCAACAATGGTATAATTTAGTCTCAGTTTGTCTTTATATTAATCAAGGTTCTCAAGTCTTTTAAAGTTAATTTTCTTTAAAATTTTATCATCATTGTATAACTTGTTTTCCAGATTCTGCTAATAGGGAAGATTTTTAGCCACACCATTGAGTGGTGAACCCCTCTGAGTCTATAATTATAGGCGTTGTAGAGTTACTAATTTATTCCTGGTTTATTTCTTTGGGGATATCTTTCAACATATGATAATTTTTTCATAGAGTTAAGTATTTTGTTTCTGTTTCCTCATATTCCTGACCTCAGTTCCTGATATAGGACTCATGAGTCAGGGTCAGCTTCCAATCCTTGCCTCACTGTTGGATGGGGTAGTTTTACAGTCCAAGTCCATAATGACTCACTAGTAATTACCTCCTCTCCTCCACTTTACCAAGTTGGAATTTCCACAACTTAAATTATCATTTATCATGGAATTTGGGGGATGAGGGAAAATATCCAGCTTTCTTTCTGACTCTTGTTCCACTCCCCATCTTTTCTACCCTCCCAAGGGCAGCTATGCCAAGTCATTGAAATGACCTAGAACTGCTTCTCAAAACACATGAGTGTAGGTTTCAGGTTAAGACAAACACTCGCTGCTTAGGTACTTTAGCTAATAGTTATTAGAATCAGGGAAAGAGAAGTCAACTCTTACTTGAGCTAATCAAGAAAGATGATTGAGTCTTGGAATGACCTTGGTATCTAAGTTGTTATTCAGTTGTGTTTGGCTCTATGTGACCCGATGGATGTTTTCTATGGAGATGTTGTCTTGGCCAAGATACTGGAATGATTTCCCATTTTCTTCTCTAGCATATCCCCATTTTGTAGATGAGGAACTGAGGCAAATAGGGGTTAAGAAACTTTCCCAGGTCATAAAACCTACTGTGTGTCTGAGGCTAGATTTAAACTCAGATCTTCCTGATTTGTGGCCTGGTATTCTATCCACTGCTCCATCTAGTGGCTCATAACTTATTAAGAGTGTCTTATTTTTTTCTTCTCAAGATATATATGGTTTATGGGAATAAATTGAATGGTCATGTTGTGGCTGAAGGGGTCAATTGAGGTATCAACATTATCGATGTAAATCAATTCACATTAAGTGAGAATGTCTTGATTCATATCGACCTCAAACTGACTGAAATATTTGGTCTGTGCAAACACTAAGGCTAATAACCTACCTTGGTTGAACAAGACACCCTTTCTTGTATAAAGCTTCATCTACAGATCTTCTCATTTCTCTCCATATTCGGTAGCTAGAACTAACTTTTAGAAAGCTTACCTTATTAATTAGGCCTCAAATTCTCTCAGTATCCATACGTCTGTCAAAATGTGCAGGAGGGTGAGTGGTATGGACAGACTTACTATTTGATTAACCTTGAGAAAATGTTGAAAGCATAGGTCAAATCCACAAACCCTTGAAAAATTACAAGAGTTTCAAAAGGATATGAATCATATAAGAGGATTTTTACTGTTTCCAATTTTGGAAATGAAGTTGTGTGACAAGAGGAAGGGCAATGATTTTTATGCTCCTCGAGTGTTATGTGTAAATGTCAAATTTTCCATTTAGTCCTGGTCTTTTCACCAGGACTGCTTTAAACTCCTCTATTTCACTAAATATCCATTTTCTTCCCTGATGGATTATACTCAGTTTTTCTGGGTAAATGGCTTTTTTGGATTGTAATTCTGGATCCTTTGCTTTCTGGAAAATCATATCCTAAACCCTACATTCCCTTACAGTGGAAGGTGCTAAATCTTGTGTGATCTGTGGCTAGTAGATAGTATTTGAACTATTTCTTTTGGGCTGCTTTTATAATGTTCTCCCTTACCAGGGAGTTCTGGATTTAAGCTATACTAATCCTGACAGTTTTCATTTTGGAATTTCTTTGAAGAAGTAAGCAGTGGATTCTTTCTCTCTGCCCTGGAACTTTGACTTAGAACTAGGTAATGTATGACAGTTGCCAGGTGACACCCATGCCAGCTTCAGTGCTGTTACAGAGGTCCCTTGGTGTCTCTTTTTGTGCTCTGTGCCCTTACTATCCCTAATCACTGGGCTGCTCCCCTCAACTGCCGCTGCCACCATCTTAGACTGCTCTCACCATTGTCACTATATACTTGGCAAGTTCCCACCCCAGTGTCTGCAGACTATTATGTCTATCTTTCTAAGCTTCTTTGGACAGAAAAATGACTCACTGTGACTTTTTCTTGACTTTCCTGATCAGAATTTAGTTTGGCACATTTTCTAGGCTGTTGTGGAGGTTTTGAAGTAGCTAAGGCAAAAATGCTACCTTTTACTCTACAGTCATAACTTCACTCCCCCTTTTTTCTTTATATCAGTCATTCATTAATATCTTCCAGACTGAATGTTTCCTTGTGACAAAGGAAAACAATTAAGCAAAAACATCTAATATAGAATACTTTTTTTTGCAAGACTAGATGTATGTACGTATGTGTTTGTGTTTGTCTCTGTGTGTGTGTATACACATATGAATGTAATAATCTGTCCTACTAGGCCCTTACTTCTTTTTTTGTAAAGAAGGAGGTATATATGCTTAGCTATCTCTTCTCTATGACCTTTGTTGTCTTTTCCACGATAAAGCCTAACTTCCTTTTAGTTCTCTTTTCATTTACATTGTTCTATCACCATGTATAGCGTTCTCTTGATTTTGTTTATTTTATTACTTATATGAAAAAATCTCCCCACATTTCTCTGAATTTCTCGTATTTCAGTATTTTTTTTACTGCATAATACATCCATTACATTTGCATGCACTGTTTCTTTTCAAATTACTTCCCAACTGATGGGTACCTTTTCCTACCAGAAAGGGGGCTAATGCAGATTTTTAAAAAATATATTTTATTTTTGTCTGTGTCTTTGACTTCAGTGGTGCACTTTCCCAATAATATGATTGCTAAGGCAAAGGCATAGTTTTGTCACTTACATAATTTCTAATTGGAATTTAGTAGAGTTGGAAGATCTGAGAGTTAAACTGAAAGTATATCAGTATGCCTTTTGTCCTCCAGTCTTTCCAATATTTTCCATCCACATTAAAAAAAAACTTTGATAATTTCCACAGCATCAGTTAAAACCTCAAAATTGTCCTAATTTGCATTTCTCTCATTATTAGAGATGTAAGGGATGTTATCACACGATCATTTGTAGTTTTCAAATTTTCTTTTGAAACTCATTCAAATCTTTTGATTCGAAAGCTTTTGATGTTATGCACTAGTGTAAATTCCCTATTTTGAATATCAGTCTTTTATCATTGACATTTGATGTATTTTAACTCTTTTTCTTCTAATTTCAGATGAACTGATTTTATATACACAAAACCTTTTAAATTTAATATAAATGGAATTTTTTATCCTTTATACAGGGGTAAAAGGATGCTGATTTGTTTTCTTCTAATTTTTAAATAAGTCAACTTTCTACATTTAGGTTATTTATCTGTTGCCTCTAGCATCAAATATAAAATACTCTGTTATTCTAAGTCTTTCAAAATTTAGCTCCTTCCCACCTTTCTAGTCCTTTAATATCTTAACTCCCCAACATATATGCTTTGATCTAGAGGCATTGTATTTCTGGGTATTCCACAAAAAAATAAATTCTATCTCTTGGCTTCTGGGCATTTTCTCTGGTTGTCCCCCATGCTTGGAACACTCCTCACTCTGAATACTGACCTCTGGGGCTTCCTTTACATCCCAACTAATATCTCCCCTTCTACAGGAAGACCTCCTTAACTCCTTTTTATTCTAGTCTTTTCTTTTTTAATTATTTCCTATTGATGCTGTATATAGCTTGTTTTGTATTTATTTGTTTGTATTTTTCTCTCCCTCATGTAAACTCCTTGAGGAAAGGAACTATCTTTGGCTTCTTTTTGTATCCCCAGCTCTTACTATGGTGCCTGGCATTGAGTAGGTACTTAATAAGTGTTTATTGATTGATTGTAAGATTTTGATTTAATCTTAATTCCTGCCAAATTTATTTATATTTTTTTCTGATCTCCTTTTGGGGAGAGAGAGAAAGAGAGAGAGAGAGAGAGAGAGAGAGAGAGAGAGAGAGAGAGAGAGAGAGAGAGAGAAAGGGAGAGAAAGAGGGGAAGAGAGAAGGAGGAAGGGAGAGGGAGAGAAAAAGGGAGAAGGAGGGGGAAAGAGAGAATCTTAGAATCTTTTTTGAATAATGTATCTTGTTGGATATATAAATGATTTACTGATGTTATTGATTACTTCTGTTTTAAGTTTCAGTTTGTTTATTTAGTCTGTTCCACTGACCCTTTTTTTCTGGTTTTTATCCAGTATCAATTTTTTTCATGAATACTTATTTTAAATAAAGTTTAAAGTCTGATAATGCTATAGTGTCTCCATTTGTAATTGTTCTCATTATTTATTTTCATATTCTAGAACTTTTGTTTTCATAAATGAATTCTACAGTTATTAAATCTAGTTCTAAAAAGTGTGTCCTTGGTAATTTGACTGGTATACAAAGAAATTGATAAATTCACTTGGTTGGTGTCATTTTTATTATACTGGCATTGCTCATCCATGAGAAGTGTTTCTCTTTCAAATTATGGTCTCTTATTATTATTATTATTATTATTTAGTGTATTGTGGTTGTATTTTAAAAATACTTATACTTTTTTGTTTTACAATACTTTCATTTCCAAATAAATCTCTTCCTGCTTCCCTCGTATCAAACTACTCTTTATAACAAAGACTGAAAAGAAAGAAAAAAAATGGTTCAGTAAAACCAGCCAATATATCAACTGAGTCAGATGGTTTTTATTTGTTCTCTGTTTAAGAGAAGGAAGACAACTCTATACTCTTGTCAGGGGCAAACCTTGGTCATTATGAATATGAAGCATTCAGTTTATTTTTTGTAGTTATTTCCATTTATGTTTATATATACATATATAAACATGTATGTATATGTATAGTTTCTGTTTACATCATTTTACGTCAGTTAACATATCTTCCAATGCTTTTCTGAATTTTTCATATTCAACATTTATAATATAGTAGTATACCCACATCATGTTTTACTCAAACATTCTCCCATCACTGGGTTCCTTCATTGTTTCCAGTCCTTTGCTGCTGTAGTTTTATTTTTTGTAAGTTTATTTATGTCTTTGTAGATTAACTCCCAAGTAGTTTAGGAATTTTATACTTTAAATAGAATTTCTCTTACCTTTTAAAATTTTTGCTTAGTATTGTTTATAAAATGGTAATGATTTTGTGAATACATTTTGTATCTTGTAACCATGCTGTAGCCATTAGTTTTCTCCATGATTTTCTTTGGTGATTTTCTGGTCTTTTCTGGGCACACTATTATGTGAACTGTAAATGGTGATAGTTTTATTTCTTCTTGGCTGATGTTTATACTTTGGGGTTCTTTAGCTTATTGACAGAGCTAGCATTTAAAAAAATTCTACCAAATAGTAGTGAAGAGAAATGTCTGACTCTTTCTTCACATAAATTAGTGTATAGCTATACTTGTCTCATCATGCACCCAAAATTGTTTTGTTTTGTTTTTGGTTCCAAGGGTAACACTTTGTGTTCATACCTATGAAATTTAACCTTTAGGACATAAGCTCCTTAACTCCAACAACTGTCTCACTTTGACATTTGAATCTTTAGTCCTAACACAGTGCTTGGCACATAGTAGTTACTTAATAAATCGAATTGATTAATTAATCTTACTAGATTAAGTCTATTCACTCTAGGTTATAGAAAATCTTTTGGATCCTCTCATTCCTCTTAGCTTTATGTCACAATAAAGTACCTTGGAACTTGAGGAGACATAGACTGACCCCAGGGCTCCATGTATAAATGAAATTAGTGGCAATGGCATGACTTCCAATGAATTTGTAAGACTAGGTCTGTGACCAAAAACAAACAAAATTACTCTTATCTCCCCTTTAATCAACTCTGTTCCATCAGTAGAAAGCATCTTTCCTTCCCCATATTACAGTCATGGGTCATATCCCTAAAGACTCCAAGATACCCATGAGTTTGAATTTACCTTCTTGAATTGAGGTCTCTCATTCATTTTGTATATTATCTATACTAAAAGTATCTGTGCATAGACATCTGAGGCCTTGGGCTTTACTGCTGGCTCTCTTGTTTCTTGAGCATTATTTCATGTACATTACTGGCGCCATATGCTGATAATATCCCTATGTTGCACCTGCTACTTTCCATGATTTTGGTATTGGCAGAACTATACGAGTAATTTTCTCTGCCCATCACCTCCATTTTTAGCTTGATGAGATTTATAAGACTATAAAGAAAATATATATATATATATCTTCATATATATAAATTGTTTACCTCAGTTTCCTCATCTGTAAAATGGTAAACCACTTCAGTATCTTTGCCAAGAAAACCCCAAATGGGATCAGAAAGAGTTGGACACAACTGAATAAGAACAAAAAATGGGGTGGGGGCAGCTAAGTGATGCAGTGGGAGAGTGTTGGGTCTAGAGTCAGAGAGACCAGAGTTCAAATCTGGCCTCAGGTTTTGTGACCCTAAGCAAACAATACTGTCTGCCTCAGTTTGCTCATCTACAGAATGAGCTGGCAATAGAAATGGCAAACCACTCCAGTGTTTTTACCAAGAAAATCCCAAATGAGGTTGTGAGAGAAATAACTAACCAGTGTGTGGGTGTCTGTGTATGTGTGTGTGTGTGTGTGTGTGTGTGTGTGTGTGTGTGTGCATATGCTTAAATCTAATTCTTGGGCACTATCATCTTCAATACGTATCCATTTCCCCAAACTACCTCTTATGTGAGAAGCTTTCAATAGGTAGCCATGATTAAAATACCACCTTTAACCCTAAGGTCTTCAGGGTTAGTTTTGTTTAGCTTTGTTTTGTTTTCTTCATCCCTAGCAGGATAGTCTGGTTCCTTTCTGGTCATGATTTATAATAGTATGATTCATAAAAGTAGGTGGTGCATGTCAAATTTGTTAAGTCTCTGGAAGCTGTTATAAGCTGGATACAAATGCTGGGTACACACATGGGCACATTTAGGCCTGTATATATATGTCTTAAAAGATTAACTCTTAAGCATTCAGCAGGTAATGTTGACTACGTGACATCTATTATCTAACACAGATTTCTTTCTATCAGTAAAAGTAAGCCACGTGTTAGTGAATCACAATATTTCTGGGCATTTTTTTTGTCTTAAATGTCACTTATGAAATAAGCAAGACATATGATTAGACAAGCTAGCTATTTGCAGTTTGGGAAACAGAAACTTTCATTAAAATAGTATTGAGACAGAGTAGTAACGGTTTGTTTTTTTAATATAGAGAAGCTATAGTTTCTGAATGAATAGAACCAGTTCTAATAAGGGTTGGAGTCAGCCTGCTCTGCCTGTATCTGAGGTTACATCTGTTTTTTAATGATCTTTTTATTGGTCTGTGACTATGACAGCATTCAAAATTCTATTTGGGGTAAAATTTTGACATAGATGAAATTTGTCTTTGGCATTCTTCCCTTGTTCCATCTTTCTCCCTCTTTTCCTTGTCCCCAAAGGACCTTGCTTTCATTTGTTTAATAACTAATGTAATAATTACTAAATGCTGGAGTGGGAGAGCTTAGCTGATAATATATAAGATGTTATTATCCATCCACATACCCAAAGGTATTACCATTTTAATCTTCAAAAGATCAAAAATCTCCAAAGGGAGCAATTCTGATGGTGGAATTTCAGGCATTGTGATAAGAAAAGAATGAGATATCTGGGGACAGGGGGGCTGCACCCTGCCACTCAAATCGTACTATGATTTAAGAAAGTTTTACTTCTGCTAAAGTCCTCTTTCGCGGGACAGACTACTAAAAGCTTATTGTTGCTTTTGGTCCTTTTTGCTCTTAAGTGATATCCTTAAAGCAAAGGTTTGAAGATTCTCTTACTTAATAAACTCTAGTGTTTCTATAGTACATCTAGAATCAAATACAAACCTCTCTATTTGGCATTTAAAATCCTTCCATTCTGAGTTTATTATATGTTATTCCCCTTCAGACACTCTTTGATCATCCTAAATTGTAATGTGTACTGTTCTTCATACATGACATTCCATTTTTTCCCCATGCCTTCACAGAAGCTTCCCCACATGCCTGGAATGCACTTACTTCTCTTGTCTGCCTCCTAGCACCCCTATTTAGCTGTTTTTCAACTGGGTCTGAGTCTTTGTGACCCTATTTGGGGTTTTCCTGTAAAAGATACTAGACTGATTTTTCATTTCCTTCTCCAGCTCATTTTACAGATGAAGAAATTGAGGTAAACAGGCTTAAGTGACTTGCCCAGAGTCACACAGTTAGTAAGTGTTTGAGGCTAGATTTACACTCAGGTTGAGAAATCTTTCTGACTCCAGGCCAGGCCCTCTGTGCACTATGGTACCAACTAGATGCCGTAGCATCCTTAGGAAGCTTCAAAGCTGAGCTCAAATACCAACTCCTGCATAAGGCCTTTTCTGAATGCCTTCTCTCCCTGCCCAGGTGCTATAGCTTCCCTCTACTCTAAATGCCTTATATCTATGTTTTATATAGCTAAATGTATACACATTGCCTCCCCCGGTAGTATGCAGGTTTCTCAAGGGCAAGTGCTGTTTTTTTAACTCTTATTTTTCTTCTTTTGTATCTTCACCACCTAGCACAGTTCCTGGAACACAGATTCTTGGGTATTTAATACATATTTTTGATTGACTGATTGATGGTTACATCCTGAAATTTTCTAAAGGAAAAAAGCACCCATTCATTTTTTTAGACTGAAAAAGAATCACCAACAATTTTCAAGGCACTGTCTGAGACGATTGAAGTATCATTTGTGTTTTCCTAGAACACAAAATTACTGTACTTTCATATGCAACTTTCATTCAAAGTTTGCATGCCTGGTTAATAAATTTTTTTTTAAGTAAGCAGATGGTTCCAACTATTGTCCACAATAAATTACAACACTTAGAAAGACAGATACATTTTGGGAATGACAATCAGCTTTGCAGTACAGATGGGCTTATAGATGACCCTTCCAATTTTTAATAATCTCCATAATTTATGTGCAAGAAAAGAAATGCAAAGGTGCCTAATGTGCCTTTCTGACTAAGTACAAATCACTTTTATTTACTCAGGCAATACTTCATGGTCCAGTTAGCTTCTTAATTAAACACAGCAAGATGCTCATGTTCCATGCAAGTGGCATGGAAAATACTGTTTAGCGTGCAAGATGTTCAGCTGGGAGTTGAAGATGTTCAGCTTGCCAGGGAGAACCCACAATATGATATCCATCATTTGGCTTTGAAGCTAGATGGAAACATGGCACCTTGGAGCATAAATTTCATTGACAATGGGTCTTCTTTAGTCAAAGTCCAGACTTCTTTGAAGGGTCTGTGTGAATTCAGCACCTTCCATTTTGCCCTGAGCACCCCAAAGTTTGAGGCACAGAATTCTAATTCTCAAATTATAATGCCTTCTCCATTCTCTTTGTTCTTGGGAGCTGTGACAATGGCAGCAATGGACTCATGATTTCTGGAGAAATGAAAGCTTTGTCAAGGGAACATCTGCTTCTCAGACATGTGCGATGGTGAAGACTGACTGATTTGGATAATAACCTCACCCTCACAGATGCTACAATGGTGTTATGAGAAGACATTGAAGGAGTAGGAAAGGACAGTTTCTTTGCCAAGCTTGAAGCCAGCCATGCCCTTTGAGGATGCAGTGGAGGAAACTGGTGAAAATGGAGCCATGCACCTCTCCTGTTTTGAGAAGACTGAGAACCTCAATGGGGAAAACCCAAACCTTTAGACAGTGTTCAGGCTAAAGTGTCCTTCATCTTCCAAACCAAAATGAGTTGGTCACTGTTAATTATGATAAAAGATACTTGTTGTCTGGCAAGTTTAGGGAATGGGGGATTTAGTTTAATTTTAAACAAGGGTGGCAAATGTCCAAAGAAGTATAATAAAATAATGCAGGATTGAGGAATTTCCTGCCACATGTTTAAATTTTAAAAAGTAATCTCTAAATGACCCACACAAGGAACAAAATGGTATAGACTTTGCCTCAGAGTGCCCCTAACACATACTGACTGCATGACCTTTACAAGTCATAGCAGGACTTGAGGAAACTCTAAGACCACTAATGAAGCAACTCATTGCAGAAGAATGACCAGTTTTTATCCATAGGAGGTGTTTCCTAAGTTCCCTGTACTAATGAAATCTCAGGTCTATCCAAAATAAAAAAAATCTCCAAATGACATTGCTACTTTCTAAATTTACCACTTGCTGTGAAAGCTTTTTCAAAATCAATTTGACACAATTCAAAGCTTAGTTTGCATTAAAAATAGTTCTTTTTTGGGCATTTTCCTACACTTTTTGTTAAAAACACGTAGCAGAAACAACTACCCTCAAAAGAGCAACAAAGCCACATCAACAGTATCAGCAATAACAGAACATCTTAGTCCCACAATTAAATTAAATGCCAGAATAATCTCAGGAAATTATTGTATGTATAGCAGTCAGATACTCCAAAAACTTTTAAACCATATCAATACACCATAACTTTTGACCTCTTCAGTCCACTGTTGCTTCAGTTCTGACATTTCTAGAGGTGAGTGCATGCTCTTGAGACTCACAGACATAAACCCTGTGATCCTGAAAGATTCACAGAATTATTAAAGTAGAATGTAGAGCTAGAAGAGACTTAAGAATTCTTTAGTCCAGAGATTCTTCAACCTTTTTTGTGTCCTGGACCCCATTGGCAGTCTAGTGAAACTCTTTCTCAGAACGTTTTCCAAATCATAAAACATTCATAAAATAAAATATATAGTTTTATGAAGGAAACCAATTATACTGACGTTGTTAATAAATATAAAATTCACAAACCCCAGGTTGAGAATCCCCAATGTAGTACAATTCCCTCATTTCACATAGGAAAAAAAATCTATTATCATGGAGAAAACAACTTGTCCGTGATCACACAGTACTGGATCATTTATTTACCCTTCAAAACACATGTAGATAGGGCAGCTAGATGGTACAGAGAAGAGAGCATCGGCCCTGGAGTCAGGAATACCTGAATTTAAATCCAGCCTCAGACACTGGACAGAAAAAAAAACTAGCCATGTGACCTTGGGCAAGTCACTTAACCCCAATTGCCCTCCAAAAAAAAAAAACAAAAAACCAAAACAAAACACATGTAGATAGCCATTGTGATGTCAGTCTTTTTGGTACTATTGCTAATAGCAATTTATTCATTTTCTAATATTATATACAACAGTGAAAGCTACTTTGGCTTGATTGATTCTCTGGCCATTTTAACTGATCCAAAGTTCTTGGCACTTTTCTTCTTAAACTTTTGCCTTCGGATCTGACTGTGAAGACTAGTAGTTGCCTCGTTTACACAGTTCACTTCTAGGTCCAGCTCTAGTGCCGCTTCTTTCTACTCCCTGACCCTTTTCTTGACATTTGCCTTACCAATGTACCCCTACAGAATAGGGAAAATTTATTTAATCTTTCTAGGCCTCATGTTCTTCATTTTTTCAAACTAGTGGCTTGGACCTTTGCACCTTTGAATCTGACCCTATGATCCAAATTTTGAGGGAATTGAGGCAAAGTTGAGTGACTTGTCCAAGGTCACACAGCTAGTAAGTGTCTGAGGTCAGACTTGAACTCAGGAAGTTAAGTCTTGCTGATCCCACGGTTAGTGCTCTATCTTCTGTGTCTCCTAGTTGCTCTACTATGATCATACTTGAGGTGAATATCTCAACAACTTCACCCTTTCTATTTGTCAACCTTATGCCTTTTAAGTTGGTCTATTCACAAATGTGATCTGGACAGTAACTAAATATAAGAAACCTTCACAATGCCATAGGAAGATCTGCATCAATTGGACAAACTCTCACTCCATTTACTTATGGTACTTTGCAAAAATGACCTCCCTACCTGGAGGAGAAATATGCTCCCTGCCCCTTCTTCATTCCAGTGAAATGTGGATTAAAATAAGTTACCATTAGCAGCAAATTGTTTAAATATGCAATACGTGGTGCAACTACATTCCAGTGGCATTTCTAGGAACAGAACACAGTGAGACAGTTTATTTATCCTTCACCCCCCCCCCCCCCATGCTATTTCCTGAATAGCATCATTCTGGGCTTTTCCAAACACATGTTCTGTACTTCAATGCAGCTGAAGTTAGAAGGTCCTGAGGCTTTCATTTAATTCCTAGATGAAAACGTTTATAGATATGAACATTTTCTCATTAACTTTTCTTCCTAAGTGATTGCTATCACACAAATCAATTTGTAGTGGCTTTACTAGGGTTACAACCTTCAATAATGAAATCGGATATCGTCCTGAACTTTCTGTTGATTACTCTCCTGGTCCATTTCCAGGGGGACTACTGAAATGTAAAGTTAAAGTGACATTAAATGTTGTTTAATTACTTACCCATCATCAAAGAGAAGGGGGCTATATGTTAATGCAAATGGACACCACTTCTCTATAGAAGGAAGTGAGATAAGAGATGCCTTCCTTCTGAAGAGCAATGGAAAACAAAGTCTCTTATCAATCCAGAGAGGCTAGAACTGCTATGATGAGGTATTGGAGTAGAAACTGCAGAGGTTTTCCACTGATCTTAAACCTCAAGGGAATCTGTTTACTTGACTATTTGCTTTTTTTTTCACTGACTTCCTGCTAGAATTCATTTATTCTTTGTGCTCTTTCTGTCACCTTTGACAAGGATTCAGTACACCTAGACCTAGACAGAACATCCTATTTCCAGGCCCCCTAAATTCCATTCCCTATCTATATTAACTTATTTTGTTGCCAAAAATGCACTACCTTTTCTGCCTCTGTCATTCCACTTTGGCTCCAGATAAAACACCAATTACTATTAGTTTCCTTTCCTTTCCTTTCCATTTTTTGTTATCTCTGTCAATCTTATTGGGGGTGAGATGGCACATCAGATTTGCTTCAATTTTAATTTCTCTAATAATTAGTGATTTGAAGCATTTTTTCATGCAGTTATTTATAGCCTGGATTCCTTCCTTTGAAAAATTGCCTGTTCACATCTGTGACCATTTATCAGTTAAAGAATGTTTTTTTTTTATTTTCATAAAGATGAATCATTTCCTCATATAGTTTGGAAATGAAACCTTTATCAAAGAAATTTGCTGCAAAGATTTTTCCTAGTTAACTGTTTCTCTTCTAATTTTAGCTGCATTGACTTTGTTTATGCAAACAAACTTTTTAATTTTATCTAATCAAAATTGTCCATTATATCTTTTTGCAATCTTCTCTATTAGTTGTTTGGTCATAAATTCTCCCCCTATTCATAGATCCAAATGATATTTGCTTCCTTGCTCTTTTTTTTTTTTTTGCTTTTTTTTTTGGAGGGCAGTTGGGGGTTAAGTGACTTGCCCAAGGTCACACGGCTAGTTTTGCGTCAAGTGTCTGAGGCCGGATTTGAACTCAGTCCTCCTGACTTCAGGGCCGGTGCTCCACTCACTGTGCCACCCAGCCGCCCCTTTCCTTGCTCTTTTAATTTGTTTATGGTGTGACTTTTTATATCTTGCCATGTATCCAAATAACAACTACTAACAATGACCTTAAATATTCAATATCTAATATGTAATCACTAAGAACAGTGGGAATAATACCCTATTAGGTATCAAGAGAGATATAGAGATAAGTACAAAATTTCCTTTTTGTTCTGAAGGAGCTAACAATCTGAGAGAACTATGACATGCACACAACATAACAACATGGGGAGATTGAAAGTTCTTTGTGCATTCAGAAGGGGAGGAGGATGACTCATTTCCAGTTTGGAAGTTAGAGGGCAGAATCAGGATCAAACTATTAGTAATCCTTTAATAGTATTATTCTTTTATCTCCTGCATAAATTCAGTCTTCTTCATTCTGACAAAATCTGAAATATCACCCCTGGTGAGGACTCAGTCCTCTGAACAGCATCAGAAACACTGATGTCAAGGTAGAGAACCTAAGTGGCCCATTTGTAAATGGCCTGACCCATTTGAAAATGGACAGAGAGGCATCTAGGTAATGTAGGGGATAGATCACTGGGCCTGGAGTCAGGAAGTTCGGAGTTAGAATTCAGCCTCAGAAATTCTGTGTAAGCCTGGACAAGTCTCTTAATCTCAGTTTGCTTCAGTATCTTCAAATGTAAAAGTTAAGTCATAATAGCACCTACCTCACAGGTCTCATGTAAGAATCACATGAAAAAATATTTACAAAGTGTTTAACAGTGCCTGCTACATAGTAGGCATTTAATAAATACTCGTTTCCTTCTTCCCAGATAAAAAAACTAATTTTAAACTCAAAAATGATATTAAATAGGAAATGTGCTTTATTTATTTTGAAATGACTTATGGAAAACCATGAAATGATAAAAAAATACTTTAGCTCAAAAACTGTTCATTGCTTTTGAACTCACTGTCTTTTTTTCCTTTTCTGAATTAAAAGTTTGTTGTTGTTGTTCTTTTTGTTTTAATATGTCCTTAATCAAGTAATTATTTGAGCTGGCTGTAGTTCATCTGCTTAATTTTAGAAAGACTAGCCAATTTGCAAATGGATCATGTTTTATTCAAAGGTCTAAATATATGCAACAGTTTTCTTCCTCTTGTGGCCAAGCCAATATCTTGGTTTTCCTTTTAATTTAAGTCCAGAATTTAAGTTCTCTTCTAGAAAGCTTCTTACAATTAACCAAACTCTTATAAAGAAAACACAGCTCACAGATCCCTAACATATTCTTGCTTATTTGCACAGAAATTTCTAATTTGAACTGAAGAGAAAAAGACCAGTCTGGACTATTGAAAACTGGAAATAGAAATTAAAAAAAAATACTTGCATCATGACTATTTTTAAGTAGTCAGAGTAATTGAAACTAAAGGCTTAACAATGCGTTGCCTAGTATCCTTATTAGACCAGGAAGAAATACTTAAACATCATTTGTAATTTACACATTAATTGGTAGGAAGACACAAACAGGTTATTGCTCAGTATTTGGAAGTGCTTATACCCCAACACTTGAAAACTGTGCTTGAAAAGTTCCTTCTTCAAGAATTTTCAGCAGTTCAGGGGTAGGCCCCATTAGCAGGATTTACATAGCATGGAACCCAGATTAAATGACTATAACCCAGCTTCATTTTTTGCCCATTTCATGCCTCCTATTATTATTTAATCATGGAAGAGTTGGAAAGGGCCTTCAAGATCATCCAGTTCAATCTCCTCTTTCTACATAAAGAAAATGAGCTCTGGATAGGTTAAATGATGTGACCTAGATCAAACCAACAGCAGAACAAGGATTCAAACTTAGGTCTTGTGATTCCAAGTTTACCTTTACCATGACTCCTCTAAAGTATAAACTTCTCAAGAGTAGAGAGTAAATTAATAAATTACTCTATTGGAAGAAGTCTTTCTGATTATCTTGCACAATGTTACCTCTCCCCAAGTTTAGCGAGGAGGGTCATACTAGATACCTAATACTAGTTTACTAGAAAATTGTTGTATAAACCAGTTTTCTGAAGCATGAAGATACTCAATACATTCTTATTCAATGATCTGATTTGTTATATATGTATATATATTATATAATATCTATATATAATTTAAAATATGTTCAGATAGATCTGAACTAATATTTATTGGTAATCACAAAATTTCAGTTCAAATGCAACTCATTATCTTGAAGGCTGCAAGGGTAAAACTGTATACTGAACTGGGTCACTGAATTTCATTTTTATATCAATTTCTGTGTTTTAGAAATTTAAGACTCAAAGCATCATATAATTGGAAGGGGCTATAGGGGTCGCATAGTCCAGTTTTCCACCGAGTGCAGAAATCCTCTCTAAAATATCCCTAATACCTGAACATGTTTCTGTGAATAAGAAGTTCATGATTTCCTAATTCAACACAAATTATTAGAACAGAATTTCTTATATTGAGCACAAATCTATTCCTCCATAGCTCCTACTCACTGGTCTTGGTTTATTTTCCCACTGGGGACTAGTATAATGCGATCATGGGATTTAGAAGAAGCTTTTATTCACTGCATCAAAGGAGATCTGGATATTTGAGAAATGGAATAACAATAAGGCTTTTCTCCTTTATTGCCCAAGTGGATGGCAATATTATCCACTAATAAAGGCAAAAGGGTCACAAAATTCACTACCCACATAAAAGAATGATAAAAAGATTGGATGAACTAAAGGCTTAACAATGTGTTTTTGTGAAATTTGCATGAAAGTGTGTGTATGTGTGTGTGTAGATTCTATTTGAAATATAAATACTACTTGGAAGTGTGGCAATTGCTTTCTAAATGACCTATCACAAACTTAGAAACCCAAATCATATAGTAAGAAATTCTAATTCTTCATTTCTAAATCTACTTCTGTCCTCTCTTGCCATTGATAATCAATAAAAATAAGAAATTTATTGGTTCAAAGACTTCAGAGTAGAAGAGATGTTAGAGGTCATTTATTCCAACTCTTAAGTAAACTAAGGTGTAGGGAAGTTACATGACTTGCCCAAGGACACAATTAGTTGTAGCTGACAGAGGCAGTATTTGAATACAGATCCTTCAACCCCAAATCCATTTCCCTTTTCTATTGTATCTTACTATTTTTCTAATGTCAACTTATAATTGAATAGAAATTCCAGAAATTTCCAGAAATGAAATTCCAGAATTTCCACCTGTATCATCTCATTTTATTTTCAATCTATTGCTGAAAAGGCAGACGGTATCATTATTTCCATGTGATAATGATAAAACAGAGTCCCAAAGAATTTAAATAACCTTCCCAAGGACCTCATAACTAGTTTGTATCCACAGCAGAACCCATGTTTCCTACTACCCAGCCCCATTCTCTCTCCACAGGATGCTCCTGCTGTTCCGAGTTTGCAGGATGCCATGGCAACACACATCATTTCTCAGACTCGAACTACAGACGTAAAATCATTCTCTCTTCTCTGATCAGAAACTTACTGGTCTGGACTGGATTTCTTTGGCGTAGAGAGGTTGCAAGAATTCTGAGTCTCCTTCTAACCTTAGACCTTTTTCTGTGATTCTCAAGTTTCCCATTCCATCCTGAAATGCACACACAGACACACAAAGACACATACAAAGAAAAAAGCTATTAGCCAAGATTTCTAATACTCCAGGCTGTTAGAAATTGAAACAAAGTTATTGCATTTTTTTTCTTTTTCTAGCCCAGGAGAACATACTGGGAGGCATTGTTCAAAACAATTATTCATATTTTCCTTGAAGCTTACTCTCGTTAAGATAATTCTAGTTCAAGTTATCTATATTATCCCCCAGTAAACCATTTCCACAAATGAAAGATGCCCATTTAAAAGAGCCTGGGCAGAGGGATTGGGAGAGGGGAGAGGGAAGAGATGAGAGAATGACTTCCCATGTTAAAATAAAGTTGGTCATATGAGACAAGCTCTTTTCAAAAATCTGTGGGGGACTGTCCCACTGTGTCACATATCTCAGTACACATGTTCTTTATGGGCACAACGCAATCAATAGATTTAAATCATCAGTCTGGAAAAGGAAGCTGTGTTCCACTTCTCACTGGATGCTGTTTCAAAGGACAGGAATTGGTGACATTCTGAATATCAGAGCAGACCCTTTGTCTTGGCAGACAGTCTGTGAACGTACATTTCTCTCTCTGGAAAGCCCAAGCTCATGTCTTGGGAGTGCAAAAGGAATCATTGTGTATGCATTTAAACAGAGAAGAAGGGAATGATATAGATACTGCCCTTCCTTTCTTTGCTTTAGACTTCAACCAGACAACTTCAGATAAAGCTGACAACAAAGGAAACAACTGAAACTCTGGTCTGTCTCCTGGCTTTGTGACAGCCTAGCATCCCCACAGAGCAACCCAAAGCCACCTCTCATTTTCTTATATGGGTTCCATAGGGAGAAGGATCAAGATGGTGAAACCTCCAAATTAAAACATCAGATGATGCACTTCAAAGGCTAAAAGAAAGGGATTTGGCATTTGCCTGCTGCTTGGTCATACTCATGTGCCCTTATTTTAACCTGTATAATGCATTTTCATATAAACACATATGGCATATCGAGCAAATGAAAAAAGATAGTAGCCACTAAATATAATGAAAAACAAGAGCCCATGTCTTAACTAGCAATCTTGGTGATGGTCTGGGACAAATTCAGTTGAAGATGTCAGGAAACAATCTGCCTGCCCCCTTAGGTGGAGTCACACAAGGACAGAGTCTAACTTGAATTTTCACAGCTAATTCTATAACCTCATGGGAGCAAATTGGCCATGGGGAACTGAAGAGGAAGAGGTGATAGATAAAGAATAAGGGGTGTTAGAGAGAGAGACAGATTACTAAAAAGCTGTAGGTAGCATAGGGATAGGATTTATACTGGGAAGCACAGGAGTGTTTGTGCTGTGAGCAGATAGCCATGAGGGCCCAGAGATAGCGAGCCACTGAAGGGAGAAAAGACACTCCTGGGATAGTGGTTCTCCAAAGCCCCATGAAGTAAAGCTCTGAAACCCTCCTTCTAGTTGTCATTTTAAAAAGTCATATAAAACATATCTGCCTGACTTTAGGATAACTAACTAGATCAGCTTAATCTCTTTTAAGTTAGTTTTTACTAATTAAAATAATTTTTATTTTTAATTTAAAAATTTTCATTTCAGTTTGTTTGGTTAAAACACACAGGATGTTGTATATTATAGTTTTTAGTCTAAAGACAGTTTCAATACAATAAATGCTCCTATCTTTCTTTATGAACTCAGCCAGATGCCTTTTATCACTCTCTTATTTGCTTCTCAATAGAGTTGCCTTTGACTACTGATACAAAGATAACCACGACAACTTCTTTTGGTCTCTTCAATACTGGCCATTTTCATTGCTAGGAAGTTGCTCTTAATAAAGTGCTTTCTGCGAACCCTTGATAGGTGTTGTGGGACATGCAAAAGAAGAGGACATGCTCCTTGAGCTGAAGAGTTTATAATCTATTTGGGGATGTTAGGAATGTATGCACAAAACAATACACAAGAATTTAAGGTTTTCTAGAAACCAATACTAAGCATGATGGTAAGTAATGAGTGGTGGCAATGATGATGGGAATTGGTAGGAAAAGCTTCATGGCAGAGGTAGAATTTCAGCTTGTTCTGGAAGGAAGGATAGCATCTGGAATGGCAGACATGGGGGAGTTAACATTCTATGGTAGACATTGCAATTAGACAGAATCATGATATTGGCAAACATGAACTCAGACTCAACAAGGACAGAAAATACTCTCAATTTATTTGGGTGGAGAGTCCATGTATAGGAATGAGATATAGGATTGGATAAATTGATAAAAGACATTAAATGACAGTTTAGACTTGATCCTACAAGTAAATGGGAGCCTTGAAAGATTCAAGAAAGTCTATACAAATAGTGATTTAGAGGCATAGCCTGACAAGGGTTAGCAGGTTGAGCTACTGTGGGAAATACAGGAGGGATGAAGGTTAGTGAAAATGCTGGAACAATAATCCAGGTATCTGAATGGGATTGTCTTCATGGATTATGGGGTTGCCTACATGTTGTTTCTTCCAATAGATTGGAAGCTCCTTAAGGGCAGAGATTGTTTTATTTTTATTTTGGAGTTTCTAGTGTCTAGTACAGTACATGACAGCTAGTAGGCACTTAATAATTCCTTAATCATTGGTTGGCTCTCCTGAACAAGAGAAGGCATATTGATAAGGTAGAAAGCAGACCAGAATTGGAGCCTGGAGATCTGGGGCCTAAGTTCAGTTTCATCACTAAATAAAACAAATGAGAAGTCATTGAATGAGCCTACATTTCCTTTTTCTGTCACAAAACATGAAAAATATACTCTCCACTTTGCTTTTACAGTTGTTGTGAGGATCAGATGGGACAATAAATAGAGAGCATTCTGTATACCATAAAGAACTAGAAAAAGCAAGGAATTAGTAATTTTAGGATAGTAATACTGATATTGGAGAGGAAAGAATAAATTCAAGAAATATGATGGAGGGATTACTATTGTTAATAACTGACTTTCACACTCCCTCATTCTTCATCTTTAGTTAAAGATAAAACTCATTTCTGACTCTAGAATTTTCCATCTCTATGACCTTGGGACAAATTACTTTATTTTACTATACTCCATTTACTTATCTGTAAAACAAGGTACTCCCTGATATTGCTTCTAGCTTTCCATCTATGATCATAAAACCTCTAAGAATGAATGACTTCTTTCTCATATACTGGTCTCATATTCACCTTGTTTCCTTGAATGATTTGTTTGGTCCTGTTTCAATGCTTTGGGACCTACCTCCTAGGCCCAGTGTGCCCACAGTCCCCAGCATCCCATCAACAGGCAGTCTTCTACCCAGAGTATATGGAATGTTTCTTCCGGCCTCCAGCCAATGACCACAAATGGCCCATTCTTTTAATAAATGTGTTTAATCAGTTTTCTTGAGGCAATAAAATAGGACCCAGGCTATAGTAGCCAAGTTAAAGCATGTCAAAGTTCAGAGTGAGTTTTTCTTAGAGTTCTAGTACATTGAAATTAGTATGAAGAAGCATCAAAAACTGTGAGATCAGCCTCAGTTAAAAATATGTCACCTTTAATTACCTAATAAAGGAAGCCACAGTTATTACTAAGACAGGCATTTCAGGTTAGTTTTAAAGCTGTAATTTCCCTCTGAGTGAGATACAAATGGCACTTTGAAGATTTGGATTCATTCTTGAATTAATGAGAAAGAAACAAAAAAGGTTTCTTTTTCTTCCTTTTTTAAAAAGCCTTTTAAAAAATGAAATTTTTATTCCTTTAAAGGGAGCCAGGAAAATTAAAGTAGTCAGTCAGACTTGAGTGAGTCCCACCTAATCATCTTATTCTATGAGTGGCCAGTGTGTACTTGGTATCTGGCACTGTTAAGCATATTACATGGTAGAATGGAGGGAGGGGCTGAGAATTCAAGTATTTCTCATCACATTTTTTACATGTTCTCAGAATCAGTATCTCTCTTGACAGTCTCCCCTCAGGTCTAGTCTAGTCCAATATACATATGGTACATATTAGTCTAACTATCAAATGAGGTGCATTATTATACAGAGTTCAGGAATTTCAATATTCATCCAATCCCTCATTACATAAGCCTACTTCCCAGTGTGTAGTACTGACCACAACCTTTTAGCACAAGTTTTAAATGTCCCCATTGACCCTATTGACTTGCTGTCTTGAGTTTAGCTACTCCACTCAATCTCATATATAAAAGTACAAATCACTTTCTCTCAAGCACTGTCCATCCTTTCACTCTGCTATCTCTGCTTCTAGTGATTGGTTGTACTCCTAGCACTGTATCCATCCTCTGGAGAAAGAAGAATTTTCTACGGATCATTAGATGGCAGTGGGACTCATGTGGACAGAGAACAGTAGTGGAGACAATCTAGACATGGGCAAACCTGGTAGTCAGGGTAGAGACAGGATATAATCAAGACAATTACATAGTCTGAATCCTTCCTTCTAGAGCTCAGGCCTTTTTTTTTTGCAAAGAAAGCAGAGATTGATTGCTGTACAATTGTCCTGTATATACTTTAAGGATTATTTTGGTGTGCCATGTTGGCTTTCTCATCTCTTAATTTAATGAAATTGAAAAATTTCTTTAACCAAATGGCTAATGCTTCTAAAAAACACTTTCTCTGGGGCCTCATCAAATTATCTATACCTCATTTTAAATCTAAAACCCTAACATCTCAATCTCTATGTGCAGGATCCTAGCTTGAAACTTGAAAGAGACCTCAGAAGTCATACACTTTCTCCATTCACCTTTATGTCATAGGACTTCCTATTTCCCTTCAAGAGTAAATAAAACACCACCTTCTACAGTAGGTCTTTCTTTGTCCCACCAGCTGCTAATGCCTTCCTTTCCAACATTACTTGCTTTATATGTGTTTATAAAACTGAAGATCTGACCAAGTCACTTTTTCTTCCCCTCCACTGAACTACACTCCCCTTTTGATAAATTCCAGTAATTCTCTGTTACCTCCAGAATAAAATATGAAAATCTCTGTTTGGTTTTCAAAGTTATTCATAACCTATCCTCTTACCTTTCCAGTTTTATCATACCTTACTCTCTTCTCCACATACTCTACAACCTAATGACATTCACCTTACTGTTCCTTGCATATTATCTCCTGATTCTGTACATTTTCATGGGTTGTTCCCCTTGCCTGGAGTTCTCCTCATCCTCTTCTTTCATTCTCTTTTTTT
>CM053595.1:30926751-30949289 GCA_028646575.1 Pseudocheirus occidentalis | reverse complement strand
CCTAAGCATTATTAATCACTAAGTATAAATCATTAGAAAATACACAAACCCTCCACCCCTAGGTCTCTAGTAAACTTCAATTTCATCATAGCATTCAATACCCAAGGAGAGATCTTTTCTTCATCTTGACCCAAGGCAAGTTCTCAGCAATCTCTATTCCTGAGAAGACAAAGTTTAACAAAGCTACAATATTCATTGCCAGTGTTTTAATCAATTCACTCTCTGCCTGCAGAACAGTCTCAGGACCCCTGAAAACATCAGCAAGACCCTCTTCCAGGATTTCTGTAAACATACAACAAGAAAATCCTTCTTCAGGGCTTCTGAGCCAACAGCAAGATTCCAGGACCTCTGCAACAACAGTACTGTCCTTTAGCAGCAGATGAATCTTGCAAGAAAAACCCCAACAAAACAGACAGACATGCTTCTTCAGTCCTCTGGCAGTTTGGCTGGTCCTAGGACCCAGAAGAAATCTCATCTGCCTCCCAGAATCAAAATCACTTCTCACAGGTTTTCATAATCAAAATCTTTTTCTCCAGTCTAGGTGGGGCTTTCCTCTTCAGACTTCCAGGCAGCAGCAACCTCAGCCTTCCAGGAAGCCTTCCCAGCAGAAACTTCAGCCTTTACCAGATTGTGGTCTCCATCTCTACAATCTAGTTCAAAGCTACCTTTCCAGCTGTATTTCATATCACTTCATGTCCTTGATGTTCTAATCAAACTGGACTGCTTACTGTCTCCTCATCTCATCCATCCCTCTCTCACCTCCACACATTTGCACAGGCCAGGCTTGATGCTTGTATGATGATACATCTCCATTGCTGTCTGCTGAAATCCTTCTTTTCCTGCAAGGTTCAGTTCAGTTCCAACCTCCATGAGGCCTTCCCTTATCTCCTCAATGGAAAATATCTCTTCCCTATTAAAATTTTTCTAGAGTTCTTTGTCTGGGTCTCTCCTCCTTGCTTATGAATTCCTATTTGTATCACACTTATCTATACACATATCGTACCTCCTAATTGCTCCAGTTCTAGTAAACTACAGTCCGGAGGGCAGGGAGCACATTGTTGCTTATGTTTGTGTCTCTAACTTTGCATAGTGTCTAGCACACAGTAGACTGAATAATTGTTTCTGAAGTTGAATTGAATGAATGAATGAATGATAGAAGACATGTAAACATGACATTGGTTCAGATATTGATGTGTTTGGAGAAGGCAGGAGGATGTTCTAGAGGTTGATAGACAACTGTACTTTATTACAAGATTCAAGATCCCAAATAGCAGTGCAAGGAAATAAAGTAATCTCCCTGATCAGCCTCCTTTGTTCTCAAGGGGAACCCTCTTCCTATCTCTGAAAAAAAGGGACAGAAGTGTTTTTTCACATCTTTCCTATAGGACTAAATGTGGTCATTATAATGATACAGTATGCGTGTGTGTGTGTGTGTGTGTGTGTATTTAGAGCACTGGTTCTCAACCTGCGTGTTATGTTCAGTTTGTAACAATGAAAATACATCCTGCATATCAGATGTTTACATTATGATTCATAACAGTAGCAAAATTACAGTTATGAAGTAGCAACAAAAATAATTCTATGGTTGGGGGTCACCACAACATGAGGAACTGTATTAAAAGGTCATGGCATTAGGAAGGTTGAGAACCACTGTTTTAGAGTATTGTGGTTACTCAAGAAGTACTTGTTAACAATCTACTATTCTCTAGGAACTGCAGCAGATACTAGGAATAATAAACAGTTTCTGCCCTGAAGAAGTTTACATTCTTTTGGGCAGGGGAGGGTGACCTTATAGAGATAAAGAAAAACCAAATCATCACAGAGCACTCTCTTGATCTGTCTCCTAGCCTTTTGGCTACTCCTGTGCACTTTCCTTGGCTGGAGTTATCATCCATATCTCTGTTCCTAGATGTAGGTGTAGACTCTCTCTGGCTTTAATCTGAGGTTTTTTTTTTCCCTCTAGACTCTTACTCTTGGTGACTTCATCTCTCATGGGTTTAATTGTCATCTCCATTCCAATGATACCCAGACTGTTATATCGAAGCCTAGTCTCATTCGTGGGATCCAGTCCTGCATCATCACATTTCCAACTGACTATCCCATATCCATTTGACCATGCCCTATCTTTTCCTCAAAACCCACTTCTCTTCTCAACTTCATTCTTTCTGGAATGGGCACCATCATCTTTCCAGTCCCCCAGGGTCAGTTCACATGCCACCTCCCACATGAAAACTTTACTGATTCCTTCAGCAACTAGGACATTCTCCCATCCCCAATGACCTCGGATCTCATTTGGACATATCTACATAGGTATGTATTTCCTCCACAGGTAGACTGTAAGCTCATTGGGCGGAATGGTTGATTTAGAGCTGGTATTGTGTGCTCGTGACTTAGCATGGTACAATGCACACAGGACCTGTCTAATAAGTACTTGATGATTGAGAGCCAAGAGTACAAGCCAACTCCTAGACTGCAATTCTCAGCTACTGTTTAGAGGTATTTGCTACAGCTGCTACTTTCCCACCTCCAAAATTCAGCTTCCTGCATTATAATGAAATCTTTGATAGGTTTTTATGAAAGAATAGCTGGAGGGCTTCAGGGATTGCCATCCTCTCTAGCATCAGAGGCCTGGGAAAACAATTATAATAAAGTGTGGTGCTGAAAGATGGTGAACAAACAAACAAGCAAACAAAATGTAACTCTTTATAAAAAAAGGGAGGTGCAAAGGTTGAGCTGAAATCACTTTAGGCCAAAGGGAAATCGTCTTCCCTCAATCTACCTCATAAATTAAGACTACAGTACTCTTAAAACGCCATTTTCAGAACCTTCCTAAATTTGTAGCATATGCCTGTGCCATATGTCCCAATAAAAACCCTATAGAGTTTTTCAGTACCCCAGAAGGCGAGACTCAGACAAACAAGACATTTTCTGTGGGGTAACCTTGTCCTCTTTGTGGTTAACCCATGAGTCATGTGCTAACATAGTTTAATCAACTAGGAAGAGGTTACTTTGGAAATAGAAAACAGATTGCCAAGGGCAGAAAGTCCTCTGGCTTTGGCCAAATTGAACACCCACATCCTCAGATAGCCGTAGTTTTTTCCTTTTCTGACTTCTGTGGTAATTATTCTTTTTTCAAAAGGTAGACTTTATTTTAATGGGGAATGCTTCATGTTTTCTATGATTTTATTTTATTCTCTAGCCTTCTTTCACACAGAAAGCCTGGAATTAACTTCTAACCCTCTAGCTCTGTACAACTTTGCTCTCAACTTTCCATCCCTTTCTGTCCCTCCTCCAAACATACCTCTAGGCTTATAATAGGTGTCTTGTATAATGGCCTTTCTAAGGTAGGATATGAGAAAATGGCTGGATGGAATCCAGCTCCCTCTTACCAAGTTAATTCTTCCCCTAGTGTTACAGCCAATGATGATGCCAACTGGTTTCTTGTGTGCCGATTAAAGACGCTTCCCTCTTGAGCATATGAGATAGGAGAGGTTCCATCCCTCTCTGCCTTCCCGTTTGGGCTTTTCAGAATTCAGAATCAAAAAGGCACATCTTCAAATCTGCTATTGTTCCTCCTGGGGAACAAAATTAAATTCATTTCCTTTCAAGCCCAGCTGGCTGAGACTTTCTCCAGTTGGCAACAACGTTTTCTGTTGTATAAAAGAAAGCCAACCCTGAAACTGTCCTGTTCTAGGTTTCTCTGACCTGCTAGTTGACATTCTGTCAGAAATAAAATAGGTGCTGCTTACAAACAGTTAGTGAAATAAGGAAATGCTTCTCTTTTCAGGAAGGGGAAAGCATAAGAGTGCATGGTGCATACATATTTGTCCACCCTGAGGCGAGCATTATCATCAGCCAATGGAAACACTAGCCTCAGGGTGAGATGGGAGGGAGGATCACTGCTTATAGGAATCAGCCATAGTACCAGAAAGAAGGTAACAATACAGTGTTTGTTAGTTGCAGTCCAGACTGAGTTCAGGAGATTGTTGCTGCCTTATGTTAAATTTTTTTGAAGAACAGAAATGAATCCTTCTTCGCTAATTAAGGAAAGGCAGCATGGTCTAACAGAAAAGAGTAATGGGTTTTGAATCAGAGGTTTTGAAAACTGGCTGGGCTACTTGTGCCTTTGTGGCCTTGGGGTATGGGGATAGCAAGTCCCTTTATCTCTCTGCATCAGTTTGTTGTCTTTCAGGCATATCCAATTCTTTCTGAGCCCATTTGGGGTTTTCTGGGCAAAGATGCTAGAGTGGTTTGCCATTTCCGTTTCCAGCTCATCTTACAGGAAACTGAGGCAAACAGGGTTAAGTGACTTGCCCAGGGTGACAGAGCTAGGTCACAAATCTGAGGTCAGATTTGAATTCAGGGAGATGAGTCTTCCTAACTCTTTCCTGAATCCTTCCTAACTTACACCTCAACTTATACCACTCTTCTTATACCTTACTCAGAGCTGTGTACGTTACAATCTAGTCACACTGGTTTCCTTGCTGTTCCTTGACCAAGACACTTCATCTTTAGTCTCCAGGTCTTTTTCCCAGCTGTACCCTCACACCTAGAGTTCTTTTCTTTTTCTTTTCTACCTCCTGACTTTTCTGATTTCTTCAAATTCCAGATGAAATATCATCTCCAGGAGAAGCTGTGCCCATCCCACTTAAAGGCTTGTGACTTCCCTCAGTTGCTTATCTCATATTTGTCCTGTATGTTTGTATGGGTTGTTTGCACACTTTCTCTCCTAGTAAACTTCGAACTCCTTAAGAACTATTTTTTGCTTTTCTTTGTACCCTCATTGCTTAGCATGGTGCCTAGCACATGGTGGGTGCTGCATAAAGGCTTATTGACTGACGTTTACACTTTTCTTTAATTTTTGAAGAATGTAGGAAAAAATCTATTGAAGAGCTGTTGTTAATCAAGGTTGTCATGTATTGGGATCATTTGGAAGTTTGCAAATAAGAGTTTCATGCTAGCACTACCCATCTATCACTATTTACAATGCCCTGTGCCAGACAATCAGTAAGATACAAGATAAATAAAGATATAGACTTTTCCTCTGCTATAGCAGGAGCGAAAAGACATGATTAGAATATGTTTGTTGCTGTTCAGTCTTTTCAGTTATATCTGACTCTCTGTGATCTCATTTGGGGTTTTCTTAGCCAAGAAAATGGCTAAGAAGGGAATGGTTTGCCATTCTCTTCCTCATTTTATGGGTAAGAAAACTGAGGCAAACAGGGGTAAGTGACTTGTTCAGGGTCACTTAGCTAGTCAGCTACTGAGGATAGATTTGAGTTTAGAAAGATGAGTCTTCCTGAATTCAGGCTTGGTGCTCTATCCACTGAACCACCTAGCCGCCCCCTGAATAGTACATGAGTTAAATAAGTAAGAATTTAAAGGGACAGGTAGGTGGCTCAGTAGCCATGGAGTCAGAAGGACCTGAGTTTAAATCTGACCTCAGATATTTGACACTTACTAACTTTATGGCCCTAGGCAAGTTATTTAACCCTAATTGCCTTGCCAAAAAAAAATTAAGTGACCTAATTTTAAGACAAAGAAACTATCCTTTTCAGCCTGTTCCAGTGAGGGTTATAGATAGGCAAAGTTTTACGCAGAAAGTGGCTGACCTTTGAAGGAAGGGGAAGATGTCAATGAGTGAAAAGGAATGGCAGTCCAGGAGCAAGAAATGGTGTGGATAAAGGTATTCTGACAGAAGACCATAGGATGTGACTAAATTCCTTTTTGACTAATGTATGAAGCAGATGGTGAAGAATAATGGCATAAAAAAATGGAAAATAGGTTGGAACCAGATCATGAGGGCACTTGAATGCTACATTAAGAAATATGACCTTTGTTCTATAAGTGTTAGAATCATTAACAATTTTTGAGTCAGGAAGCAACATAATCAGATCTATGCATTAACAAGATTAAGGTGGCAACATGTTTTGAATGCCTTGGCAATGGAAAGATTGGAGACATCAAGAACTACCAGGGCTCTAAACTTATCAATTCTTTCATCTCCTCCTTGGCTTCTTCTACAGCTAATGAAATACATGACATTCAAATTATTTCTAAATTTACCTTTCATAAGTCATTAGTCCCCTTCAGTGAATAGCTCTATGGATGGCTAGGTTAATGGATCAGCATCACCCAGATACTCAGTAAAAAAAATGCCTTTGCAAAGTGAACCAATTGAATATGCTGGGACAAAACTTTCTGAGGGCTAAATGAATGTTTAACAGGGATCAAAATATTGAGCAAAGCTAGTGGGCAATTTAATTAATGCTTGTAAAATGCTACCAAGAT
Source organism: Pseudocheirus occidentalis (assembly GCA_028646575.1). Lineage (NCBI taxonomy): Eukaryota > Metazoa > Chordata > Mammalia > Diprotodontia > Pseudocheiridae > Pseudocheirus > Pseudocheirus occidentalis. The sequence goes on along the minus strand of CM053595.1, from coordinate 30,942,998 downwards.
GATGAGCTGATGGTGAGTATTGAATGCTGGCAAATATACATTGTGTGAAAGGAAATCAGGAAGGACATCTTTTCTGGTCACCTTGTCTATCCCCCTGCCTCTCTGATTATGAAAACACTGACTTCCTATAGTTCTGTTTGTTCACCAAAATATATGACTTGGCATTTTCACTTTTGGAGTATATTGAAAAATAATTTAAGCTGCCTCCTGGTGTTATCTACAGCTTGGATATGACATTGCTGGCTGTAGAGCAGGCTCTAGAGGCTGCATAAAAATGAGAGATTTGAAAGATATTGTCCCGAGGGGGAAGGAATAAGTATATTGCTTTCTATTTCTTTACAAACAAATATCAACTAAGAACTTCTGAAACAACAGGAAAATGTCTGCAGTGGGAAAGCCTGATAAAGTCTGTGGTAATAAGTACAAGAGACTGAATGAGGGAGGGATGGTGCCTCCTTAGGACTACTCGTGTATAGTCAGAGTAACTAACTCTCAACATAGCATGTTTTCAGGGGTACCAGTAGAATCACCTCATCCTCCTTTCCTAATCTAAAATTCTCTTACTCTATAGCCCCTTCATACTGTTTTGCCTTTAACATTGGTACAGTGAGAAAATGTAATTTGTAATATTAAGTTAGAAGCAGATGGTATCCTATGAAAAATATATTATTAGTTTGACTTTAGAAAACATATCTGGCCCAATATACAGGAGTAAGATATTATTCTTGAGATTTCAGTGAGCTTCACATTTAAAACTTATTTGTTTCTAGACTGACAATTTCTAATATGTACAATTTCATAAAATTTTATTGAATTAAACATTTTGTTTTTTAAAAAAAAGTCTCCTTTGTGGGGTAGAGTCAAGATGGAATATTTAAAGCATGGACTTGCTTGAGATTTCCCCCAAGCCCCTCCAAATACCTGTAAAAATGACTCTAAACAAATTCTAGAGCTACAGAACCCACAAAATGACAGTAAAGCACATCTCTAGCCCAAGACATCTTGAAGGCTGACTAGAAGGGTCTATTGCATTGGGCTGGGAGCAGAGCACAATCCAGCACAGGCAATGAGCTGGCCTAAGGGGACAGAATCATTGGCAGCTTAGAGTTTTCCAGACTTCTCAACCCACAAATGCCAAAGAAAAATAGGTCAGTGGGGAAACTCTGTCAGACCTGTGGGAGAGAACACTTGTTGTCTGGCCCTTGCCCCGGATGGCTGAGATGGAAATGGAGGCAGGAGCAATGGCAGCAGTGTCTGCTTCCAGAGCTCTGGGCCCAGAGAGGGTGATTGAGGGGGTCTATTTGCTGGTGCTGAGATAGGATTCTCTTGTTTTGCCCTGCTTGGAACTGGGTCTCAGTTTTAGGCAGCAGTCCTGGGATAGGAAGAAGTGCTGGTGTGACAGAGCTTGTGGCAGCTGTGGAGAGGGGGTCCTCCTCACAGTTATGAAGCAGAAAAGAGTGCTCGTGGTCACCCACAGACCAGATTATAGGCCAAGATAGGAATAAACACATTGCCTTTGATCACATCACCTTAGAAGAACTGAGAATTTGCAGGTGCCTAGAAGTAGCTCTGCACAAAACCCTTGAAACTTGGGACAGAGCACTCTCCAGTCTGGAAGCAGAGTTCTATCATGACAGATAGTTCAAAAGACAAGTAATTTAATGGGAATATGAATAGACAGAGGACAAAGTCAGACTATAGAATCTTATTTTGGTGACAATGAACATCAAAACAAACAAATAGAAGAAGACAACAAAGTCAAAACTCCTATGTTCAAACCTCCAAGAAAAAATATGATTTGGTTGCAGGCCATGGAGGAGCTCAAAAAGGATCTTGAAAATCAAGTAGGAGAAGTAGAGGAAAAATTGAGAAGAGAAATAAGAGTGATAAAAGAAAATCATGAAAAGCAAGTCAACAGCTTGCTAAAGGTCACCCAAAAAATACTGAAGAAAATAACACCTGAAAAAACAGACTAACCCAAATAGCAAAAGAGGTCCAAAAAGCAAATAAGGAGAAGAATGCTTTAAAAAGCAGAACTGGTCAAATGGAAAAGGAGGTTCAAAAGCTCACTGAGAAAGTAATTCCCTCCAAATTAGAATGGAGCAAATGGAAACAGATTTTATGAGAAATCAAGAAATTATAAAGCAGAATCAAAAGAATGAAAAAATAGAAAAAAGAAATTGTGAAATATCTTTTTGATAAAACCACTAACTTGGAAAACAAATCTGAGAGAGACAATTTAAAAATTATTGGACTACCTAAAAGCCATGATCAAAAAAGAGTCTAGACATCATCTTTCAAGAAATTATAAAAGGAAACTACCCTGATATTTTAGAAGCAGAGAGTAAAATAGAAATTGAAAAAATCCATTGATCTCCTTTTGAAAAAGATCCCTAAAAGAAAACTCCTAGGAATATTATAGTCAAATTCCAGAGTTCCCAAGTCAAGGAGGAAATATTGCAAGCAGCCAGAAAGAAACACTTTGAGGATTGTGGAAACAAAATCAAGAAAACACAAGAACTAGCAGCTTCTACATTAAGGGTTCAGAGAGCTTAGAAAATGATATTCCAGCAATCAAAGGAGCTAGGATTAAAACCAACAATCACCTACCCAACAAAACCGAGTATCATGGGAAAAATTGCACATTCAATGAAATCGAGGACTTTCAAGTATTTTTGATGAAAAGACCAGAGCTGAACTGAAAATTTGACTTTCAAATACCTGACTCAAGAGAATCATGAGAAGGTAAACAAGAAAGAGAAATCATAAGGAACTTATTAAAGTTGAACTGTTTACATTCCTAAATGGAAGGATGATATTTGTAACTCATGAGACTTTTCTCAGTATTAAGGTAGTTGAAGAGAATGTGTGTGTATGTATATGTATATGTATATGTACATGTATATGTATGTGTATGTGTATGTGTATGTGTATGTATATGTATATGCATATGCATATGCATATGCACATGCATGTGTATGTGTGTGTATATCATATACATATATACATACATACATATATATACATACACGCACATATATATATGAGAGAGAGAGAGAGAGAGAGAGAGAGAGAGAGAGAATAAAATTAAGAGATAAGAGAGGAATGTATTGCAAGAAGCAGAAAGGGAGAGATAGAATGGGGGTAAATTACCTCACATAAAAGAGGCAAGAAAACAACTATTACAATGGACTGGAAGAGGGAGGAGGTGAAAGGGAATGAGGTAACCTTACTCTCATTGTATTTGACTTAAGGAGGGAATCACATACACACTCAATTGGGTATTTTACCCTACAGGAAAGTAGGGGAGGAAGGTTATAAGGGGGGTTATAGAATTGAGGGAAGATTGGGGGAGGGGATGGTCAGAAGCAAACACTTTTGAAAAGGGACAGGGCCAAAGGAGAAAATAGAATAAATGAGGGAAGACCTTAGTTCAAATTTGGCCTTGGATACTTACTAGCTGCATCACTCTGGGTAACTCATTTAATCTCATTTGCTTACCTTTCCTCATTTGTAAATTGAGCTAGATAAAAAAGGGGAAACCATTTTGGTATTTTTGCCAAGAAAACCCCAAATGGGGTCATGGAGAATTTGACACAACTAAAACTACTAAATAACAACAGTAGTAGTTTCAAGTAGTAGATCAGTGTTATTCATCTTTTCCTATTTTCCCCTCTATCTACTATTGCCTTATTTTTCAAATGCGGTTCTCTACAGAAATGCTACCCTCTCTATTCAGGAATTAGTATCCCAGGATCTAGAATTCTTTTTATCTTTTGGTTAGTTCTAAACCCCCATCCAGAAGCAGTGCTTCTAGCAAAATACCTCAATGTTATATCTGTTTCTTTCTCTTCTCTAGGCATGTTTTGCTTTCAGTTACTCCCTCCCGACCAAGTATTTCCAATAAGTACGTTTAGACTAGAAAATGCTCATGATTAACAGTGCTTACAAAGGCAAAGTAAACATTTAAACAACAACAAAAAAGGAGGAGGAGGAGGAGGTGGAGGAGGAGGAGAAAGAAGAGGAATAGGAAGAATCAGAAGAAGATGAAGAAAAAGAAGAAGAAGAAGAAGAAGAAGAAGAAGAAGAAGAAGAAGAAGAAGAAGAAGAAGATTTCCCCATACCCAGAGGAAAAAGGCATTAGTTTCCTGTAGATAATCCTAAAACATAACAGAATATAATAAATGCACAAGTTGCAAAACAAAAACAAAACAAGAGAAAGCTATAAGTACTAGGTCTACAATCTCAGGGCCTATTTTAAAATCACACATAAGACATATTTCCTCTGTGCTTTAATTTCACCATCTGTAAAATGAGGAATTTGAAGTAGAGAGTCTCCTAGAAAGTTCTAAATCTCTGATCCCAAGTCACTTAATGTTTTCATTGGGTGCAGTTTTTCTCATATGTAAGACAAGGGTGATCATATTGGCTCTACTGATCTTATGAGGTGGTTGTCAGGAAATGCATTGGTAAACTGTAAAATCCTATAAACGGTAATCCATCACATCAAATTATGAGAGATTGGCCTAAAAGTCATATTGAATCAATTTCTTTCATTCCTATTTTCAGGAATTTGGAATCCCTATGCATATTCTGATTCAGTAATTTACTGTAAGGTAAAGTACTCCAATTTATTAATGAGTATCCTACTCTAAAGTATACTCACTCACCTCTATCTCTATCTATCTATCTATCTATCTATCTATCTATCTATCTATCTATCTATCTAACTGTCTGTCTGTCTGTCTGTCTGTCTGTCTGTCTATCTATCTATCTACCTACCTATCTATCCTATCTATCTTCTATCTGTCTGTCTCCTGATTCCCACAGTGGTCCAAAGACACTAAGTAAAGTTTCCAACAGCATCCAATTTATTCTCAAGTCATAGTTGATATGCCAGAGCATTTGCTCTAAAAATGTACTTAATTCTGAAAGCTGGAGAATGATTTTATCCCATGTAGCATTTCAGTTCACTTGTAATTAATATTAGAGCTGAGAAACTGTCTCAGTTTTGACTTACAAAAAAAATCAATACATAAACAAAAGCCTTTCAATTTCTATGGGGTTGAAACACCTGTGAGATACTCTGACCAACCTTAAATGCCATTATATTTTGACAAATACCTCAATATGTGGTCATGAATTGTAGAATATAGGATCAGTCACCTTTGTTCAGAGGAGAAAAGGTCACTTACCACTCTAGAACATTTCTTGTCCCTATCATTATTTTGTTGTAGAAACACACTGTGAATCAGTACCCTTTCTTTTCACTGAATTATGTTTGCTTTGATTTTAACAATGTTAAGAAGAGAAATATGTATATATATATATATGCATATACAAAAATTACACACATATATTTATACACACATAATCAAACTCCCAGACTCTTGAGATTCTGAAGAATTTCTCCTTTAAGACTATATCATTTAGCCATTGCCTTGTTTTGAGTTGAGTCAAATTAACTCTGAATCCTAGTTTATAGAATTATAAGTATCTTAAATTTAGATGTGGAAGGGATCTTAGAAAGCTACTGAGTCCAAATCCTTTACTTTATAGATGTGTAAAAGGAAGTAGAGAGACGTTAATTTTCTTGCTTAGGGCACACAATTAGTAAATGTGAAACAAGATTTCAACACAGGATTTTGGAGTTCCAAGTCCAGGGCACTCTCTGCCATGCTATTCTGCCTCTCAGATAGCTGTAATTATCCTCATATATAGATGAAGAAACAGGTGCCGGAAAGTTTTATTCATTTGACCAGTTTAACAGTTACAAAGGTAGGGCTAAGACTTTTCAATTCCACGTTCAGGGCTCCTTTAGACCCCATTTTATGTACCCTTTCATGAAGAAAAACCTATCTACATACCAACGAATCTAAAGAAAGACATTGGGGGTGGAGAGAGGAAGAGGGAGAGGGGGGAGAGAGAGAGAATCAAAGTAACATTGGCTTTCATTTCATTTTCAGCAATTTTATGAAGCCAAGAGACTCAAGTCTTGTCCCCAAGTGGTGTCTCTATAGTCAAATTCAATATCTTTTCTACTTTGATCCTCCTTTCAAGAGATGTTAGAATCAGGCACTTTTTTTTCTTGGCATCACTCCTGGAGTTTAAGTATCATTCATTTTGTTTTAGATTAAAGTCCCTAAGAGTTTAGGTGGTGAATTTGAAATAAACTAGAAGAGGTGTGTTATTGCTAAATATTCTGAAAGTACAAAAAATCCTTTGATTAATTAGACCTCAACTAAATTGGATCCCCAGGTAGCAAGGACCTCTCTATCTCTAGAATCTGTCATAACCCCAAACCACAAAGTATATTGAATTTTCCAACTTAAGACATGTAAACTCCAAACATATTACAATATTATTTTGTTTCAATTCATTTGTCATTTATAAAGCACCTAGCACAAAGATAACAACAAAACCATTCCTACCCTCTAGGGATTAGTGTTGCTAAGGTCAAAGCAGGCATTCTGCTGGAAAAGGTACAACATGTGCACAAATAAACATTCTCACAGGATCTGAAATGCTAGTATGAGGACAAATCAGCCAACAGAGAGTACTAACAATCAAAGGAATGAAGGAAGGCTACATGAAGGAGGTGGTACCTGAGCAGTTTTGAAGGAAGACAGATGCTTAAGGCAGAAAGGAAGGAAGAAGTCCACATTGACAAAAAAAGGCAAAAATTACTCATCTTTTAATACTAGGGATATATTATATTTAAATCTCTTCTCATCTCCAACACACTGTTCTTGAATTTTCAAAGACAATAGAGATAGCAGGCTTACTGGATACCGTGGAAAGTCAAAACCTTTCTCGGACCCTAACTCCTACCTGCAATGAGATGCTTTATTTACTCAGATTTGGGGCAGTACTGAGAAAGGATAGGAAGAGGGAAGAAGGGAAAGCAACTTTGAAGTGACCTTGGTACAAACAAACAAATACACTCAATAAAAGGAATGCAAATGAGTTAGCTTTTTTTTTCCAGACAACCTGGATCCATGGACTTGTTCCTGCCTAATGAGATAGTCATAGTTTATATGCTGGGGGGGTTGAGATTCCCTTAGTGATGCCAAGAGTTAATGCCTTCAAATGAGATGTTGAAAAGTGAGTTTAAAGCCACATTTCTTTCTCTCTTTCTCTCTTTCTCTCTTTCTCTCTCTCTCTCTCTCTTTTTTTCCCCTCTCTCCTTCTCTTTCCCTCCCTCTTTCTCTCATTTGCTAGAAGGTGAGAGGAGTGAGATAAGAGAAGAATGGAGTGAGAATACTGAGTGTGAAAATGAATTTACTGATTTTTCACATTCTGTAGGTAATTTCCAAGGATTTCTGTTGTTAAATTAAGGTTTGATTTGACCAGAGCTGTCTTTAACAGAATCAAATTTCTCTTGTTGCAGTTCCTTGGAATTCAATGTAAAGGCTCTTCTCTTCTGTCAGAGGAATATAAAATTCTGCAGTTTTTCTTTACCTACTTCTCTGGCCTTTCTGGTAGCGTTGCTGGGTTACAGAAATTCATGTGAGAGTTTTTTTTTTTCAAAGTAGTTCTGTTAACTGAACAGGAAAAGCAGCAGATAGATAGAACTGTTAAACTATCAGTGGTATTTCTTACCCTTGGCAAAGCAACACATTCCTGTGAATTGAATGCCCAGGTTCTCCTACATTATCTGATTCATCCATCTATGTATTTGAGCTGACAGTCAAAAGAGAGAAAACGCATCTTATCAACAACAGCTTAGAACTGAGAAGAAAGCTCCCATTTGGGAGTAGTTGGATAGATTTAGCATAAACCCAGTGGGGGTAAATTCATTTTTAAACAGTTCATTTGATAGTTTGAAAGTTGCCAGGAGTTGGTAACTTTTCCAAAGTGGCATGCCACGATTCCAGCCTTGTCCTTTTTAATGTGTTTCGTAGGTGTGTTAGTAACAGCATACCTATTCTTTCAAATGAGAGAAGCCCATGGGGTGATTGCAATGAGTGGGTCCTGCTGATCATGAACCAAACCTTACTAGGGGTGGTGAGAACAGAGAATGTTGGTGAATATATGATAGTTCTCATGAATCAGGATCATGCTATAAAAGACTGAGAACTGGAATGAACTTCTGGTTCATCTGGTTCAACACTTCATTTTACGCTTAAGAAAACTCAGTCTGGTAGATTAAGTGACTTGCCCTGGTGCTATAGGTTGCACATGTTAGAGCCAAGATTTATGGCCTCATAGGTTACTTGGGGCAGTGAGGTGGTACAGTGGATAGAGCTCTGGGCCTGGAGTCAGGGAGACGCCTCTTCATAAGTTCCAACCTGGCCTCAGATACTTCTAGTTGTGTGACACTCGGCAAGTCACTTACCCTGTTTACATCAGTTTCTTCATCTATAAAATGAACTGGAGAAGGAAATGCCAAACCACTTTAGCATCTTTGCCAAAAGGGGTCACAAAAAGTTGGATACAACTGAAAATGATTGAACAACAAGATAGTTTACTGACCCCTGATAATAAATACATCATACACTGAGTTAGCATGAAAGCAAAAGACTAAATTTCCAGAAGTGACGGCCTTCTATTATGCAAATTGCAAATTTGCAGCAAATTGGAGCCGCATTTGTGAGTGAAAATGCCCCCAAAGTGGTAATTCCATAATGCATTTGAACTCCCTATCACATAAGGAATCATAAGGAGACAAGGTTCTCTTAATAATAGAGAAGATGAATCAACTTCTGCCAATTCAAATGCTTCCTTCAAAACTTGGCTGAAATCGCATATCCTCCATGAAGCCTTCTCTGACTCAGGACAGCTCTTCTCAATTGAACTTACTGTTCTTATGACACAATTGACTAATAAATCATATATTTAAAGGTCTTTAATTTCCTGATGTTTGCTCTTCTTCCAATGTCACATATCACAACTTATCCGTTCCTTTTCTTCTTATGTGAATCCATATTAATATATTAACCATAAATATTACACAGGGAGTTCACCACACATGCTAGAAATTCCCTTGAGATTCCTTCATAGTAGGGAATGTTGGAAATGCCTTCTAGCTATATGACTCTGGGCAAGTCACTTAACCTCTTAATACCTCAGTTTCCTCATCTGTAAAATGCAGATAATAATAGTACCTACTTCCCAGGGCTATTGTAAAGATAAATATAAGAATATTTGTAAAGTACTTTGTAAGCCTTTAGGTACTATGTGATGTTACTACTACTACTACTACTACTACTACTACTACTACTACTACTACCACTACTACTACTACTACTATTCTTGCTGTTGCTGCTCCTACTTCTACTGCAGGTGTACAATCTGCCCATCAATTATACTTTGATCTCCCTACATAATCAACCCACATTCATTTACCCTCACAAAGCTCTTGATATCCTTTAAACCTAGCCAGTTATTTGTTAGCAATATAGCTCAGCCTTATCCTGTATCTCTCCATTGCCTAGTGGGTGACTTATATCTTTAAATTTTCAGAGGCTATGCTATTTTGTGACTTAGTCATTTAGCATCACCAGAAGAGTATTCATGTTAAAAAGAGTTATCTTTGCTTATAGGAAAAGCTGGGGGTCATTAGAAATCTTGGACAATGTCCTAAAGAAAATCTGGCTCCCTCTCTTCCTCTTACTCAATTCTTGGCTCAGTTAATTTTACTTGTTCACAATTGTTCGTTCATTCATTCATTCATTCAGTTGTTTATTCATTCATTGATTTATGTATTTATTCAATTTTATTTTCTTGACATTTAGATTTATTATTTTTTAATTTTCGTTTTAAATTTTGAGTTTCAAATTCTCTCTCCCTACCTACCCATCCTATCCCCACTGAGAAAGCAAGCAATATATCAATTAACATGTAAAATCATATAAAATATATTTTCATATCAGACATTTAAAAAAAGCAAGAATATAGAAACAGAAAATTATACTTCAATTTGTACTCAGATTTTACCAGTTTTCTATCTGGAAATGGACGTCTTTCTTTTTCCCATTATGAATCCTTTGGGATTATCTGATGCCTGTTTATTTTTAACATTTCTTTAAAAAAATTAAGTTGCAAATACTTTGCTTTCTTCCTCTCCCTTCCTCACCCATTGAGGAAGCTAGTAGTATGATATGTATCATACATGTGAAGTCATGCAAAACATATTTCTATATTAGGCATGTTGCAAGAAGAATGAAGTGAAAAAAAGTATGCTTCAATCTATACTCAGAATCCATCAGTTCTCTGGAGATGGATAGCATTTTTTATCATGAGTCCTTTGGAATTATCTTGGATCATTTTATTGATTAAGTAGCTAAGTCTTTAAGAGCTTATCATTGTTAGAATATTATTAGTGTATCCGATGTTCTCCTGGTTCTGCTTGCTTTACTTTGGATCATGTAAGTCTTTCCAGGTTTTTCTGAAACCACTGTGCTTGTTGTTTCTTATAACACAATAGTCTTCCATCACAATCATACATCACAAGTTGTTCAGCTACTCCCCAGTTGAAGTGCATCCCCAAAATTTCCAATTCTTTGCCACCACAAAAAGAGCTGCTATAAATATTTCTGTACATATAAATCCTTTTATATATTCGTTAATCTCCTTGGGGTGCAGACCTAGTAGTGCCATCACTGGGTTAAAGGGTACGTGCAGTTTTGTAGCCCTTTAGGTATAATTCTAAATTGTTCTCCAAAATGTTGGACTAGCTCATAACTCCAATAGTGCATTAATGTTCCTATTTTTTTGTGTTTCCTCTAGAATTTTTCATTTTCTTTTATTGTCATCTTAGCCAATCTGATAGGTGTGAGGTGGGACCTCACAGTTGTTTTAATTTTCATTTATCTAATTGTTAGTGATTTAGGGCATTTTTATATGACTAAAGACAGTTTTGATTTCTTTTTCTGAAAACTCCTTATTCATATCCTTTGACCTTTTATTAATTAAGGATCTTCCACTCATCCTGATGGCTTGTCCATCCAACTGTATACTATAGTATTTTGCAAAAGGTATTTTTTATTCACTTATCTTGTGTGGATAGTGAGACAAACTTTTTAAGGATTATGGCTCTCAGGAGGATTGACAATGTTCTAGAACCTGATAAATTAGAAAAATATCATCTGCAATCAGGAACATATGGAAGATCTTTCTATGTATGGGAAATCCTTCTTCCATTTGGAGTCTCTGCTGTGAGCTGTCCATGAAGGTAAAGGTAAATACCTTCAGAAACATAACATCCTATTTTATAGTCTTCCTATTTTGTAGCTTGTCTGATATTACCATTAGAAGGTCTTGAGATATAGCTAGCTCTTTTTCAAGTAGATATTTATTTTATATATACATGATATCTTGTTGGAGGAAAGTCTTTAAGGCACTGTTTTGCTGCATTCTTGAATCCCCTTAAAAATAGTCAGCAAATAATAACCATGTGAGGATTTTCTGTTATCTCTACCTTTCAGACAGTGGTGTGGTGGTAAAAATGTAGTCTGCTACAGAATAGTACTTACAAAAGCCTATCTATTTTTCCTCTTATACCTTCATCAATATTATCCTCAATGCATATGTCGATCATTCTCATGAAATTTCATAGATTTGGGAAGACAAGCAGGCATGCTAGCAATTATTGTCATTATGACCTTCAAACTGTAAAAAGAGCAACAGAGAATAAGATCCAATAATTTTCTCTTAAAATATTGGTATAATATCTTCTTTTTGGATAGCTTGGAAATTAATGCTTTCACTTCCTCAAAATTGTATCACTTTTTTTTTTTGCTTTTTTGAGGGCAGTTGGGGTTAAGTGACTTGCTCAAAGTCACATGGCTAGTAGGTGTGTCAAGTGTCTGAGGTCGGATTTGAACTCAGATCATCCTGACTCTAGGACCAGTGCTCTATTCCCTGCGCCACCTAGCCACCCCTATTTTACACTTTCAACGTGGACCTTCTTTGCATATTTTTGTTGCGTTCAGCTGTTCTTCCTATCTTTGTTTCCTGGGGTGTCATTTCTCTTTCTTCATGCTGTACAACATAGTCCAAATGGGGTGGCTTTACTTTGTTGGTAGAGAAATAGTTTGTTATATGAAGTATTACTTCTTTCCCATTTTTAAGATGCTGATCTCTGCCTATTTTCATGCTTGAATTCTCTTAACATGGTTTTGGTTTTACCTGTTCTCTTACCAAGGTATCTGTAAACTTATTTCTCTCTTCACTGTCTCTCACTATTTCAGGAGGTGATGCTACTCACAATCTTCTGCTGTCTTCTTCCTTGATATTTATAAATAAGTTATAATATAAATATATATTTATATATGTTCATATTATATAAATATATTTTATACACTGAATAATATATATTATTATATTATTATTATCTATTAATAGATCTCAGCTTGACAAGTATAAGTATTTTCTGATTGAAATGGCTTCTAGGCTCTTTTGTTCTCTTCATCGTGATGACTGCTTTACATGTTTAACTTCTTTTGAAAATGGTGACTGTATTATTGTCTGTTCTTTTATCTGTTTCCCATATCTTGAATTGACTTTAAAAAAAGAGGTGATCAGGTTGAAGTTGCCTTCAATTGTGTTCCATATTGCCTTATTTTTTTCTTTCTTATATTTTGGAACTGATTTTCATCTTTGCTTTAGCAAATTTCAGAAATAACTTCAACATTAGTAATGGGATATTTCTTGCCTATTGATATAATTAATTTCATTTTTTATGTTATTTGGTGATTTTTTTTAAATATTCACTACATTAATAGAGAACTGGGAGCTTGGCTCTACTATTTACTACTTGTATGCCTACATACAAATCATTTAACTTCTTTGGGCTTTATTTTTCTCTTCTGTAAAATAAAGTAATTGGACTAGATGTTCTCCAAGATTCTTCCTAGCTCTGAGTCTATGAACGTATTCATAATGTATAGGCATGAGGCTTCTACATATTTTCCAATGTATTGGATTCTGAACCACTTTTTGCAAAATATTTTTTTCTTGTTCCCATCAATACTTTTCATTGAGTCATTGGGTATGAAAAATATTTCTCTTATTTTGGAAAGTATTATTAATTGTCTTACAACATTTCTCTACTTCATCCTTTAAAACAAATAGTTTTGTACAAGCTACAATTATTTTCAGAAGGGCCTTTTTTCAAATGCTCGTCAAAAGCACTTCAGCATCAGATAACTGAATGTCCCATGAAACAATGCTTCTGGTTATGTACAATAAAAATTATTTCATCAATTCCTTTTTCCTTTATATTTTCTAAAGAGAACCTGAAAATCATTCCTCCATTTAGCTGAAACTTCGCTTCATCTCTTGGTTTTATTCACAGGGAAAAACATCAATTTATATAGGATTTAGTTCCACTGGGGTCATGTCTACCCATTGGGTAAAGGCCTTCCATTCAGAAAACTAACAGTTAATTGAATGTTTATGGATGATCTAAAAAATGTGTTCTTATCTACTAGGCTGCTCTTCAGAAAACCTACAAATCTGCTGATAGGATTATACTCAAAGCCTTTCCAACAATCATAGAAATTTTCACAGGTTGTGTTCGATTGGCATCACCTCGAACAACCCAGTGTATACTCACACCACTATCAACTATCAGAAGAGGACTTTGTAGAGAAAGTGATTTTATACTTTTGGTATTTGTTTAACATGTATTTCCTCTACATCTAGATTTTTAAGTTGAATGCAAAGACCATCTCATATACTTCCATCTCCTGTCAAACATACCATACTAGGTAGTCAATAAAGAGTCATTGACTTGATGTGTGTGACCTCATTGCATCACTCTGATTTATGAATTACATCATTTGGAGCCACACATCAGAATGAACACAGAGTAAACCTTTCTTTTAAAAATCCATAAACCAGTCACAGTTGTCTGGGTGTATACATACATACACAGACACATGTAACTGACTGTCTTCCTCCATGAAATGCCGAAATCAATACTGCATTTCCTAGTCTGTGCTTGTGAACAGGAAATTAATAGTCTCCCATTACTGTTGCATTTGGCCTTAGGCTTTGTTTTGGGGAGAGAAAGGGCTTTAGCCAAGCACTAGTGGTTTCTTTTCTTTTCTTCTTTTTTTTCATTGTCAACCCATCAGTGGTGTCTTGGATTTCACTGCAATACATTCAACAATCAGACATGGAATAACTATGGGAAAGAAATGCATTTTAATGCTTTCCTGGGGGATTGTTAAAGACAGGTTTCATTGTAAACGAATAGGGAACCTTTCAAGCTGGTATTTATCACTCACTCAAAGTGACACCCTAGGTGATACAGAAAAAAATCAGATGTGGCTAGTAGTGGAGGCAGAATGGTGAATGGATATGTACTGCTTTGAAGCATTTATACAGTTCTGCAAGCTGCTTCAGATTATCAATATATCTGAGTCAGCCCTTTAACATTTCAAAAGACCAGTATGCCATCAGTTTGGATACTTCTCCAAAAGTACAGATCACAGTCCTTTTATGCCTTCTTATCCCATGTGATTCTTATTTTTTTATATGGTTATATAGATAATTCCTCCAATACAGTAGACTTTCTTTTTAAATATATATGTTGTATCATATTATATTTAATATGGTATATATAAATTATGCTTACATATATCATATTTTATGCATTATTATAAAATTTGTATTTACATATTGTATTTTATATATTATATAAATTATATTTGGTTACTATATTATTTTGTGCATTCTACATATTACATATTTAATATTATATATATGTTATATTATATTACCTTTATTCCATCTATACGAATGATCCATCTCTTTTCTAGTCATACGTGTCCTTGATTATAACTCTGACACCTACACGTGGCATTTTTGTGATAATACGCAGCAGCAACCTTAAACTCATCATGTGTCTTTCCATTGCAGTCACATGCAATCTTTGCCTCTTCTGAAATTATAATTTCTTCTGATTTGTAGTCATACAACATCACTGAAAGAATTCTGGTATTAAAAACATGAATTTGTATCTCAAAAATTCAATTCAATGAGTATCTATTAAGTGCCGACTACATCTGAGGAACTGTGAACTACTGACATTCAATGTGTTGACAAGCATCAAGCACTTTGCAAGGTATTAGATGGATGTCACTTTGTTATTGTTATTCTTATTATCCAGGCCAATTGTTTTAATAAAAGTATTCTTTCAGTGTCATTTCATGACTATGAGACACAGAAAATTAGTCTCCCAAAAACTGAAAATAAATATCACCCAGAGAGGGAGGGAAAAGCACAAGATCACAGAATCAAAAATTTAGATCTGGAAGGCAGCTTAGAGGGTGTCTAGCGCAACTCCATCATTTTGGGAAAGAGTAAACCAACACTGTGAAGTCAACTGACTCATCCAAGAACATTATTATTAAGTGTCAGAGGCAAGATTCACACCCAGGTCTTCCTAACATCAGCCTTCTATCTACTATTGATGACATATTACAAATAGAACTATAGAATTCATATAGAGTAAATTATGTCATCAAAGAAAATCATAAGTAAAAATGAAGATGCGATAGCCACAGGATAAGTGTGAGGAATAAAAGATAGCTTCGGTGCTCTCTTGATACCCTCATGATGTCAGAAGAAATTGAAGAATGCTTCTAGTACATTAGTTGGACCCTTTGTGGCAAACATGGATCACAAGAAGAAACATTTTATTAAGTATCTCCTATGCATGAGATGCTATGATAGATACTGGGGCTATAAAGGCAAAGAAGAAAATAGTCCTAGCCTTTAAAGAGCTTATATTCTTTTTTTTTAACTTTTTTGGGGGAGGGGAAAGGTGGGGCAATTGGGGTTAAGTGACTTGTTCAAGGTCAGATAATTACTGTCAAATGGTTGAGGTCAAATTTGAACTCAGGTCCTCTTGACTCCAGGGCTGGTGCTCTATTCTCTGGGCTACCCAGCTGCCCCAACATATTCTTAGATTATTTTTTTCTTTCTTTTGTTTAGGGGGAAAGGCAAAGCAATTAGGGTTAAGTGACTTGCTCAAGGTTACACAGCTAGTAAGTGTGTCAAGTGTCTGAGGCTGGATTTGAACTCAGGTCCTCCTGACTCCAGGGCCAGTGCTCTGTTCACTGCACCACCTAGCAAGGAGCTTACATGCTATGGGGAGAAACAACATGTATATGGATAATCACTTAAGAGGCACATAGGATGGGCAGTAGTATATAAGGAGTATACGTGCAGATTGAAGACCCACAATAAGACCAAAGCTCCATTGTAACACTATATCTGTGATATAGTGTGTA
>CM053595.1:30902670-30926251 GCA_028646575.1 Pseudocheirus occidentalis | reverse complement strand
CCTTGGCCCTGATGGATCGCCTCAGCCCCCCTGCTATCTGCAGGCTGAGGGCTCTGAAGCAGCCCAGAGGAGGCCGCTGCTGCTCTCAGCTCTTCCTGTTGCTACAGCCGCCTCCTACTGTTTCCTTGCCCTGGGAGCAGTTTGGCCTGACCTGCTCTTCTCCAGATTTAGCAAAATCCACTGACCTTTCTCTTAGCTTTTTTTTTCCTTCTGGCCTGATAAATGTGGTTACTGTGCCTCCAGTGTAGCCCATCTGTAATCCTATAGACTCAGCTCTGCCCGACTGCCCCAGGGCCTGCCCTGGCTGGGGTTTTGGCTGTGGCTCCCAAACTGCTGGGAAGAGTCCCACCTGCTATGCTGCGTGTAGCAACAGATGTGCTTTCTGTCTTTTGGAGAGTTTTGGAGCTTGAAAATCTGTTTAGAATCCCGTTTTATAAGTTTTTAGCATGTTTGTGTGGGAGCTGTGGTGCTTTGATGCTTCTGCGTCACCATCTTGGCTACACCCCTCCCAGCTTGTGCTTTTAAGGGAACTTACATTCCAGTGGAGGAGAATTCCCTACACATGTAGTAGGGAACAAATGTGTCTAAGGCAACACATATTTCCAATACTTCTGGGCTTGGATGACCTTTTTCTCTTCTTGAAGTCCCCATTTTGCTCTTTCCTGGGTTCTACTTTTCTGCTAAAGAGCTGCTTAGTTGAACTCCTAGGATCTATTCTTCTCCAAAGTTTCATTCTCAGCTTATCTTCAGTCAATAGCTCTTTTTACTGCTGCCAGTTGTCTTGTTTTCTGAATCTGATTTTTGATTAGAATGCTGTTCCTCTCTCTGTATGTTTCTATACATGAAGTACATCTCTGCTTCTTGGTTGTGAATCAATTGCCTCAGATTTTCTCAAACTGTTCTTTTGCTGGATTTGATGTTTTCTACCAACTGCATCGTTTAAAGTCTAGAGAGGCCTTGGAAATCATCTAGTCCAAACTCTTTGTTTCAAATATGTCGAAGATGAGGTTCTACCTACAACTAGCTGTGTTGAAATATTTTGTATGGGGGAATGGAGAGAAGGAAAATCTCTCCTACTCCCCAAGAGATAAACCAAAAAAAAATTCCTTTTCAGGGTTCTTATTTGACTGCTGGGTCCTACCTTAACTGATTGCATAATTGAAAAGTTAGTTTTTTAGGGTGCCCATGGGTCTGATCAGTCTTCACAAAAACCCAAGACAATTGGCCCTCTTAATTTGACCAAGGAACTTTTCCATATTTTACAAAAGGAAATAGCACATATGCATGTTTTTATACTTAGTTTAACATTTTATTATCTGCCTCCTACTTTCTGTGATTACATCCTGGGTTAATTGGTTCATCAGGAACATTTTGGAGTTTATTTCCATTTATATCACTTGGTCTGGATCTTTGTTGATTTCATTTTCTGACCTATGTCATTTAGTCTTCTCATCCACACAAATATGTACACTCACCCCTGGTGATATCAATATTCATATTGGTGTAGGCTTGAAAACTGTGGTTTCCCAATTCACGAGATTCTTCAGCTCTTACAGCTTCTATCTTTACTTCTATCTTTACCTCATTCACCGACAGCAGTGGTCACACCTTAGATAACTTCACTATCACCAAAATATAACTCAGCTTCATGATCTTTTAACTAAAAAAATCCCTCTCTGAATCCCTCCTGTCTTGACATCTCTCTCTCTCTCTCTCTCTCTCTCTCTCTGTCTCTCTCTCTGTCTCTGTCTCTCTCTCTCTCTCTCTGTCTCTCTCTCAGTCTCTCTCTCTGTCTCTCTCTCTGTCTCTCTCTCTCTGTCTCTGTCTCTCTCTCTGTCTCTGTCTCTCTCTCTGTCTCTCTCTCTCTTTCTGTCCTTCCCCCTTCTCCCTCACTAACTTCTCCAAAAACCTTTCATTTCTCATTTGTGTAAGTGGAGATTTCCACTACCCCTTCCTTCCAGTCATGATAAGATCTCTTAAGAGGACTTTCCTATGGGATTTATAGTAATGATATCACATAGTAATACTTCCTTTTCATTTATCTATAGCCTACCCATCTTTTCTATTTATCTAAATCCTACCCATTCTTAAAAGTTCAATTCAATTACCACCTCTTTTATGAAGCTTTTATTGAATGTCCCAGTATCTTACCATCCTCTAAATTCATTAAACTTATTAACTATGCCATTCATTTGATACCTAGTCATGGACTTCCTTGTAATATCTTTTATAATGAGTGGATTTAACACGCATTTAACTCTTCACCTCTGCATGTCTTGTCTTACCAACTAGATTGGTCTTCTCAAGGGGAGGGTCCATGCCTTATACTTCTCTATCACTCTCTATCATCCAGCATACCATGTGTGGGTAATAGAATAATGAACATTTAGAGGGGCAGCATAATGTAATGGAAAGAGGATTGTATTTGGAGCAGTAGGATGTGGGTTTGAATTCCTGCTCTTCTATGTGACTACCTATGTGATCTTATGCAAGTTTTATACATTTTCTGGACTTAATTTTCCATATCTTTAAAACAAAGGGATTGAGCTTTATGATTTCCAATGATCTTTTCAAGTCTAAATTTGTGAATTTGTAAATAGATGAAGTAATTTACTGCATAGTGTTTTGACCTCTTGTTGACAGAAATCTATTAAATGGGAGATTGAATCCAATCTTCAAGCATTTATTAAGCACCCACTATGTGGCAGATACTCTGTAGGCACAGCAGATATAAATATCAAAATGAAACAGTCTATATATAGCCTGAAGGATCTTATATTTTATTGATGGTTTCTGGGTCAATTGATTTCCAGTGGATACACTGTTCTGTCTACAGTGAAATTTACTTCTCTAATTATCATTTTGAAAAGTCTTAGGAAGATTCCTAGATTTTTCTAATAATATATCTGATACCAATGATGAACAACATTAAATTCAATCAAGGAAGAAACACTCAAATGCCTACCTACATGAGCAATATAGCTCATTGGACTAAACCAAGTGACAGTCCAAGGGGAAATAATTTTCTTCTGTCTATCAATTCAATTCTTCTATGACCCTCAAGCAAACCATTTGGGATTACAAGTAATGAGGTAATGGAAATTGTACTAATTGCAATGATCCCTGGAACCCTATTTGCAAAAGCACTTCAATGAAATCTATAGCAATGTAAGTGAGGTTTATAATATTCATATTGGAAGATTAAGTGGATTTTTTTAAAAGGCATATTGACCAAAATGTGGTATAAGTATTTATACACACAAATACACACACACACACACTTATTTGTGTGAGTGCATAGGAAGATGATAATAGGCAGAAATGCCATTGGAAATCTGTGTGATGATTTCAAAGATTTCAAGCTGCTCACTTCCATAATACCATACTGCATTCCAATTGCAGCTTTCCTCCCAGCATGCCTCCCAGTACATTACTCAGAATTAAAGAACCACACTATCTTGGAAGAAGCAAAATTACAACAGACTCAAGGCACAATGACATGACATATATGGAATGTAAGTCTACTGAAACATTGCTAAGGATGCCTTGCCTTCATGTAATGACATTAAAAAGAAATCTTTGGGGACATTCTTGATAAGAAAAAAAATAGGCCAGTCATGTATTGAGAATGAGAAAGGATGGAAAAGCTTGGTGATTCTACTGAGCAAAGAATTAATACAGTTAGTATATGTCAATGTTTTCTTGGGTGATAGCATGGTGTAGCCTATACAGTGCTGGACTTGGAATTAGGAAAGACCTTATTTATTTCCTGATAAGGACTGTTGGAAAGTCACTTAACCTCTGAGCATTAGTTTTCTTTTCTGCTAAATAGTACACAGGGATACTGTGAAATCTATATAATGGATTTAAAGAATAATGAAGCAAAATGATGACTTTGGGACTCTACTCCTAGTTGGTGTGTTATTATGCTAATAGGGTACAGTAGAAAGAGCATGGGAACTGTAGTCAAAGGGCCTGGGTTCAAACCTCAACTCATCTACTTATTACTTAGATGACCAAGTCACTTTTTGATTCTGAACTTCAGTTCCCTCATCTATGACATGAGGAGTTTACACTATATGACTTCTAAGGAACTGTCTAGCACAAAGTCCAGCAAGGGTCCCTGAGGGAGGGATAGAAGTTGCCATGTAACAGGCAGATCAAACTGACCTGACCATCGACTAACTTTGGATTCTTGTAGAGACAACCCAGGTTACCTAAACCCAAGAATCCTGGTGATAGTAGTATCTTCTATAATGCTTCCAGCTTAGCTATTATTGATAGAACTAACACTTAATACAGAAAGAACTTGTCATCACTGCCAGAACTAATGCCAAACACCAACCACTGCAACCAATATGTAGATAAGTCCAATAGCCCTGGGATGATAAGTGTGCCTCAGATCAATGCATCTACTTCTACCCCATCCCTTACATTGACTGTCCAAGGAAGCATCTTCTCACTAGCCACAGCTATTGAAGACACAGAAAAGAAACTATTTTTGCCACCAAAGTACTTGTCATTGTCAAATGGCTCAACATCAGAAAGCAAGATGGTTTTATCTATAGAAATCACATTAAAGAAGATTCATTGTCATCTACTTATTGCTATACTCAAAGGATCACATAGCCTTTCCATCTGACTTTTAACTGAAACCTCCTAGATATATAGAACACTTCTATTAGAGTATGAGCTCCTTGAGAGAAAGGGGATTACTTACATTTCTCTTTGTGCACAAAACATTTAATAGTTTTTCATTCATTCATTTATATTTCTTCCTATTTGAAGTCCTTTTCTAAGACTGATGTGTTCATGCTCTACTGGCCCCAGGGTCTTTGTTGTCCTTACATGATCTTATATTCATTTTCCCCCAATCCTCTTATTCTCCTTAACCTTCCTTTTACTGCCTACAACACCATTGTAGTTGGCTCAAAATCTTATGTGTGGTCTCTGGTTTCTCTCCTGTCTGCATTCCATGTAGCCCATCTGTTGTCATCCTGTTGTTCCTACTTTCACAACATCTCTTGTATACATCCAACTCTCATCACTTCATGCCTCGACTATTGAAATAACTTTTTGATTTGTATTCCTGTCTAATTCTCTCCCCACTCTAATCGATTCTCCACTCAGCTGCTAAAGTGATTTTTGTAAAAGCACAGGTCTGACTATGTCACTCTGCTACACAATCAACTCCAGTGGTTCTTTATTACTTCCAAATATAAAAACCTCTGTTTGGCACTTTATACCCTTCACAATGTTGCCCCTTCCTATCTTTCCATTCCTTTTAAATTTTAATCTTCTCTACATACTCTACAAGTCAGCATCAGTGGTCTTCTTATTGGATGTCCATCATGACTTTATGCTTTATGATTGACTGTCCTTCATGCTCAGAATATCTGTCCCCTTCATCTTCCCATTCTGCCTTCCCTAGATCCATCAGGCTCACATTTCACCTTCTGTAGTAGACCTTTCCTAGTTCAGGTACAGAATTGCTCATGAAGACTAGCCCTATGGTGTTAGGGCTCTCTGAGCCTTTTACAGGACTGTTCTTTGGTGAGCACCTGGCACTTAACTCTTACCTTTTTTAAAATGTAGGCATGAAGGCAAGGCATCCTTAGCAATGTTTCAGTAGACTTACACTCCATATATGTTATGTCATTGTGATTTGAGTCTATTGTAATTTTGCTTCTTCCAATATAGTATGGTTCTTTCATTCTGAGTCATGTACTGGGGGACATGCTCAACTCTTATAGCATGAGCAGCAGCCATACCCTGGTAAACCATCTTGGTAGAGGGGCTAAACCAGAACGAGAGTAACCCATCCGTAAGTTTGGGGATGTCTATCCCAAGCATGTGAAGATTTCCCCTAGTGGAATGATTAGATGAGAATACTTTGTTCTAATGGCCAAGAAGGGAACTGAAGCAGGCACTGAGCAGTGCTTAGAGTTTGGTCAGACATCAAAGACATGGAGGTCATACGTTGCATCTGAGGCAGTGACTTTTGTCTTAACTTTTGTCCTACTGCTGGACTTCAGTGACTCAGGAAGAGAGAGTGAGGTTGACAACTTTGTGAAACTCTGGCACACTTAAGTCCAATTCATGCACAAATGATACTTGTGATATCATTGGTCCTCTTTGAAAACAAAGAACAAAGAACAACAACAGTTGTCTTTCTCTTTTGGACATGAAGAGAAAGACAACTGTTGTTCTTTGTCCTTTGTTTTCAAAGACTGGATTTTTGTATTTTTACCATTTTGGGGGTACCTTCAGAATGGTTCCTTGAACATAGTAAACACTTAACAAATGCTTATTGACCTGTTTCATGTCCAAGTGGACACAAGGAAAAGCATCAGCAGCATCATTTAGACTTGGAGCTTTTCAATCAAGGGAGTTAAAAATGCAACAGAAGGAATAGGTTATGTTTTCAATGCTTCCTCCCTGCCCATCTGCCATCATTTCATATTTTCCATTGTTTATCCACAGTCACTCTCATCTCAGGTTCAAATAAACACATAAACACCTTTCCTACCTTTGTAACAATTTTGATTTTATGGTTCTCACTTGGCTAAAGAGGCAGCGTGGTCAAGCTCTGGGTTTCTTACTAAGTACAGCAATTTCAAAAAACATTCATCAAGAACCATTCCTGAGACCCGAAAGGGGTCCCATGCAGGGAAACTTTTTATAGGACAGAAGACTGGAAACAAAGTTATTCATCTTGTGACCTCCTCCCAGGATATGCAGGTCTTTCCCAAATCCTTCTGATATCTGAATATAAAGAGTCTTGAGTGGGGTAGCAAATCATGTGAATGCAGATGATGCACGATGTTATTAGAGTAACCCTTTAAGATACAGCTGTTCAGTGGCAAGGAAAGCCTGTCATTCAGTGTTTTCCAGAGCCATATTTACAATCCACAGGCACATTTAGTGGGCTATTATAAAGAACGTTAATCGAGAAATGTTCTCAATTACACAAAAATTAAGATAAAGCAGTAACCTAGTTACTGTAAAAGTGGTTTTATTTATAGCTACCAATTTAATCTTTAATATGCAGTCACCATCTGTAAAACTCTTTAGCCCGTCTATTTCATTTATGTCTTTATTATGCTCTTGTAAAAACACATGGAGCATTTCAGGTTATAGATACTGGGTGGCTTTTTTTTAAGCTTAAAAATGTTGATGCAATTATAGTCAATGGAAACATTTTACTGCCTAATGTCCTTTATCCATTACCCATTATATTCTGTAATGAAATTAAGTAAGATCTACAGAAAGGAAGGGATATTTGGAGACCATTGTTAATTTTTTTTCCATCCTATAATAGCATTTAGTGGGGAGAGAAGGTGGGTACACATGCCAAGAGATGTTAATGTCTTTGACTAAATCATCTCTCAGAAGCAGCCTCCATGCACATCAAGCCAGCTGTGTTCCTTTGAATCTTATTGTTGGAGACTTTGCTTTGAAAGCACAGTCTGTCTCCTGCATCACTGTACATCTGGAAGCTTAGTTGGCTTCTGAGCCCAGAGCTTCCAGAAAGGATGCATGTCCATCCCAAAGGACTAAAATGCTATTTTAGGAGCAGGGGCTTCTGAACTTTCAAGAAATGGCACAAAACTGGTCTGCTCCAGCTCCCCTTCTTCCTAATGATGCCTAGCTGACAGCCAGCAGAAGTGAGAAAGGACTTGTGAGACATAAGGAGAGTGTTTCAAAGAGGATTCCTTCTTTAGATTTCCTACTCAGGTCTAATGGCTATTTAGAACAAAACCTGGATTGCCTAGAACCTGGGGGAGAGAAGTGGGCACTACACTTCGAATAAGAGGCAGCAAAAAACTAAGTCCCAGTCAATGACTGCCTAAACAAAAATGAAAATAGCTCACATGTCTATAGGGCTTTATAGCAGTATCCCCTGCCTACCCTTCAAGTCAGGTCTTATTTTCCCCATTTTATAAATGGACAAACAAACTCAGGCAGAGAAAATGCCTTGCCCAGACTTACATAGCTACTAGGAATTAGAACCAACATTCAAATCCAGATTTTTCTTCTGGGGGAGGGTGAGGACCTGCAGCCTCAAGGCCACATGTGGCCTTCTAGGTCCTTAGGCATGGCCTTTTGACTGAGTCCAAGTTTTACAGAACAAATCCACATGGACATTCTCCATTTCTCTTCAGAGAAGAGGTTTTAAACACACACTCATGCGCACAACTTTTCCCTTCAGTCTTTAATGACTGAGTCATGCTGGGTGCTGGGCACACATATTTTATCCGAAGGTTTGAACCACACAAGTCATTTTATGTCTCTAAGCTTCAGTCTTCTCATCTGTGAAATGGGGATAAAACTAGCTTGTAGAACTTTTGCAAGAGAGGCACTTTGTAAACTTTAAGTATGACTGAAATAGCAATAACAATAATGATATTGACAAAATAATGATGATAATAGTGATTTATGATGGTATAGCAGCAAGCACCCTAGCACACCTAGAATGGCTAGATGACCCATGCCAGTTTCACCATTCTATGTCCAGATTATGTTATTCTGGCAAGAGATTTGACTGTACCCCATCAGTTTGGAAAGGAAAGAGAAAAAAGTTTCTTAGAATAATAAGTCACATTTATGTAGTCCTTTAAGATTTCTAAGGTAATCTCTCAACATCTTTTTATCTGATCCTCACAAAAGTCTAACAAAATAGGTATTATAGGTAACATTTTTTTCAGTTAAAAAAGAAACAGGCTCACAAAGCTTAGGTGACTTGCATATGGTCATATAATTGACTAGTGTCAGAGGTGGGTGGGATTTAGGTCTCTCTTGAATATTGAATATATTGATCTTTCCACTATATACTGCCTCCCATTAGCAAAAATGCCCTTTACTTAATCAAAAAGTAAAATACATTATTTTACTCCAATGGGCACTATTGGATTGTTTGTGTCTTAATCATGTCAGATAAAGGAAGAAGTAAGTCAGAACATATCTTACCAGGAGAGGAAATTGAGATCACCTTGAGAAAAATGCTATTCTGATGGCTCACAACATCAAAGTCACTTCCATTCCACTCAAATCTATCTGAGAGTCGAAAGTTTGCACCATTGCTCTCCTTCTCCTATTCTCCAATAAACTCTCTTCCCAAATTCCCTATTTCTGTCATGGTACCATCATCCTCTCAATTAGGTAGAAACCCAAATTCCATCTTTTACTCTTTCCCATTTCTTACTCTTCACATCTAAACAATTGCTAAATCCTGTTGATCATATCACTGAAATATTTCATTTTTTTACTTGTCATTCCACCACAAGGCCATTTTCACCCTTTTATGAATTATTGTAATAGTCCCCTCTCTGGTCTACCTGAGACTAGTTTTTTCAGTTATATAATTTGTCCTTCACACTGCTGCCTATGTCACGTACTTAATGCATCACTTTCATCAGAGAATTTTCTACTCAAATACGTTGGCTCCCTACTGCCTGTAAATTTAAAAATGGATTCCTTAATCTGGTAGTTAAAGTCCTCCACAATATCACACACACACACACACACACAATATATATATATATATATATATATATATATATAATATGTATTTACCTTACTTCACACTATTCCCCTTCTCATACTCTGTTTTTATTGAATGAGAAAACCCCAAATTAGCATTATCTATACTGCTTTTTTAATTTTGTTAAACATTTGCCAATTATGTTTGAGTCTAGACTGCACTAGGGAGTTTTGCTGGCATAAGTTCAATACCTATGTAGACAACTGAAGGTCTTTGCATTCCCTGTTCCTATCGTGAGCTCTTCTACTTTTGATTATACCATTCTATGTGCCTACATTGGCATTCCTGCCAATTTAGCCTATTAAAGTCTTTTCCATCTTTCAAGTCTCAACTCAACTACTACATTCTCCTTGAAGGTTTTCCTGATTGTCCCAATACTCTGACAAAAAACAAAAACAAACAAAACCCCTTTCCTTTTTATATGTGTCATGTATGATACCCAAGTCTTGTCTTTTGTAGTGACATTTTCCCAACTTGCTCTCATCATTATATGTGGACATGTCTTATCACACACTTCCTAATTATAATGGAAAGTCTTTGAGAGTAGGGATTGTGCCATTTTTCATCTCAGTGTCTTCCACAATTAAATTCTAGCACAATGCCTTATTCATAGCAAACATGAAAAATTGTTAAATGAAAATTAAATGGCTGATAATATATTATTTACTCAAATGTTGTACTCAGTCAATGGTTGGTATGGACCCCAGCAACTGAATGAGACCTTGTTAACTGATTATAGGTGTCTGGAAGGAGGAAATTATCTATCTTTGTTAGAACTCCCCACTTTTCAAAAAAAATTTGAACTTATACCTAAATACCAGCAAATGATAATTGGGACTCAAAAGGTCAGATACACAGTTCTGTATGAACATCAAAATTTTGTGGGACTTATAAGAATTGCATTCATATAGTCAACTTGAAATTATGAAAGACTGAATGAATTAAAAAGGATTTGTTAAGTGCTTACCATGGTCCAGGCATTATTCTGGGCACTGGGAATACCAATACATAGAAGACTGTATCTGAACTCAAGGACCTTACATTCAAATGGGGGGGGGGAGGGACAGTACTCAAGAGGAGTGAAATCCAGTGAAGGAAGTTGTGATCTGGGAGAATTAGCCTAATGAGTCACAAAAGATGCACAATGTTGGCCTAAAGAGGCACAAAAATTTACCAAATACAAGAACTCCTTTAAAAGCAAATAGACCAAATGGAAAAGGTGATGCGAAAATTCATTAAAGAATTCATTTAAAAGCAAAATTGGTCAAATGTAAAAAGAGGTACAAAAGCTCATTGAACAAAGTATAATTAAAAAGTAGAACTGGTTAAGTGGAAGTTAATGCTTCCATGAGACTTCAAAAAATAATAAAACAAAATCAAAAGAATGAAAAAAAAGAAAATGTGAAATATCTCATTGGAACAAATGACTGGGAAATATATCCAGGAGACATAATTTAAAAATTATTGAACTACCTGAAAACTATAATTTAAAAATGAGCCTTAGCCTTAATATTTCAAGAAATTTTAAAGAAAAACTATCTTGATATCTTAGAGACAAAGTATAAAATGGAGAACCCACCAATCACCTTCTGAAAGAGATACCAAAATAAAACTCCCAGGAACATTGTAGCCAAATCTCAGAGCTCCTAGTTCAAGGAGAAAATATTTCAAATAGCCAGAAAGAAACAATTCAAATATCATGAAATCATAGGATCATACAAACTTTAGAAGCTTCTACATTAAAAGACTAGAGAGTTTAGAATATGATATTCAGGAAAGCAAAGGAGCAAGAGTTAAAGCCAAGAAGAATCTACCCAGCAAAACTGAATATTATCCTTCAAACATGAATGTTTAATGAAAAAGAGGATGTCCAAGAATTCCTGATGAAAAGACAAGAGAGGAATAGAAAATATGATATTCAAACAGATGATTCAAGAAAAGCATAAAAATGAAAACATGAAAAAGTAATCATAAGAGACTCAATGAAACTAAACTGTTTGCATTCCTATATGGAAAGGCAATACTTGTAATTCCTAAGAAGATTATTATTATTAGAGCTATTAGAAGGTATCTACATTGACAGAGGACATGAATATTAGGATGATATGCAAAAATAAATTAAACAAACAAATAAATGTAATGGCGAGAAATGGAAGTACTGGGGAAAAGGGAAAGGGACAAGAAGAAGGGGGAAATTTTTCTCACATAAAGGAGGCAAACAAAGAAGATTTTTGATAGTGGAGAGGGAAATGGTGGGAATGGTGGACAACGTTTGAACTTCAGTCTTATCAGAATTGGTACAAAAAGAGAAGACTATATATATACACACACACTCGGATATAATAATCTAAAGAGTGAAATAGGGAAATAGGAGGGGAAAGTGATAGGAAATATGGGATGGGTGATGATAAAAGGAAGGGTGGATAAAGGGAGGCTGTGGTCAGAAGCAAAATAGACTTTTGAGGGGGGAACAGGATAGAGAGAAGGACAAACAGAAGAAAATAGGATGGAGGGAAATATACAGTTAATAATCATAACTTTGAATGTGATTGGTAGGAAGTAACCCACAAAAGGGAAGTGCATAACAAAATGGATTAGAAACCAGAATCCAACATTATGTTGTATAGAAGAGACACACTTATAAAAGAAAGACACAGAGTTAAAATAAAGGGCTGAAACAGAATCTATTATTCTTCAGATGAAGTAAAAAAAAATACAAAGCTAGCAATCATGATCTCAAATAGAGCAAAACAAAAATAGAAGTAATTAGAAGAGTTAATCAGGAAAACTACATTTTGCTAAAGGAAACCATAGTCTGCTATACATAGGCTGATGAAAATTTCATTTCTCAAATATATATGGAACTAAGTCTAATTTATAAAAAAAAAGTAAGAGGAATTCTACAACTGAGAAATGGCCAAGGATTATGAAGAGGCAGTTTTCAAAAGAAGAAATGCAATCTATCTATAGACATATGAAAAAAAATGCTTTAAGTTGCTATTGATTAGAGAAAGGCAAATTAAAGGAACTCTGAGGTACCACCTTACACCTATCAGAAATGACAAATACTTGAAGGGATGGTGGAAAATAGGTACATTAATGAGCTGTTGGTGGAGTAGTGAACTGGTCCAATCATTCTGAAGAATGATCTGGAAATAGGCCTGAAGAGCTACAAAATTGTATGCCATGTTTGTGCATGTGTGGTGGTAATGAAGTGAAAATTAAGGGGATATTCATCAGTTGGGGAATGGTTGAACAAGTTATGGCATATGATTGTGATGAAGGACTATTGCACTATAAAACATGATGAACAGGGGGACATGTATGGATTTAAAAAATACTACAAGACATATATGAACTGATTCAAAGTGAAGTGAGAAGAACATGGAGATCATTGTGCACAGTAGCAACAATATTGCAATGATGATCAACTGTGAAAGACTTGGTTCCTACAATAAATGCACTGATCCAAGATAATTGCAAAGGACTAATAACACACACACACACACACACATATATTCACATATACATTATTCACTTTCAGAGAGATAACTGATGAACTCTGAATGCAAATTAAAATAAAAACGTTTTCACTTTTTTCCTTTTTTTTTTTGCAATATGGCCAATATGGAAATACACTTTGTATGATTTCACATGTATAATTCATATCATATTATTTGCCTTTTCAGTGTGCAGGGGAGGTGTGAGAGGAAGGAGAGAATTTAGAAGTTAATTTTTTTGAAAAAAGAATGTTAAAAGTAAAGAAAAAAGAAAAAGGAGTTAGAACTCTAAAGTGTCTTCACAGATCTTTTAAAAAGGAATTGATTATATTACATATTTGTCCACTTCATTGAATGTTGGGGATAAATGTTTGAGTAGTGATGAAAGATTTCATAGACAGACACCTAAGACTCAATATAAAAATCTCATCTCTAACCCTCCAACTCAATGGAATCTTGTATCTTAGAAACAAAAAGGATGCTTAGAGAAAACCAGTCTAATTTTTCACCAAAAGGAGGAATGCCTACAACTATGTTACTGAAGGATAGTTATCAAACCAATCTCTGCTTGAACACTTCCAGTGACAGAGCTCACAACTATGCAAAGCAGTCAGTTCCAAATTTGAACAGTTCTAATTATTAGATAATTGATTATATTCTGCTACTTGCCATAATTATCACATAGATATCTGGAGAGAAATTCTTTTCTGACCATAGTTCTTACTTTGAACTACTGAGCCCTAGCACAACAGGTACAAGATTATAACCTTGATTTTATAAATAAGATTGTGAGATTTCAGCTCTGAGTCCTCATCACCAGATGATTGGTGCTTTGTCGTTTTATTGAGTTATCTAGTATTTTGTAGACTTCTTGACATTCAGAGTTGAAAGCCTAATAACCAATTCATCCTGAGCTATAATGTACTCTGCAACATCCCTAACAAATGATTGCCTGCTGTTTTTCAAATATCACACTCCATCTCCTGACTCTAGGCATTTGCACTGGCTGTCCTCCGTGCCTGAAATGCTGTCTTTCCTCATCATTGCCTACTGCTTTCATTGGTATTCTTCAAGTCTCAGCTAAAATCTCATCTTCTGCTGAAAATCTTTCTCATTCCCCCCACAAGTGATGTCTTCCCTCTGAGGTTACTTCCAATTTTATCTTAATGTATATCAAGGGTGCACCTAGTTGTTTTCATGATATCTCCCCCCCATTAGAAGGGAAGACTTAATACCTCCTTGAGAGATTAGGTTTTTGCTTTTGTATCCCTAGTGCAGTGGATCTCAACCTGTGGGTCATGACTCCTTTGGGGGTCAAACGATCCTTTCACAGTAGTTAAAGGGGTTGCCTAACACCATCAGAAAACACATATTTCTGATGGTCTTAGGAACCGAGATATGGCTCCTCTATTGGTCTCCAGGCAGGTCTGCCCATATACGAGTATTAAAGGGTCACAGCATTAGGAAGGTTGAGAACCACTGTCCTAAAGCATAGCACAGTTCCTCAGATTGCAGTAAGCACAAAAGTAATCACTTATGCTTCTAGTCTGACTAACTGACTGAGTAGTTATACAATTAATACTTGAAGACTTTCAGAGATAGGGAACTTAGAATGCCTTAATTCCTCTTTGGACAATTCTAATTGTGAGAGAAGTTTTCTTCTCACTGAATCAGAGTGCACCCCTCTATGAAGGGGGTTGCCCTTTCATCCCAGGGGGTCTTCAGATCTTCCTTCTGGGGCCAGTCAGAATCATTCTAATCTCTCTTCCAAATAATACCTCTAAAAATGTTACCTGGAGCAAGAATCGTGACTGCTGGATTATCAGTATTGAAATGGCATGCAGAACTTGATTGGGTGTTGAAATGTCTCCATAAGGGTTTTAAATTAGGAAAACATATTTTAAGATTTAGGGACATCAGGAAATGGAGCATTTTCAGAGAATCATAAATGAGCTAATATAGTGTTCAGGACAAGCTATGAATTGGCCCTCAAAGGAGGTTTATAATGATAACCTGCTGTAAAAATTACCACCACTTTTTCAGGCATTTTTCCCCATATGCTTTTCCTTGGGAATCAGGTATTTGCTGGCAGTCACTGTAGCTGAGAGGCCTGTTATGCCATGAGGTAGACTTGGGCTAGAGTACCATGATCTGTCAGCTTCATGATTTGCAACAAAGAAAGGAGATCACTGACACTGGGTTTGGATTCTAGCTCTGCCACTTGCTGACTAAATGACCTTGATAAGGCATTCATTTCTCTAGCCCTCTATTTCCTCATTTGTAAAATGAGTGGAATATGTTGTCTATTTATCTTTTAGCACTGAGGATTGTTATCATATAATTTTTCTTACCTCCCTGACACTCAAATGTGTCTAAGAAACAGAGTTCAAGGCTGAACAACGTTGTATGGTTCATGGAGGATCCTTATTTCCTATAAACCAATTGTGGCAGTAGGAATGGCTTTTTGCAAGGAAAAGAAGGAAGAATATTCTTGTAATTTCAATAAGATTGTGACTTTTCTTCCTGTGCAGTAAAATGTAATCTAGTTGAGTTAAATCCATGAAATATTTAAAAGTGATATTACCTGTACAAGGTGATAGAGATACAGATGTAAAAAATAACTCATCTTCTGCCCTCAAGGAGCTTTTATCCAGCCCTTCATTCCATTTCAATGCCTGTCTTTATACTTGGAGTCTTCTATATCACTACTCATGTTGATGTTACCCTCGATCTTATTATCACACAAAAGTTTTCCACCTCCATTATTCAGGACTCTGAAATTCTGCTTTCTGATCATGGTCTCCTATCCTTCCATCCCCACATTTGTCTCATTCCTCTTAAGCCTATTTTCCATTCTACCTTCATCTTCTAATTCTTCCATTCCTCCCTTCTTTACTATCACCCTCCTCTATCCTTACTTTTCACCTTCCAAATCTTAACCCTAGAGTAAATATATGGTTCAATATTATGTTGACTCTGTCCTTGGATACCTTATTCCTCTTGTTTTATTTTTTCCCCCAATCACAACCCTGGATTACTCTCACTTGCTTACTTCTCTGGTTCTTCTGAAGTCCATTGGAGGAAGTTATATAACAGTGCAGGAATGGTCCACCCCAAATTTAAGGTGCCTAGTTTTAACTTGGCCCCCTAACTGTTGAATATCAATATTATTTACTCTTCATTGGTTAATCTTTTATTAAACACTCTACAGTCTTTTCCAAACCTACTCTTTCCTCAACCAACATACACAAACTATTGTAGGCCAGGCCTGATTCAGGCTAGTCTAATAGTTCAAGTTCAAGATTATAATCAAACAAAATACTTGTAGAATATCCGATAATTATGAAGTGGAAGCTTACTCAGCCATAGCATAGAAAGGATGCTCAGGAGGAATATAGCACTGGTTCAGATAGATGTGGCCCTCTTTATTTCCATAATAATTACTAGAATTTACATAAGACTTTAACGTTTGCAAGAGCTTTATAAATGTCAACTCACTTAATTCTCCCAACAACTCTGTAAGGTAGGTATCATTATTAACCTTGTTTTTGGTAAATGTGGAAACTGAAGTTGGAAGGTTAAAGTAATTTGCCTAAAGAGCTACAGCTAGCAAGTAGGAGAGGAAAGAGATGAATGCAGGTCTTCTTGACTCCACTTCTAGCCTTCCCTCCACTGCCCCATCTGGTGTCTGGCCAGCAGTCAGTCGGTCAGAAGGGTAGGGTGCAAAATCTTTTTTTTAACTTAATATTTTTCCTATCACAGGTAAAACATTTTTTAAAATTCATTTTTTATAGAATTTTGAGTTTCAAATTCTCTCCTGCTACCCTTCCTTCATTCTGGGGAAGGTAAACAATTTTACATTGGTTATATATGTGCAGTCGTGCAAAACATATTTGCGCATTAGTCATACTGCAAAAAAAACCCAACCCCCCAACACCCAAAAAGCTAAAAATAGTGTTCTTTGATTTTCATTCAGACTCCAGCAGTTCTTTGCCTAGAAGTGGATAACACTTTTCATCATGAGTCCTTTAGATTTGTCTTAGATCACTGCATTGTTGAGAAGAGCTAAATCATTCACAGTTGATCATTGTGCAATATTGCTGTTACTGTCTACAATGTTCTCCAGGTTCTGTTCACTTTACATCAGCACCTGCCAGATCTGAAAGGGAACTGACACCCTGTGAGTATTTTTTATTCCTTTAGATGAGTAGTAATATCCATTATCATGTTGCTTCTTAGTTTCCTGGACCAATTAAGTTTCAGGATCAGCTTATTTTTGTTTTAGAGGGGAAAAGCAAAACAGCTTAGTCTACTTGGCAAGGGAGACTTGATAGGTATTTCACCACCACCCCTCCTCATTCTTCTTAGCAAAGATCTTGCCTTTAGAACTCATACTTTATTTTAAAAAAAGATCATTACTTGATCATTAATTAACTACTCCTTAGTTCTGCACCTCAGATCACATCAACATCATTACTTGTTCTTTCCTTTGTCCTATTCTTATCGAAGACGTTGAGAGCCCTTCCACTTCCCAAGACCTAGTCTGACTCTTGGTTTACTTAAACCTATCAAGTAACTGATCAATCAACATATAAGGGTTTGTTAAGCTCCTGCTATTACAAAGACAAAAATGAAGTATATCCTGCCCTTAAGGAGCTTACATTCTATAGAGGATACTAGGGAATAAACATATACAAATACAGGCAAATATAAGGGAGCTTGCTCCTTTGATTTTCCTCTGACACTTTCTTTTATTTTAATTCCCTCCTTCCATGCTGTCACCAAACACACCCAAGTCTCCCTTATCCAAAAAAATCCCCAAATAAACAAAAACCCCTCCACTTTTGACCTTTAAATTATTATGGTGTGTCTCTCCTTTCATTCATTGACAGAATCTTAGATAAAGTTTATAGTTGTTGCCTCCATTTCTTTATAAGCCACTCATTTTGAAACATACCTGGTTCCTGACTCTGCCATTTGACAGAAACTGCCCTCTTCAAGGCCATCAATGATTTCTTACCTTCTAAAAGGCTTCCCACCCCCTAGTATTTGTTCTTTTTGACATCTCTGTTTTATTTAACTACTAGTGACCACACCTTTTTTCAAGATACCCTCTTTTACCTGAGTTTTCATGACACTGTTCTATTTTGGTTCCCCTCTTACCTGCCTAGGCACATGTGACTCTTTTTACATAACCACTCTAAGATCACTATCCATGTTATGTCCCCTCCTATGTCTGTACCTTAGAACCCTGTCCTGAGCTCTCTCCTCTTTTCTCTTGGTGATCTCATTAAAAATTATACCATGAGTTCACCTATGATTTTCAGGGACATGATCCCATGAACAGTATATTCAACCCTCATCTCTCTTCTGATATCCTATCTTATGGACATTTTTCCATAGGTAAATGGGCCTGCCATGGATGTCTCAAATTAAATATGTAGAAAAGAGAATTCATTATCTACCAGTTCTCCTAAATTCTCAATTTTAGCTGAGGATAGCACCATTATTCTAATCACCCATGTTCTCATCCCACTTCCCATCTCTTCACCATACTGCTAATCCTCTATCTACAATCCTATATTTCTCCCCTAGGAACTTGAACTTGGACCCCAATCAAGAAATGCCAGATTTGATAGAACTTTCATTTTCTTTTGTTTGGGACAAGTCACCATATTATTTGCTTATACTTCCCCCTTTCATACTCTTCTTTATATGTTGTCTTCCCCATCAGAACATAAGCTCCTTGAAGTTAGTAACTGTTGCCTGCTTATATTTGCATAATTAGAACTTAAAACAGTGCTTGCCATATAATGAATACTTAATTTCCTCCCCCTCCCTCTCTCTCTCTCTCTCTCTCTCTCTCTTTCTCTCTCTCTCCATCTCTCTCTTTTTCTCTCTCTTTGTTTCTGTCTCTCTGTCTCTGTCTTTCAAATATCTATCTCCCAGAACAGTTCCTATCATATAATAGGTGCTAAATAAATAGAGAAAAGGATAAGCATAGACACAGCCATGCAAAGTGTTAGGAAAAAATCTGAGGAGGGAGGGAATTTCTAAGGGCTTGGGAGACTTCATGAAGGCAGTGGAACTTCTGATCATACTTTTAGAATTGGGAGGGATCTTAATGGTCATTTAGTCTAACATGATCATTTTGCACATAAAAAAACAGATAACCAGAGAAGTGAAAACGACTTGTCTAAGGTCATACTTGTTATAAATTGTTTAATGCCAAATCTGACATGTTTCCTATTATATATCCCTACTATCACCTAAGGGAGTTACATCAATAGGTAGAGAGAGGTCAAAGGAGAATTTATTTCAGATACAGAAGATGAAAGAAGCAATGTAATAGAGATAGATGAAGTCAGTATGAGAATAGCGAATGTAGAATATTTCAATTTATCCAGAATCTAAAATATTTGACTGGGATTGTTATGATTTCAGGTTGTATAGGTAGTTTGAATCTGCAATGGGAGAGACCTTGAATGCTAGAGTCAGTACTTTTTTCTTTATTGGACAAAAAATTGGTACAGAAGATGAAATAGAGAGTTTTTAAACAAAAAATACAAAGAAAACCAATGAAATAAAAATTAGATGGCAAACAGGTATAGAGAAAAAAACAAACTTTCCAGCAAGTTTCTCTAATAAAGGTCTGATTTCTATGATATATAAGGAATTGATTTGAATTTATAAAGAATAAGAGTCACTTCTCAATTCATAAATGTTCAAAGGATAGTGTTATTCAAGGGAGACAGTCAAGCTATCTCCATCAAGAAAGGAGGAAAAAGTTCCAAATGATTAATAATTAGAAAAATTCAAATTAAATCAAGTTAGAGGTTTCAATCACATCAGATTGGCAAAGGTGGCCAAAAAGGAAAATGAAGGTTTTTTTGGAGTAGTGCAGTGGTATGAACAAAGCCACATGGTAGGGAGATTACTTGGACATAGAGTGTAAAATTGTGTTAGACAGGGGAGATAACGAAGACTGGGAGAGTGCTTAACAGAGTATTCTAATAGCCTACACAGGAAGACATTAGGGTCCAAACTAGAGAGTACTGGGAGAAAGGGCTCAAGGGCAATGGCTGTCTGGAGACAGAAGTAACAGGGATTTGAATGAATGGATGTCTGGGCCAAGGAAGAGGCAAGAATCAGCTTTGATTCTAAGGTTAGAAGGTTGGATGAGTGCTAGCAACAGAATCAAGGAAGATCATGGGAGAGGTAGGTTTGATGAAGTAAGATGATTAGTTGACCTTTCTATGGGTTGAGTTTGAGGTACTCATTAGGCACTTAGGTCAGAGGTTTTTAACTTTTTGGAGAACTATATGATCCCTTCTCTGTCAATCAATCAAATAATAAATTAACTTGCATTTATTTATGAGAACTTTTTTCACGATGTTTTAAATTCATAAAACAAAATACATAGTTTACAATAAAAATCAAGTATGCTGAAGTACAGATAACAAAATATTGTTTAAAAATCACAGGTTCCAGATTAGAAGCCTTGATTTAGGTAGAGATCTTCAGTTCATTGATGGAAATTGCCGCTGTTGGCTTTAAAATAGTAGCAGGGTGGTGAGGAGCAGGTTTATGACTATTGTTTTCATATATTTGAATGGGTAATTTAAAGAGGCAGTAAGGGCCTTCCTGAAGGCTCCTTGAGGTTTTCATCACTTACTATACCTAATCAGGCCTGGGTTGCTGGTCACTGAGCATATTATTCAAATAAAGGGAAGAAGACAAGAAAAGAAGATGAATGTCTCCCTACCATGTTACAAACTGAAAACCTGGAAATTGTATAGGCATGAGCCAAAGTCCAGCTCACAGAATAATAAGTGATCATAAAAACTGCCAATAGATGCTAGTTCCCCACAGAAAAGCATATGGCTAAAAAAGAAAAAAACTGCTTGAAAAGTAGTGGCAATTTTTGCAGCAGGTTATCATTGCAAACCTCCTTTGAGACCCAATTCACAGTTTATTCTGAATGCTACATTAACTCATTTATGGTTCTTCACAAATGTTCTCTTTTCTGACTTTCCCCAAACCTGAAAAATATGCTTTCCTAATTCAATACCCTCATAGAGATATCTGAATAGCCAGTTGCATGGCAGAGAATTTTGGTGGTATAATGTCTGGCCTTCGTGATTCATACTCCAGGTAGCTGGTCAGGAGGGCAAATTCAGCATCCCCAATTCTTGGAATGGACAGTACACTTGAACATTTACCATCCTTTCTTATAAATGGTATTGCCCTCTGGCTGCCACATTTTACTCGGTCTCCCCATTTCAATTTTAGGAAACTGTATTCTTAATTGTCCTCAAATATTCATTTAAATATTTCATTTTGACTTGTCTGGTAAGGAGTTTGTAGAGTTCCAGCAAGGAGATTAATTTCTAAAAGTTTAAAAACTCATCCTTCTCCTCTTCTCTTACGTTTCCCCAGCCCCCATCCCTCCCTCAAGAGAGACACAAACTGCCTCCTTTTCTCTTTTCTTCTCCAGTGAAATCATCATCACCCCTTCTAATGGCTGGATGCTGATTCTGAGCCCTACTGTGACTCCCATTTGTTGCTAGATAAATAGCAATCATTTCCATCTGTTACCAGAACTGTTTTCTTGAAAATGACATTAAATTTAGATGCTGATGGAAAACTGTTTACATTGTTTGATCACAGCAATGAAGCAGTCTTTACAAATGATAAAAAGACTGAGATACACAAAGAAACCTCAATGTCTACCTTTGCTGTCTTTATGCCATCTGTCAACCCTTAAGATATAACCAGGAAGCTCTGGGTGGAAAATAAAAACCTGGCTCATGGTGAAGCAGCACAAGATCAGAGTCACAGAGGCTAAAGTAAGCTCTGCAGCTTACAAAACAACATCCCCCCAACAACCCTGAGAGGCTGGTAGTGTAAGCAACAGGCTCCCCATTTAACAGAAGAGGAAACTGAGGTCCTGCAAGGCCAAATGACTTTGCCTAGAATCATGCTGCTATGTTGGTTGCAAGGTCAGTACTTCCGTTCAGGTTTTTTGGCTCCAGAACCAATGTAGAATCTTGTACCTTAGAAGACATCCTCTTTCCTTAATTTTCAGTGGAATCATTAAATAGACCCTAAACAAATTTCTTTGTTTTGCTAGCCTTTGTTCATAAGCTTTCTTTTTTTTTTTTAGAAAAAAACAAACATCATTTATTTGCATAAAATTAACAAAAACCAGCTGGGCTGCATATTACTTCTTTTTTTGAATGGACATCTGGGCAACAGCCTTCTGTGCTTCATCTGCAACATCAGGGGAGGCTGGTGGATACCATCTGATGAAACATTCAACCAGTTCTTTTGCTCTAATTTTACAGTGGTTACTTCTGAAAACTTGCACCTCTGCTTTTTCATGCTTTTCACCGTCTTCCTCTTGATTGAACAGATCTATTTTAATCTGAGCTCCTGAAAGGGTCTCCATGGCTCTAATCCTCGATCTTTTCATCCCTGTGAGGGACTCCATGAGCCTCGACCAGGAATTGCAGAGGGCCTTTTGCTTGGGGTTTGGGTCTCGGTCTCCAAGGACGAGATTGGTTATAGTCTTCTCATACAGGCTGGTTGGTCATGGTGTCATTGGGACTCAGGTGAAGCAGGCCTGTTCATAAGCTTTCATAGAATATGGAAAGAGTCCAAGAGTGGGACCTAGGAATTTGGTGTCCAATCACTGGATTTTGGTATTTAAGGATCTGAGCTGTTCCAAGAGTGGTGAGTTTTCTCTCATTAGAAGTCTTTAAGCTGGGCCTGGATGACCACAGATCAGGTATATTAGAGTAGAGATTAGCATTTATGCATGGGTTGGACTGAATGGCTGTGGGTATCCCTTCAGACTCTCAAATTCTTTAGCTCAAATATCAGATCATATGTTTAAGACCTCTGTGACCTTAGGCAAGTCACTTCAGCTTTTTCAGGCTTCCCTCTTGTATAAAATAAGGAGGTTAGGGTTAATTATCTGAGATCAAGTGTTAGGGAAACTATTTAACTTTACCTGTCTTAAAGCACTTTGCTGAATGGGAGACAGCTTATTTTCTACCTTGTCCAATGCAAGGCCAGGAATGTTTTCTGTTTTGTGTGTATGTCTGTTCCTGTGAATGCTACTGAAGATTCAGAGAGGGGGAAAGGAAGGGAAGAGGGGAAGAAAGAGGGGGGAATACAAAGAAAGAGGGACTGAAGGAAGGAAG
Source organism: Pseudocheirus occidentalis (assembly GCA_028646575.1). NCBI lineage: Eukaryota > Metazoa > Chordata > Mammalia > Diprotodontia > Pseudocheiridae > Pseudocheirus > Pseudocheirus occidentalis. Next base: position 30,902,999 of record CM053595.1, on the reverse strand, counting down.
GAGAGATAGAAGCAGGAAAGAGAAAGAGAAAGAGGAAAGAAGAAAAGAAAGGAAGGAAGGAAGGAAGGAAAGAAAGAAAGAAAGAAGACTGCCTGAAGAATAAAAATTGCTATAAGTTTTCCACCATATCTATTATTCCATGGCATTAAATTTTTCTGTTACCCATGGCCACATTTGGACCACAAATAGGAATAGCTGCATTTATAAGTCACTTTCCTGGGAGTTGGATATGTAACATTAAACCAAGAAAGAAATCCTCAGTCTATAATACAGTAATAACTGGCATCTAAATAGCATTATTACTCCCAGAACTTTCATATATATATATA
>CM053595.1:30891900-30902170 GCA_028646575.1 Pseudocheirus occidentalis | reverse complement strand
TCTCTCTCTCTCTTTTCTCTCTCTCTCTTTTCTCTCTCTCTCTTTTCTCTCTCTCTCCCTCTCTACTCCCTGTGTCCCACACAACACATTTTTCATGCTCAATCCATGAACAATAGTGTTTTGGGATGTCAGAAAATATAAGAATCTGAAATACAACAACTGTGGCCTTTGCCTTATCCAGAATCAGGACACGAGTACATTTGTAGTCAATATTTCTGAAAGGAACAAACAAACAAACCTACTTGACATGACATTAAGTGAAATACTACAAAGGCCACTTACTTTCAGGAGATCTAAGTGATGAATGGACAACAGCCTTGAAGGATGTTGCTGTAGGCCTCTACAATATTAGAGGGGGGCTGGTTATATATATTCTGTTATGCATATTTTTACAGAATAACACTGGTCAGCAATCAGTAATATGGCATTATGGTCTTTGAATTAAGAAGAGTGCCCTGTCCCCTGATTGACACAGGAGTTCTCCTCTGTTTCCTATTTTGTGAATGTGTTTGCATAAAAGCTTAAAAATGATTAAATTGGTGCCAGTTTGTGTTTTTGCCTGTTTCATTTTAATTTCCCTCTTTTCCTTTAGAACAGAGCCTAAACTTCTACACGAAGCCTTTCTTGGTGTCCTCAAATGCTAGACCCCTCTTCCTCCCTTTGCCTTTCTTTATATTTAATAGCTAGCGTTAAAAAAATAGCTAGCATTTATATAGCTTAGAATTTGCAGCGTACTTTAAATATATCATCTCACTGTACCCTCACAACCACCCTATGGGGTAAGAGCTAGTATTATTCCCATGTTACAGATGATGAAAGTGGGGCTGAGGAAATTAAGTGACTTGCCTACGATCATACAACTATGTAACTATCTGAGGCAAGATTCGAATTCAGGTCTTCTTGACTCCAAATCCAGCACTGTATATACTGCATGAACAAGATATTTATATTCTTCATAAATTCTGTAAATAAATAAATATAAATATATATGCGTATTCATATATATATATATTTTAGACACATACACATGTGTAAAACCATACACAAATACATGTATTGCTATAGAGATATATACATATATGTATAGATATACAAATAGATAGGCAGATTGATGCCTACACATATATTGTCATAATCTCCCCTGATATGAACTTTTGATGTTTATTAGTAAATGAATTGAAAAGAAAAAAAGAGAAAGCTGCTTCCTACCCATATTAAAGATAACATGTTCTTGAACTCTATGCTTTAACTCTTATTCAGAACTCAAACTCCTACTCTTTGTGTCTGATTGGTGAGCATTTACTATATTGAACCTAGATCCAAACTCTACACTACTTATCGGCTTTCTTCAAGCTGCCATGATGCCTGTATCTTGGGCCTGGAACTCAAGTTCCCACCCTGAGACTCTAGTCTTCTAAATATTTTTTTCATTCATTCATTAATTGCGTTATGTATATGTTTTCTGACTGCCCAATATAATGTAAGTTCCATGAGAGCAGACATCTTTTTATTTGTATGCCCAAATGTATGTGACTAGCATATACTGAGTACTTAAGAAATGCTTTTTGATTATTGAATCATTTATTGATTGATTTTGGGAAGACACATAACAATGCTAGCTAGCACCCTCAAGTATTTTTAATCCAAATCATTCCCTTAGAAACTATTCTGACAACATTTTGGGGCAGGACATGATGGATAGAGTGGGGGAATCCATAAGAAATGTGTTAATATTTAGCACAGAGTAAACAATTATTGAATGACTGAATAAATGTCATCATTTTATGAGTGTATTCAACTTTTAGAAAGATGATATGGCAAACACACTTATAAGAATTCCTGTACCCCTGTTGAAAATGCAGACATGATTAAATGGTGATTATATCTAGAATACAGGGTTTGGATTCAAGAGAAATTGTGTTTTCTCCATCTAATCATTTGTTTTTGATAAATATGGAAGTGGGAATAGTATCAGATAATTAGTTAGGGAAAAAAAAACTTTTGGAGATAAAAGGAGGAAGCAAGTAGTTAACATTGCTCTATTTTTCCCTGATCCTTCAGAGAGACCCAGAGAATAAATTCTGGATGAATATGGAAGAAAGTTTAATTGTAGCATTGTATAGATCCATTTAACTTCTATTTCCAGATCTAAAGATCATGTATTTTCCTATGAATGAGAGAGAGAGAGAAACAGACAGACAGACAGATACAGAGACAGAGAGAGACAGAGAGAGAGAGGGAGAGAGAGAGGAAGAGGGGGGGAGGGAGTAGGAAGAGTAGTAAGAACAGAAGAGGAAGGGGATTGCTGTAATTAGAGTGGGGTTTAGAATCAAAGGCATGTCCACCAAAGATAAACAGTCTTCTTATCCAGCCTTTGACTAAAACTATTATATCTCTTCTCACTCCCTCACTGCTAGTTCTTTTTTAATTCCCCAAATTAATTTTTACTTTTAATTATTCATACATATTGAGCCATGATCATCAGCTTTGGCATTTTATTAATTGATCCCTGATAGTTCCACCATCAACGATTCATTAGTTAAACAAAAATTTGATGAGAACCTACTGGATGCAAAACACTGTAGTGGATATAAAAATGAAGAATAAAATCTTCAAATCAGTGGCAGGTCACTCCAGCATACAGTGATGTCTCCCTTTTCTAAAATCATAGGATAATTACTCTCCTTAGCAATTCTTTTCACACATAATAGTGAGTATATGACTCTCTCCCTCTCCCTCCCCCCTCCCTCCCTCCCTCTTCTCTCTCTGTCTCTGTCTCTGTTTCTGTCTCTGTCTCTTTCTGTCTCTGTCTGTCTCTCTGTCTCTCTCTGTCTCTGTCTCTCTGTCTCTGTCTCTGTCTCTCTGTCTCTGTCTCTGTCTCTCTGTCTCTCTCTGTCTCTCTCTCTGTCTCTGTCTCTGTCTCTGTCTCTGTCTCTGTCTCTCTCTCTGTCTCTCTGTCTCTCTGTCTCTGTCTGTCTCTCTGTCTCTGTCTCTGTCTCTCTCTCTCTCTCTCTCTCTCTCTCTCTCTCTCTCTCTCTCCCTTGTGTTTAGGGAGAAAACACTGGTCCATGGTCAAGAGTAACTTGAGTGCTTCTAACATTCATTCATGATCACTGTTAGTAAAATCACTTAGCCTTCTTAACCTTCAGTTTCCTCTTCTCTAAACTGGGAATGATAATGTCTGTAGTACTGACCTCTCAGGACTGTTTTTATTTAATGAGATAATGAATAGAAAGCATTTTGCAAATGTTAATATATTGTATTAATACCTATCATCAAATGATTATACAATGAATCTTAGGACCCCAGTGTCACATTTCCAATTACCTTGTAGACATCTCCAACTGGATATCTAGTAGATCTCTCAAATTCAGCATATCCATTCCATAGAATACTCTCTCTCCTCCACTCTGACTAGTGACATACCTAGTTTCCTTTAAGTCCCAATTAAAATCCCACATTTTACAGGGAGCCTTTCCCAACCCCTCTTAATTCCAGTTCCTTCTCTGTGTTAATTATCTATTTATCCCATATATAATTTGTTTTGTATGTAATTATTTGTATATTGTCTTCCCCATCAGATTATAAGCTCCTTGACTGAAAGGAGTATCTTTTGCCTCTTTTTGTAACCCAAGCACTTAGCACAGTGCTTGGCACACAGCAGGTGCTTAGGAAATGTTTATTGATTGGACTGACTCTTGGAAGGCAATCACTTTGTTTTCCATTTCTCATGCCCACAATCGTCCTAAAATAGCAATGGATGTTGCGGTTCAACTGTTCAGCTGCTCCTTCTTAGGCTGCTTTGCTGGATGGAATGTTGCCTGATTTCTGCTCAGTTAAATGTAGGGGCTTCCTAGAACTCTGACCTGGAATTTCTTTGATCTTCTCCACATTTTCTCTCTTGTAGATGTTATCAAGTATCACAATTTTAAACATAAGTTTCACAAAGATACCAACTAAATCTAAAAATCTGGGAATTTTAGTGAGAGATTTCAAAAACCATCAAAACTTCAAAACCATCCTTGACTTTTTACTCTCTCTTACCCTATTGCATATCTGATCACTTGCCATATCTTATCACTTTATCCTCAACAGCATTTCTTGAAGCTCCTCTTCACTCAAACAATTCCTACCCCATTTCAAACCCTCATCACTTCTCACCAAGACTGATGGAATAGGTTCCTAACTGTTCTCCATGCTTGGCATCTTTCTGTATTCTATTCCAGAGGTTCCCAAACTTAATTGGCCTACCATCTCTTTTAAAAAAATATTCTGCACTTCCCTCAAAATTTACTTTCTTTAATCCTTTAACATGTTTTTTTTAATTTTCATCATTTCAAAAATATAATTTTTAAGTGACACATCTTTTTTTAAGTGCCACATCTTAAATTTAATAATTTATTGTAAATTCATAGGTTTTTTCCCCTGCTGTATAGTATTGTATTGTAAAGAAGTCATTACACATAGGTTCCTGCTGATGCATGCTAGAATTCCTGACAATGCATAACATGCTTGCCTGCCAGCATTTGCATGTTAAGACCTGTCAGTGGAATTGACCATTGATGCGTTATAGCTTGCATTTTGTGTGTCTATTTGGAAAATAATGTAATCACTATGACTTTAACTTTGGCACACAAGAGAGGAAACATATATGAAAAGTTTTTCAAAATTTTTACCCTTCTCTTCTTTCCTTATGCTTCTACCACCCACTTCTTGTTTATTCAACACCCTCCAATTGCACCCAATACTAATACACCTCCCAGATCATTCCAGTGCCTTCCAGGGGCCCACTTTGGGAATCCTTGTAAAATTTAATCCATCAATAAAACAATATTTTTAAGATGCAAGTGTATATATACTATTCTTCTGCTCAAAAACCTTTGGTGAATTTCCTTTGCCTATAAGGTAAAATACAAACTTCTTCACTTAGTCTACAAGGTCCTCTACAGTCTGGCTCTCATCTGCCTTTCTAGCCTTATTTTGTTTCATTCGCTCTCATGAACTCATCCTTCTAGGCAAACTGACACTCCATTTCCCACTTCCATGAATTCACATAAGCCTTTCCCCCATACACATCTCACACTCCTTCAGCTCATTTATATTTGCTATACTCTTGTCTTCATTAAATGTGTCCTTGAGATACCCCCTATATTGTGAAGCTTCCCCCAATCTCCCACCAGAATTGCCAGACTATTCTTATTCCTCAATTTTGCATATGTATTCATGGAGTATATAACAGTAGAAAGTAAGCTCTTTGAGGGGAAGAAATTTTCTTGTTTTTGTTTTTCCATTCCATAGCATCTTTCATATTATAAAGCATTTAATAAATCCTTGTTGAATTGAATTGAAAAACCTACCAATGTAAAATGTATTTGCTCTTAATATTTCTATGCTTCAATTTCCTCACCTCTAAAATTAGATGGTTGGACTAGATCACTTATAAGGTCTATTTCTAGCTTTAACATATGATTCCATTATTTTATACACAGAGATACATATACATATGAATATTCATATCAGAATTTATTTATATATGTCAATATCTATCTATCTATCTATCTATCTATCTATCTATCTATCTATCTATCTATCTCACATAATAAAAGCCTACTGCTCCAAAAAAACCAAGAAGTTCTGATTCCATCTAAAAGTCAAAAGCTTATTTTCTTTGCCCAAGGAATAAAAAAATAATGCTATAGTCACTTGATTATGATTCACCAGAGGTAGCCACTCTCTACACTGGTGAATTCAAGTGGCCTTTTATCTTTGCGATACCTTGGCTTAGATTATATAATGACAAGGGAAATGTTCAAGTGAACTTTGCTTGTAAGAGAGCAGCAGCATTTTGCTTACTTCCCAGTTCTCATTGCCTTTATCTGGAGATCCTGAGAGTGGTAGGCAATTTACCAGTTTGCAGCTCTAGTCTTTTTCCTTGCTTTGAGTCTACAGGTTGTAAATTTTTTCTTTAGAAGGGGTTGAGGTTGGGAAAGAGTAGGAGATTTTGGAGAATCTCCTACATTTTCTCCAAATTTATCCAATAGCCTATACTAAGAAGAGAGGAAGGAAAGAAATAAATATTTTTCAGATGCCTACATTGTGGAAGGATGGCCATCTCCAGTCCTTATGATCTACATCTGGCCACTGGACCCAGATGGCTCTGGAGGATAAAGTGAGGCTGGTGACTCTACACAGTCCTGCCTCACTTAAATCCAATTCACTTGCATGTCATGGCATCAACTCCCTGATATCATGGCCCTCTTCAAGAATTAAGGACAAACGACAACTGTGTGGCAGGTACTTTGCTAAATTCTGCACAAATATTTATACTGATCTTCACAATAACCCTGGAAGACAAATGCTAATATGATTCCCATTTTACAGTTGAGGAAACTGAGACAAAGTTGAGTAACTTGCTCAGGGTCACATAACTAGTCAGTGTCTGAGACTAGATTTGAACACTGGTCTTCGGGAGCCCAGTGCTCTCTCTATTATGCTACCTAGTTCTCTAAAGTATTATCTTGAATTCTGCCTGTACATGAAAGAAAAAAATAACTTTGGACATAAAAAGCTGTTTCCTACTTAGACCAAAGGGGCAGTCAAGTGGTTCAGGGGACAGTGAGTGTGCCAGGCCTGAAGTCAGGAAGACTGATTTTAAGGCAAGTCTTTTAATTCTGTTAGCTTCAGTTACCTCATCTGTAAAATGAGCTGGAGAAAGAAATGGCAAACTACTCCAGTATGTTTGCCAAGAAAACCCTAACTGGGGTCACAAAGAGTCCAACAAAACTGATATGACTGAATAAGAACAACTTGGACCAAAGAGGAACCTGTACCACAATATGTAAATCAAGCATTCTGCCATCTTAAGTGCTTAGTAGGTATCAGAAACTCTTCTACATACTAGGGATACAAAGAAAGAGGGAAAATATTCCCTGACCTCAAAACACTTACATTATAATATATACTCATATGACTTAAGACAAAATTATAAGAATAAAAGTTCATAAAACACAATCTTCCATCACAAGGATAAATGTGAAGCATTATACTTGACTGTCTATGCCTACAATCAGATCATACTCTTTTGCCTTAGCATAGCATGGAGATGACTCTGGTCTTCCCAAGGCTCCGCCAGCAGATCTCAAGTTTCAGCATAGTTCTACAAGGCCAAAAACATTTAAAGACTGAACCTGATGATGGGTTGTATGTTTTCTATTCAAAGACCAGGGTAGCTAAATTTGAATAGGCTGTTCACCAGAGTGGCCATAGATTGATAGCAGTTTTGGTTACATTCACTCTCAAAAAAGTCGTATTATATAACAGAGGAACTGTGACATGCTCAGGCCTTTGAAAGAGTGGAGGAGAATTTCTAGGAAGTCACATAAGAGGAACTTGAGATTGTAATGTAAAGAAGTCCATATAGTTTCTTTTTAAGTAGCCGAGGATTCTGTCTCACTGCAGATGCAAAAACGTGTTTTTCTAGCATTTTGGAAATGGATTTTAAAGAAGTACCTGAAATACATGCAGAAAACCACTTGTTGATCAGATGAGGCTATTCCAGAGCTGGCAAAAATGGTATAGATTTTTTTTAATATTTGGAAATTGTTAGAATATTGTGTATGCACTACATTAACTTCCTTATTACTTCAGTAGTTCCCTCTGAGACCCAGAAGGAAAACAGATGAGCCCACAAACCATTTGTGGGATAATCCTGAGCAGATGTCTGCCATAGTGATTTCCATTGAGAGCTGAAATGAAAGGGTAGGACTCAAGACTCAGCCTTGAATAGCTTTTTTAAAAAAGCCTTATACAATTAAGTAGGAGCCCCAAATTCTGTCTTGGGTTGGTGAAAACTGAAACTTTGGGAGAGGCAAGGTGTTTGCTCATCATAAAGCATTTTAATATGATAGTTATTAACACAGATGATTAATTAAAAAAATAGTGAACTCCTAAAATAGGACAATTTGTCACATAAACTACCCTTAGAATTCCTCTTAAACTTTGCCTTAACTGTGGCTCTTGTTTTAAATTGTGTCCTGTGACTCTGCAGGAATGATTAGATGCTCTTTGTACTGAAATTGGGAGGAACCATTTTCTCTACATGTGTTGGGCAGAGCTGAGTCATCTAAGCCAATCTAGGAACAGAGCCTGAGCTGACTTGGAAGCTGGAATAACTATATTTATTTCCATTCTTATGTTTACATAAAATAGTTTCAGTACGAAACGGATTTAGACATTCACAGAACACTTCCCTATAGACTTTTTATTGCAATAAATTAAGCTTTTTAAGTTAAAGAAGGAGCAGGCATACCAGTAGGCCACTTTCAAAATGGACTCCCCCTTACCTGCAACAAAGAAGTGGATACAATCCATTAAAGCATGCAGAAAGCATGCATGTAGTACCTGCTGTGTGCAAGCCACTCTTCTAGGAGTTAGGGATGCAAAGACAGAAAACCCCAAGAGTTTCTGCCCTAAGGGATCTTGCATTCATTTCTTTACTTTTCTTTTGGTGGGGGTGAGGGCTGCATGTACACAAATAAGGAAATATGAAATGCAATTAATAAGCAAAAAACAATTTGGGAGTGGTAATGAGGGTCCTAACAACAGAGAATGCCTGACAAGTATTAAACAAGGGGAAATACTAAGGTTTTGAACAAGGAGGACAGATGATTATATTCTCAATCATCCCCCCGCAACCACCACCTACTTCTATTCATTGCTCTTTAATGAAATGTTACAGGTCTCATTCTATCACTGAAAAGAAAGCTAGGAGCTTATTCTTCAAAGAACTACTTGGAAGTATCTCTTAGGATGAAAATAAATTCAGGTTTATAAGTTAAAAGAGGAACAAACATACCAGTTGATCATCAAAAGCTTGCTGTTTGCTCTCTTCTCACTGCAGGGATCAGGCTGGATAGTTAAAATCAGGCTAGTTGGTTATAGTATCCCTATTAGATTACTTATTTATTTTGAGGAAGTGAATAGCCAATTCTAAGAATAATTAAGTTATCCCTCAAGGTCTCAGAAAGGTCAGACAGAAAAAATAGTTAGAATTTGCATTGGATATATTCAGGCATACATTAATTGGGCTAATGAGACCTAGCTAATTAATTTTGAAACTGTTGCAGATTTTAAAAGTTAGGCATTAAGTTCAATATTTGATTTTCTATGTCACTCAAACTCAACTTCCACCTGGTTGCAAATGATGTCTGTCCCCACACCAAAACCCATAACTTTTCAAATTATTATAAAGCTTTATCTTCATCAATACAAAAATCCATAACAGGGACAGATGGATGTTGACTTTTGAAATAAAAAAAAACAAAATGATTGCATTGGTATTTAAAGACAAAAGGCTGGTTTGAACTAAGACTGTTTAGAGGGATCTAGTGGAAGTAATAATTACTGAAATTAAGAGCAAAAGAAAAATAATGGAATTGCATTTCCCCAAAACATAAATCTGGGTAAAACCAAATAGGACTTGATAATTCTTTAGGTGATAATATTAATTTAATTTAATTTAATTTAATTAGCACCTAATGAACAAAATGGTACTGCATGCTTTGAAATGGGGTAGCAAAGGAAGGGTACAGAAGAATGAATTAGATATTGCTTTGGTTTTCACTGGACCCGCAGTCTAAAAGGATTATAAGATATGTAGATAATTAAATAGTAATAATAATAATAAGTTAGCATTTACAGAGCACCTAGATCCTGTGCTAATCAGTTTACAATTATTATCTCATTTCATTCTCACAAAAATCCTGGGAAGGGTGGTAGTAGGTATTAATAAAATACCCATTTTACAGATGAGGAAACTGCAAGAAGAGTTTAAGTGACTTGTCCAGGGTAGCACAACTGGTAAATATTTGAGACTGAATTTGAACTCAGGTCTTCCTTATTCCACCCCCAGTTCTCTATCTATTGAGCCACCTAGCCTTGATAAACCTCCAAAGAGGGGTAAAAGAGTGTTTTAGAATAATAAAGAACCACTTCTAGGGATGTATCCCAAAGAGATCATACAAATAAGAAAAGGAGCCATGTGTACAAAAATATTTATAGCAGCTCTTTTTGTGGTGGCAGAGAATTGGAAATCAAGGGGATGTCCATCAGTTGGGGAATGGTTGACCAAATGGGGTCTATTTGTAACAGAATACTATTGCGCTACAAGAAATGAGGAGGAGATGGACTTCATAATAACATGAAAAGATTTATATGAACTAATGCTGAGTGAGGGGAGCAGAACCAGAAGAACATTGTGCACAATTATAGA
>CM053595.1:30880745-30891800 GCA_028646575.1 Pseudocheirus occidentalis | reverse complement strand
TCACTCTCTCGTTTTTTGCTTTGTTTTGTTTTGTTTCTTCTTTTTCATGGTTCATTCCCTTGGTTATAATTCTTCTTTATAACCTTGATTATTGTGAAAATATGTTTAATATGAAGGTATATGTAGAACTTATACTGGACTACATGCCATCTTGGGGGGGGAGGGGAGAGTAAAGGGAGGAGGAGAAAATTTGGAATTCAAAAACTTGTGAAACTGAATGTTGTAAACTAAAAATAAATAAATAAGAGAATAATAAAGAACAGAAAGAGTTCATGTCTGCTTTTAGAAGGGAGGCAAAGATCAGGAAAATAAAACATTGAGTAAAAGAGAAGGTATTTGAATTATGTAAAGGATGGGTAGTATTTTGACAGGCAGAGATGGGAGCAGGTTATGGAAATGCTTGTTTTATTCCATAAATTAAAAATAACATTAATAAAATTTAACAAAAAGTTATCAAGGACTAGTGTAATCAAAGGCCCAGAAAAGAGAATCCCCAGGGTTTGTTTGCTTTATGGAGCAGATTATTTAAAGGGAAATTAGGGGCATTCCAACTGTAGACTTACTTAATCTTTAGAGGATAAATTCCTTGCTTTTGTTTAAGTCATTTCTTGACATCTCTATCAGAGACAGCATATTGGGTCGCAGAGGCCACTGGGGTGTTTCTAGTCTTCCTAGGGGATAGGAATTCCTTTCCAAGGGTTCTCCCTGTGTGACATTCATTTTCATTAGAGCCCTTTGAAAGTGCATTCTACCTGTTTAATATACAGATTCCCTAAGACTACACTTTTCAAAGCTGAACAAGAGAAAGAAATAAGTCTGGTGAGTTGGAAATTAAGATGGCGTTTCTGACATAGCCGAGCTATGTGCTGTCATGCCTTGTTGGTTTCAAGATGACAGGTGCTTTATAATGTTTATGGGACATAAAGAACAAATGAAGTTGGAAGACCAACTCCTGAAGAAACTTTAACCGCTAAACAAAACCTATTATATACTAAGATCCATTGGGGTAGCAGCAAGGGTAGAGGGGTGGAGGGGGAGAGGGTAGATTTAAGGAACTATTATACCCCCTCTCTTTGATCTCCTATATTAATAAGTGTTTTGTTTTTTTTAATGACAATTTGCTGGCTTTATGTTGGTCTTGAGGAGAATGTTTGAAAACTCTGTATAGGCTGATCAAGTGAGACATTAATATTTTGCTGCCAAGCCCTGCCTGAGTGGCAGTAATTACCTCCCAGATTACTTTTTCATTTGGGGTGTGGCTGGTCATCCGTTACTTTTTCCATGGCTTTGAAGGTCCAATAACTCCAATTATTGTTATCAACTAAGGATGGGTGAGCTAGTTACACAGAAAAATCTTTCTGTGGGCTCTAGGGTATGGAAACTGGAAGCTCCTTCAGTACAGAAGCTATTTTAAAGGTAGGTTGCTGGTGTCTAACAATGATTCCTACAGTAAAACCTAGAATACCCCAAAAGTAAAGGGGGATAGACAGTTGTGGATAATGGAATTTTCTGCTTGACTCAGGGTCACTTGGAAATGCACTAATCATAGGATTTTAATAGCTAGGAGGCACTTTTAAGATCATCTATTCCAACACTCTCATTTTACAGAGGAAGAAAGCACAGCCCAGAGAGAGGAAGAGATTTCCCCAAGGTTGTATACTATTATATAGGTAGTAAGCAGCAAAACCAGAATTCTAACTCGGACCTCCTGACCTCAAATCTAATGCGGGTTCTGCTAGAATATATTGCCTTAGGGGGAAAGCATATGAAATAAAATAATTTAATCTTGGATAATTGTGGATCTTCTCAGTCTTCTGGATCATTCTATAATCAGACAATAAACATTTATTAAATGCCCACTACGTAAGAGTCACTGTGTTAAACACATGATACAAAAAGAGACAAAAGACAGTCCCTGCTCACAAGAAGCTTACCATTTAATGGGAGAAGACAACTAATAAAAATAATGGTTACAAATGAGCTACCTAAAGGAAAAACAGGAAATGACTGAACGAAGGAAGGTACTGGAACTGTGAGGAGTTGGGAAAGGCTTTCTGTAGAAGACAGGATTTGAGATGGAACATAAAGAAAGCCAGGGAGGCCAGGAAGTCAAAATGAACAGGGAAAGAATTCCAGATGTGAGCGACAGTCAGAAAAATTTCTCAGAGCTGAAAGATGGAGTGTTTTTTTTAGTGGAAAAGTCAGAAGGCCAATGTCACTGCATTAAAGGCTACATGGCAGAGAATAAGGTGTAAGAATTATTCCAAAGGTAGGGCTAAAGTATGAAAGGTTTTGTATGGGAGAGGATTTTATATGTGATCCTGGAGGTCACAGGGAACCATTGGAGTTTGTCAAATAGGAGCATGACGTTTTCAGGCTTGTGCTTTAGGAAAATCACTTTGGTGGCTGAATGGAGGACAGAGTGAAGTGGGGAGAGACTTGATGTAGGCAGATTCCCCAACAACAGATTATTACAAAAATCCATACATGAAGTGGTGAGGACTAGTGACAGTGTGGTATTAAAGGAGAGAATTATATATATCTATATAGATATAATAATAATATATATATATAAAAAATATATAATTTAATATATATTTATTTATATATATATAAATTATATTATATAAGAAATATATGAATAAATATATAATATTTATGTAGTATATATGATATAATATATATCTTTTATGTATAATAGATAATATATATCTATTATATATAATACACACATACATACATATGCACATACATATGCATGTATATGTGTATGTATATATGTGTGTGTATAAACTGAAAATGACACCTGAGTTGTGAGCCTGAGGGACTTGGAGGATGGTGTTGTTGGTTGGTGGAATCATAGGGAATGTAGAAGGAAAGGGTTGGGGGAAAATAGTGAATTCAGTTACAGACATGTTAAGGTATTTGTTCATTTGTTTTTGTTTTATTTTTCTATTTTTGAGGTGGTAAAGCAGGGCAACTGGGATTAAGTGACTTGCCAAAGGTCACATGGCTCATTAAGTGTTAAGTGTTTGAGGTCAAATTTGAACTCAGGTCCTCCTGACTTTAGGACCAGTGCACTGTGCCACCTAGCCGCCCCTTGCTAGTTGGAAATGCAAGACTAGAGGTCAGAAGAGAAGTTAGGAGAGAATAGTCAGATTTGAGAATGATCGGCACAGAGATGGTAATTAAAACCACAGGAGTTCATGAGGTCGCCAAATGAAGTCATACATAGGAAGAAAAGATTATTAGAAATCATCTAACTGGCTCTGTCCAAAAGTGGGGCTTCTTTACAATAAGAGCTGTGACAAGTGATAATATCTGGTGTTTATTTACCAATTTGCAATTTAAAAAGCATTTTACATTGCCTCATTCCTCACAACAACCTCACGAGGCAAGCTGTACAGGTATTGTTTTCCTCATCTTAAAGATACAGAAAATGACTCGCCCCAAGATCATACAACAAGAAAGCCATAATCTGACATTCAAATGGAGCTTTCATTTCTTTAAAGTCAGTGTTCTTTCCATTCTACAACATTGTGTTGTTGAGTTGCTCCAGTCATACCTCTGTGTGACCCCATTTGTGGTTTTCTTGGCAAAGACACTGGAATGGTTTCTCATTTTACACATGAGGAAACTGAGGCAAACAGGGTTAGGTGACTTGCCCAGGGTCACAAAGCTAGGAAGTGTCTGAGGCCAGATTTGAATAGGCCAGGTTAAACAACATTACCTCTGTTATAATATCACTGACAAATGATCACATATTGCAGCTTCTACATATTCAGTGATATGCATGTAACTCCCTAATGAGGCTATCCATTTCACTTTCAGATTTTTCTAGTTATTAGGAAGTTCATTCTTATAATGAGCTAAAATCTGCTTCTCTGTAACTTTCTCCAAATTTGAATACAAACAGTTCTGGTTGATAAAGAGTTATTATGTTTCTGGTTTCAAATATGTTATTGATTAAACTTGATGATTCCAGGGTTATGGTTTGAAAGCTAAAAAGGACCTTAGAGTTCATCTGATCCTCCTTTTATATATGTGGAAATTAGGGCCCAGAGATTTAAGTGACTTGCCTGAGGTCATACAGTTAATGATCAGGAGTGCTAGAATTTGAACTCAGTTCCTCTGACTTAAAATCTATCATGAGAATGAAGAGAAGGAAAAAGAAACAAAGTTAATACCCCCTAGATAATTGGAGTTTGCCAGAGCATGCTAGAAATCAGAGAATACAAATACACTTGTTTGAGTTGGAAGGGGCCAAAGAGACCATACTACACCAGAATGACTCCCTCTTTCAGTGGGTAAGGGAATTGAAACCCAAAGAGGAATAACAACTTTCGCCAGTCACAAAGACAGTCAGAAATACTTGGAACTGATATCAAGGTCTCTTAACCATCCATTCAAGGCTCTTTTCATATGCCTTAATGTCCCTACCTCCTCATCCTTTTTCTCGTTTAGAGAATGGATTATAGAAAATCAGAACTTGTCTTGAGAACAAATTATGCAGTACTAAAGAGAAAGAAAAAAGAAAACACTGGTTGGGGGTCAGAGAAACTGGGAACGAATCAGGCTCACGTAGGTACAAACTGTCTTTGAGAAAGTGCTTTCTCCCCTCCAGATCTCTGTTCCCTTAGCTATAAAACGATAACCATAAGTTGGATACTGCCATGATGCATATTATATTGGTAAAATTAAGGCTCAGCACTTACTGACATGTAACAACTCTGATCACCCAGCGTCTGTGGCACCAGTGTTTAAGAAGGACTATCCAGATGAGTTGAAGTAATAGAGCTGGGGTGGCAGTCTTCTATCATTTTAGGGAATGTGATGTGACTTGAGTCTCTTGGCAACTGTCCACTGTCCAGAAGCTAAACTCATCACATTCAACAACTGTCAACTTACCAGAGGTTCTCAAGTGAGTCAAGGGCAAATATATAAATACTTTTTACAGTTTCTGCACAGTGAATGATTAACAGTAAGTTTACAAAAGGAAGATAATTCTTTTTTTTTGGCTCGTATCCTAGAAGAGAAATAAAGTGTGTTGTAGGAGTATCATGTGCTTTCTGTGTTTTTGCATCTCTAACCACAAAAGAATGCTTAAAATTGTCTTGTGAATGCCATATACCAGGCAAGTTATGAATCTTTTGTTGTTATTTTTCAGTCCCATACATTTTGCCTGTATCCAGAAATTCTGGTGTGGAGATTCCCTCAAAAGATGCACTTCAGCAAATCTTGTAGTCTTAATGAATTGCCTGGTCAATGAGATGATAAACCACTCACTGGGGTATGTATAAGAGGAAGGATTTGAACTCAGGTCTTCCTGACATCAAGGTTAGTCTTGGTAAGCTTCCTTTCTGACAGGAAACTTATGTCATTAATTTTATTCCCGATATGCCTGCTGAGGAAATGTTCTGACTGATGTTAAGGGGGAAATTATTCACTGAAAATATTTCATAATAATAGACAAGGCTATCACAAATCAGTTGCCTAGTATATGGCCAACTTGACAATATTTTGTAATTTAAGATATACACTGGATTTCATGGGATCATTGGATTTCAACCTAGCAGAGGCCTTAAAATTGCTTTATTGTGGTTTTCGTTTTGCAGATGAGGAAACTAAATCTTAGTGAGATCAAGTAACTTGTTAGAGGTCACAAAGATAAGTGCCAAAGCCAGGTCTCATACCCAGGTTTCTGTTCTCTGAGCCTGGCACCCTTTTCCCTACACCATGCTTTCCCCTACAATTCAAGCTTGCTCACTTTACTCTGGCATTCTCTAAATTGGTTCTAAATTCTTCTGGGTGTTATCATGCTGCTTTCATTGTGCTGGACAGAATCCTGGTAAATTTCCAGAGTAATCCCTGTTTTAATAGGCTCTTGTCAAAGGAATTCTTAAAGGAAGATGATATTTCCAAATATATACTGGTCGTGGGCAGTCTTAATGCATTACTTACATTTAAGTGATTAAAGGTAACTCCTACTAAATCAATAGCAAAAGAGGAGCTAAAGAGGAAGCATTAAAACTAAAATTAACATCTACTGAGGAGATAAAAATTATGGTAGATATGATGGTGATGCTTTTAAAACCCCAAAATAAAATTTCAAGTATAAAGAAGAAATAGATGGATTTCAAAAATATAAATAGAGGGACATGTATCTGACTTTTAGAATCCTTCTCTTATTCCTCCTGGTGGCAGGAAGGTGACCCTGATGTCTTAGAGGGTATGTCAGTAGAATGTAGTTTCTGGGAGGTTCTATAAAATTGGAAAGATTTAATGAATGGGCCAAGTAATACATGCCTCTTATTTGAGGAATACTTTAGCCAACCTCAGACAGACTCATTAGTAGTCAGGTTTTAGGGTAACACATATTTTAGATCCTGCAACAGTTCTATGACTCTATGCTAATCTACTAACTTAAAAAGCACAATCAGTGTTGTATAGGGTGGGGAAGGGGAGAGAAGAATGATAAACTTAGAGTCATAGAATTTAGGTTTGATAGCAATTAGATGTTTGACCTTGGATAAGTCTTCAAGATCATCTAGGTCAGCGGTTCTCAACCTGTGGGTCCCAACACCTTTGGGTGTCGAAAGACCCTTTCACAGGGGTTACAGGGGTTGCCTAAGACCATCAGAAAACACACATTTCTGATGGTCTTAGGAACCGAGACACTGCTTGGCTTTCCATCTCCACGCGGGTCTGCCCACATGCAGATACCTCCACATATGAGTATTAAAGGGTTGAGGCATTAGGAAGGTTGAGAACCACTGATCTAGGTTGTACATAGATAGAGCTCTCGGTTTAGAATCAGGAAGATACATTGCAATGCCAAGCAAAGGCAACTTCCAAGTTTGGAATACCAGCATAGCAAACTCCATTTATTCAGTGACAGATTCAGGTAAAACATTCACAGAACAGAGAAATTCAAAATACAGTGTAACTCTTTTCATTTAGCAAGTAAATTCTCAATTCAATCCAAGTACTACCCCAACCCTGGATAGTATATTCATTTAGTAAGTCAAAGTCTCTCTTCTCAAATGGGGATTAGTTTCCAATCATAAAAAAGTACATTCATTTGGTCAAAGAGCACAAAAAGTCAAAAGTTTCCAACCCCTGGATCACAACTGAATTACAATACCATCCATTAATGTCAAGCACTTTCTCAAAAGGGACAGGAGAGCACAAAAGGCCATCTACCCTTAAGCTACAACAAGGTTAAGATATCATCACAGCATTGAAAACCCAAGGAAAGGTTCTTCCTTCATCTTGACAGCAACCTCTGTTCCTGGGGAGGCAAAGCCCAAGAAAGCCAAAATATATGTTTCCAGTGTCCTCATTAAGTCACTCTCTGTCTACAGAACAGTCCCAGAACTCCTAAAAACATCAGCAAGACCCTCTTCTAGGATTTCTGTAAACATACAACAAGAAAATCCTCCTTCAGGGTTTCTGAACCAACAGCAGTACTGTCCTTCACCAGCAGATGAATCTGGCAAAACAACATCAAAACAGACAAAATATTGGCATCACAGACATGCCTCCTCAGTTCTCGGCAGTTCTGGGTGGCAGTTCTCAAAAGTCCTGGGCAGCTCCAACTGGCCCTCAGCAGTCTTTCTCTCAGCAGCTCTGGCCCCTGGCAATTCTCCTCCCTCTCTGCCTCCACGATACTGCTTCCCAAAAGTCCTTCTGGCCTTTTCTGCTTGGGCCTTCTCTCTGCTGGGGCTTCTCTCTAAATCAGTGGCACCAGATCCTCCCAGTTCATCCCTTTTTCTTCATGTCAACAAGTCCATCCCATAAGTGGAATTCACAAGCTCTGGGTTTTAACACTCAGTCCCCAAACCAAGCCACACAGAGGGATATTTAAATTTCTTTACCATTACACACATCTTCATGAGTTCAAATCTGGCCTCAGACACTTACTAGCTGTGTGACCTGGGAAAGTCACAACCCTATTTGCCTCAGTTACTCAACTATAAAAACAAACTGGAGAAACACATGGCAAACCACTCCAGTATCTTTGCCAAGAAACCCCAAATGGGTTCCAGAAGAGTTGGATGTGACTGAAAACTATGGAACAATAACAGCAAACTCTTCCTCATTTGCAAATTGGGGATAGAGTGAGGAGTAGAATAATTCTCTCTCTCATAATATCTATATAGATGATTTATATCTATGTAACCAATTTTATTCTCCCAGGTTCTAGTTACAAACCTCTAATTGCCTATTGGATATTTCAAACTAGATGTCCCTTAGACATTTCAAACTCAACGTTTCTCAAAAAAAAAAATTCATTACCACTGTCCTTACTCACCCTTCCCTGTCCTGACTAACTTATTGCTATAAAGGACACCACTATGCCTCCAGGTATGCAGATTTACAAGCTCGGGGTTATTTTCAATTTCTCAGTTTTCTTACCCTATGTATACAGTGAATTACCAAGTTTTGTTGTTTTTTTTTTCTGCCTCCCTAACAGCTCTCATATCTATCCTCTTCTCTCTTCTCACATGGCCATTAATCAGACTCAAGCTTTAATCCTATCTCACCTAGACTATTATAATAGCAGTCTAATTGTTTTCCTATCTCAGGCCTCTCCCTCTCTAATCTATCCCCCATACAGTGGCCAAAGTGATATCTTTAAAGCATATTTCTGACCCTGAAGATCTTCTTGATCAATATAGTTTGCAGCTTATCCATTACCTCTAAGACCCACATTTAAACTCCTCTCTTTAACATTTAAGGGCTTTTACAACCTAACTCTAAGGTTACCTTTTAATGCTAATTCAATTTTACTCCCCCTTCATACATTCTTTGGTTCAGCCAAATGGCCATTTTGCTTTTCCTCACATAAGACACACTCCCTCCTCACCTCTGCTTTTTAGAATCTCCTGTTTTCTTCAGAATTTAACTTAATCACCTCACAAGTGTTTCCTGATCTTTCTCTTGGTAGTGGATGCCCCCCACTGCCTCATGGTAAACTTAAATCTGTATTTGCTATGTCCCCTAATAGGGAATAAGCTCCTTAAGGACAGGGATTGTTTTATGTTTGTCTTTGGATCCCCGGGGCCTAGCACAATACATGCAGCATTTGTAGGTGTTTAATAAATGCTTATTGGTGGATTACTAATCCGTAGAGGGGTGCCAATTGTTTTGGCTAGGAGGAGTATCATGCCAATGAATTTACAGCTACTTAATATATCAAAATATCTAAAAAACATGAAGGATACAACATGTGTTGTGTATGTATACATACATATAATGATATAAATCTAAGTAGTTACCTGGATACATGTGTCTAGATAACTGTCTATTATGTGAATTAAAGAGCAAACAAAAATTCCACCACCCAGTCATATTCTATTATGTATCTATGTAAGTGATCTCTAGATATTGTAGGGTTATGTGCAAATTTTAATCAAAATTCCTTCAAAGGGCTTATAAGCCAGTTAATGAGATTAATGAAAAAAATCAATAAAAAGAAGTACATAATTAAGTTTTACATTCTGCAATGTAAGCTATGTTCAATACCAATTTAGTAGAAAGGGAGAACAATGAGATATGGAATAGTGAGTGAGGGTCCACAGAGGAAATAAGACAGATGATAGGTAGGTGTGATTCTGTGCATGCTGGGTTGGAAATGATCTGGGTAGATAGAGTAGAGATGGGAAAACAGGCCAGGTGAGAAAAACAACATGAGTCAGGGCAAGGAGGGAGGACTGACAGTACTCAAATTGTAAAGTCCTTCATTTACTAAACATGAAATTTCCACATTAGATTGGAGAGTATGGAGAAATAAAGTTGGATTGGGAAGGAGAAACTAAATTATGGAAAGCTTTTAAAGTCAGAGGAGTTTAAACTGAGGTAGCTTAGCAGCATATCATAGCATAGTAGATAGAAGACTGACTTTGGAGGCAAAAAGGTATGGGTTCTAATTCTGCCTCTGACATATAATAACTGTGAGACTATAAACAAATTGAATGAATGCATCAATCTAAGTAGTTTCTGAACTGTAAGTTCCTTATATATACAAATTAAATTATACATTTGGACCAAAACCCTGAAAAAAGTACAGACATGAAGAGTTTTTTGATCAGGTAACTGATGGGATGAAAGGCATCTTTCATAAAAATGATTCTGAGAGGGCAGAGTCAAGATGGTGGCATAGAAGCAGCAAAACTCCACAGCTCTCCCTATAACCACCTCAAATACATATAAAATATGAATCTAAAGAAATTTTAAAGCTCCAGAACTCACAATATGACAGAGTAACAAAGCTCCTGCTGAAGGCAGCTTGGCAGGTAGATGAGAAGGGGTTTATTGCCATGTGCTGGGAGCCCAGACCAGCACTGCATGAACCACAGCTGGAGCCCTAGGGCTGCCAGGACAAGCTGCAGCTGGAGTGTGAATCACCAGCAGCTGTGGTGTTTTCCAAAATTACCAACCCACAAGAAACAAGGTCTAAGTGAAAGGTCAGTGAAACTCAGATAAAATAGGGGATTTGTGTCTGGCCAATTGCCCCAGGGTTAGAAGTGGCTAAAGTGGTAGCTCTGCAGCCACCTCCACATGGCTACTTCAGAGCTTGCAGCCTGCAGATTGCAGGGGGGCCAAGACGTCATTCAGAAGCTAAGTGCTCTTGCCTTGAGCTGCTTGGATTGAGGTCACGGTCTTGTGTGGTGGTTCTGAGGTGCTTTTTCAGTTAGCCAAAGCTGCTGGGGGCTGCAGAAATGGTGGCTTCATAATAGCTGTGGCAGCTGCAAAAACTCCAGAAATTTGGGACAGAACTCTCCCCTCTGAAAGCAGAGTTCTCCTGGACCTGAAAGTCAAGTAATTGACTGGCAACATGAGTAGGCAAAGGAAGCAAAGCAAAGCCGGCAATGCAACTTTAGATTCCTTTTTTGGGGACAAAAAAGTTCAAAGCATGGAATGGGAGGAAGACAACACAGTCAGAACTCCTGCACAAAAAGCTTCCAAGAAAAATATAGACTGGTTACAAGCCATAGATGAGCTTAAGAAGGATTTTGAAAACCAAATAAGAGAAGTGGAGGAAAAATTGGG
>CM053595.1:30831514-30880245 GCA_028646575.1 Pseudocheirus occidentalis | reverse complement strand
TGTGAACATTGTACTGAATAAAGATTTGTAATGGAATAAACAGAGTGTTCACTAATACTGTGTAATCCGAATCTTAAAAGCTGTTCACAGTAGCATTCTCTCAGAAATCTACTGCTGATTGGCTTTACACTTTCTAACAACATGATTTCCTTTTCAGTCATTCTTATATTCAATTATTTTAAAATCACTGCTCAAACATTCTCATTGGTAATACAGTATAGGCTGCTTAGACCCACCATGGAGCTTTCCATTGATTCTGGGTTATTTATAATTTGGGTTCTTCTGCAAGCATGAGTGTTTCAGAACTTGTAACTATATAGCATTACTGGGAGACTATTGGTATTAAACAATGCTTAATTCTGCCTTTAGAATGGAAGTACGTGTTATACATAAAAGCCAAGATATCAGGATAAGAAAGGTTAATACCAAGTCCACACTAGAATTTCCACACTAAAGAATTTTAACCCTGGAAGGACAATTAGTAATTAATTTTCATCATACTAGTTTTAGAGATAAGGAGAAGAGAAGTAAAATTACCCATCCTAAAGAACAGTTATTAGAATGCAACAGATGAGAGGAGAACCCAGGTCTCCTATATTCAAGTCTGATTCCCTTTAAGAATGTGTGACTACAACTAGTGAAAAAATTGGTATGTATTATAATTTTTCTATGTATTGTCTGTCCCAGTAGAAGGGCAGCTCTATGGCCTAGTGGATAGAGCAGTAGGTTTGGAATCAGGAAGACTAATCTTCTTGAGTTCAAATCTGACCTCAGACACTTACTAGCTATGTAACCTTGGGCAAGTCATCTACACCTGTTTGTCTCTGTTTCCTCATCTGTAAAATGAGCTGGAGAAGAAAAAGACAAACCACTCCAGGAATTTTGTCAAGAAAACTCCAAATTGGGGTCATGGAGAGTCAGATATAACTGAAACACCTGAACAACAACACCACAGTGGATGGTGAACTTTTAGAGGCAAGGAAAGTGACTTTTAAATTACATTTTATTTTTAATTAAGAAGCATTTATTTTCTCTCCCTTCCACATTTCCTACATTGTGAGTGGGGAGGGAGATAGAAACAAAAGCCCCTTGAAATCAATAACCATAGTCCAGCAAAACAAAAAAGATGATCCTCCCAGGATAAGTTAATTGTTTTTCATCTCATCACCAAGGGGCATACTCAAGCCTTGAATATTCCTCATCTTTCCACATCCCTCAGCCTCCTCACCTGTTTGGATGGCTAGAACATAGAAGAGCGCTAAAGTCCTCAGAAAGCCTTCCTTTAGAGATGCAAGAAACTTTTGGTATTCCATCACACTCTGCTCTCCATTTGCAACTCTACTGCCTTTCAATGTCACAGAACAAGATAGTGTTGCACTGGGTACCTCCTGGTGTTCATTCCAGGTACTCCATGATGTCCATTCCACTTTCCAGATTCCTTTTGTGTATTTTCATTTTTTAGATTATAAGCTCCTCGAGGGCAGGAATTATTCATTTCTTATTTGTATTCCTAGAAATTAGCACAGTGCCTAGCTCATAGTAGGTGGGTAATGCATGTTTATTGAATTGAACTGAAAAAATAATCCTTGTTCTCAAGGAGCTCATAATCTAGTGGGGGAGACAGCATAAAAGTAAACATTTTACACACACACGTTTCTTATATATGCATGTATATGTATGCATGTATATATGTATGTATATACACATTTATGTGAATATATACACACATATTATATGTGCATACATATATACACATATCTATATATGCATACACATACATGGTATATGTATATATACACACATATATCTATAAACATATAAAATATATGTGTGTATGTATATGCATATATATACACATATATATGCATATATAATATATATGTACACACAAGATATATACCGGCTAAGTTGGAAATAATCCTTGGAGAAACGGGCTAAGATTAAAGAGAAAGAAATGCTTCTTGTAGAAGATGGAACTTTAACAGGAAAACTTGGAAGTGGAGACAATGAGGGAGAGGATTCTGGCATTGGGGATTTTAGTAAAAATTCCCAGAGTGGGGAAATGGATTGTCTTGTGCAAGGAATGATACTGTCACTGGATTACAGAGGGTATGTGTATTGGGGGGAGATGGAGAGAGAGGAGAAGTCATAAGGCACAAAAAACTGGAAAGGTAGGAAGGGCTTTATGAGAAATACGATTTTTATTTGACCTTGAAGATAATAGGGAGACACTGGAATTGAATGAATAATTGGAGTAGGCAAGAAGGGTGTAGCATGGTCATTCTTGTGCTTAAGGAAGATCGGTTTGAAAGTTGAGTGGAAGATGGATTGGAGTGACAAAAGTCTCAAAGTAAACAGACCAAACAGCAGGATATTGCAAAAAGCAAAGTGTAAACTGATGAAGGCCAGATTAAGGTGGTGGCAATGTCAGAAGAGAGAAGGAGGCATATAGGAAAGATGTTACAAAGGTAGAAATGAAAGGACTTGGAAACAGCTTGTCTTTGCGGGGGAGAAAAAATGAGTTCAGGATGACACAGGGCTTTGAATCTGAGAATGGTAATACCCTTTACAGTAACAGAGAAGTTAGAAAAGGGGAGGCCATGGGCATTTTGATTCTGTTTTGGACATGTTGAGTTTGAGATATATTATAGTTGGAAATGTCTAGTTGAAGATGTAAGTCTAGAGGTGAAGAGAAAAGTTAAGACTGGGTAAAGAGATCCATGTAAACATTTGTCTAGGATCATCCACATAGTAATTAGAGTTAGATCCATGGGAACCAATGAGATCACCAAGTAAAAGAGTAGAGACAGATAAGAGAACCCAGAGAGAGCAATTTCAATTGAAAAATTAGTTCAAAACCAGACTACAGAGAGTTTAGAAGTGTGAGAGGAAAAAAAGGTAAAATGTCAGCTGTAAATGGCCTTCTCATGTAGTTTAGCCACAAAACTTCTCACCTAGTGAAATTATATGTCTCCTACAACATATTTGGCAGATGGTTACTTAGCATCTACTTGAATATCCTTAGTAAGAAAGTTTAATACTTCACAGGACATTTATTTCATTGATTGGCAGCAGCTCTAGTTATTAAAAGTATTTTTTATAAATTGATCTGAAAGCTGCTTCCCTACGGCTTCTAAATATTGGCCCTATAGAATCATACAGAATAAATATATTTTTTCTCATGACAATCCCTTAGACATTTAAAGACAATTTATTCTCCCTAAATGCCCTCTCACTGGGCAAACCACCCCGAGTTCCTTTCATTAAACATTATAGGAAATGATAGCCTGCTCATTGTCATCAGGATGCTCTCCAGTTTGCCAATGTCCCTCTTAAAATGTGATGACCATAATGAAGCACAATAATCCAGATGTGGTCTGGCTAGTGTAGCATACTGTGGAATCATTATTTCCTAGGATTTGGGGTACTACATAGAATCTTTAAGATCATAGAATAATCCACGATCATAGATTTGGAGCTGGAAGACACCTCAGGAGTCAATTATTCCAACCTTCTCATTTTACAGGTAAAGAAATGGAGTCCCAGGGTAATTAAGTGATTAATCAAAGGTCATACAGTTAATAAATGTCAGACATGGAATTTCAGGCCAAGTTCTCCAACTTCACAGCCAGTATTTTTCTCTCTTTCTTAAAGAACCTAATAGGTACCTTTGCTTTTACTTCTCCAGCTTGGCTTTGCTCCGAGTTGCCTCAAATTTGTAAGCAGCAGTTGGTTCCTTCTGTACCTCATTCTTTTATGCTGGCTAAAGCCTTGGGGAAAATACGTAGCAGCACCAGGGTGTCATTTTCCCCTTACACAGATAGTTATGGTCGCTGCCTTGTAGAAGAGAAGCTTCTAGGCAATATTGTACCTCGTCCCAAGTCTGAGACAGGATATACATCTTGTAGGACTGGTTGCCTCTGGAACAGTTTGGGATCATGGTTTTAATGGAGCTTAGGCACACCTGTGTGTGTGTGTGTGTGTGTGTGTGTGTGTGTATACAATTGTGTTTATTTGTGGATAAGCCAGTGGAGACTATTAAAGGAAGCACAATTCACTGATAAAAACTGTATTGCTGGGGATTAGAACTTCACTCCTGGCTCAATCTCTTTGCCCTCTTATGGGTGATGGTATCAGATTCTCTGAATTCTCTGCCTTCCAAATCACAACTTTTTGAATAGCTAGAAACTGTGCCTAAATTTTTCAGCATGTCAGTGTTCAGGCACTGAATCTTCCTTTATTGAGGTCATAGTAAAAATTGGGGCCCAATTCCCTTCCCTATGGAAATGATCTGACACCATACTACTGTACTGAACGTGACTGGGGTTATACTCCTGGAAACCTCTGGCTATGTAAAATCTAATGAAGGAGAGACTGAGCAGAGAAAAGAAAAACCAAAAAACCAAAAAATGAAGGCTCAGCATTGTTTTAGGTATAATGTGTTTCTTGTATGCCTCTTTTATACCCTACACTTTCCTCTCACTTTCCTAGCTTCTTTTTGCTCTTCCTCTATATCTCTGGCTCATTTCTTCTTACCTTCATTTCTTGATTTTTCTATCTCATCACTTAGCACTTATGTTCCTAGGCTGCTCCTTCCTGATTTCACAACTAGCTACATGTATCTAGAGTTAGAATGTGAACAAAACTTCTCTGCCCATGGGACTGGAAAGAATCTTGACTATGACATTATAGGAAGTTTTAAATTAATTAAGCTAATTAATTTTAAAAATTAAATTTTAAAATTTAAATAAAAATATTGTTATCCCTCTCCCACCACTCACTCCACTGTAAAAAAGAAAAGAAAGGAAAACCAAATAGCTCATAACACATATGCATAGTCTAGCAAAACAGATTCCTTCATTGTCTGCATTCAAAGAATGTATATCTTATTCTGATTTGATCACCTCTTCTTCAGGGGGTGCATTTAATATTGATGATCAGTCCTCTGGAATGATTAAAGTTGGAAGGGATTTCAAGAGGTCACCTAGTTTATCTAATTGCTTTAAGTTAAAATATCCAGCTAACATCTCTAAGACATCTGGGATCCTGCTTTGTCAGCATCTGCCCACAACTGTTCCCTATTAGCTAGAAGAAAAGAGAAGCTGTTGGTTACAGCAATGATTGGAATGTATTCTTAATTACAATATTTCCTCTAACTAACAATCCAGATGTTGAGATTTCAATTTACAAAATTTCAGTATAACCAGTAGTATTGATGTGGCTAACTCATTTCCTCATGTCCTAATTAGAGATGGCTGGACAACATAAGTGATTGTAACCTGTTTCTGCCCCTCAATCCTTTTGTGACCTTGGGCAAACTACTCAACCTTAATTTCATTTTCTTCATCTGTAAACTGAAAGAGTTAGAATAGAAATGATCTTAAGGTTCCTTTTCAGCAATAATACTCCTCTGATTCCATGGATGCAATGGTTCCCTATGAAGGAGGATTGCATTAATTTGAAGACTTAATCAGAGATATCAAAAGAATCACAATGGCCAGTAAATGTTTAAAACAGTCAGCTTTTAATAAGTGTAACTGAAGTAAAGGAAAGTTTAGTAAGATGCCTGAGGTAAGGAATAAAGGGATGGGGTAACAAAGGAAGAACACCACCATGATACTAATCAACACCTCTATATCAGGATCAAAAATGGGATACTATAGAGAACTAAATGTTTGTAATGGGAATGGGAATTTGAAGATCTTCCCTACCCCTTAATAGGCCAAATATAATCACATGAAGCCTAAGTGGGGAGGAGCTTGCTGAAAGGGCAGAACAGGAAGGAGCAAGAGAGAGAGAGAACCAGAATCGCTGGGAGCAAGCAGAGTGGAGGCTCAACAGCTAGTGTGAGTGAGAGAGGGGCATTTTTGCTCAAGGGTGCCTGTTTTGTTTTGAAGGCCTGATGGAGGGAAGACTTGGGAATGTTGGTGTTCACTGCGTTGGTTATATGTACCAACTTCTTGGTTGCTATGATGGATTTGGCTTTCAGCTTTCTGGTATTTGAATAAGTGTTTTGGTTCTGTCTTCCATGTGAAGAGTCTGCTATATTTTGTGATTCATAACTACACTAGCATATTCATAGCTGCCATGGTCACTGAATATCGCATTGGTGTTATAATGATGGAAGTGAAACAGAGTCATGATAGGATCTAGCATGGCTATGTCTTATTGTTTTCTGATCTTGGATATCACAGGGAGAGAACACTAGAGTTTGTCATAGATTCATTCCCCTCTCATTTCCCATACCTCCTCAAGCAAGGGCTATGGAGACTCCCAGTTAAGGGGAAAGAATTCAAAGGACCTTAGATTTCTAACTTGAAGGGATTTTAAAGATCATCTAGTACTATCCCTTCATTTAACAGATGAGGAACTGAGTCTCAAAAAGTTCAAATGACTTATCCATAATGACATAGGTCATAAGAATCAGAGATGACATTTGAACATTCTCTGACCCCAATCCAGTACTCTTTCTACTGTATATTCTATACCATCTTCCTTGTAGCAAGAAACAGTCTGGGTCGAGACCAAAGATATCCTGCCACACAAAAGACTAAAATTAAAGAAAAAAAAACTTGGTTCATGCTCATTATTTTTTTTCCTTTTAAATTATTATACTGGCATCATGAAAACCTATACCAGTATGATAATTTAACTACTTGTGCTCTAGTCTGGTTTAAACACTGGTTGCCCTTAGGCAAGTCATCTGTTCTAGTTACCATATCTATAAAATGAGGGGGTTGGACTCAGTAGTGAGGGATTCTTCCAGTTTGAATATTTTGTGAGTAAGTCCCACTGTTATTCTATTATAAAGAGATCTGTGTTCACTGGTGAAATCACAGGTATAATTTAAAAGGAAGAAAAAAAGAAAGAGGGAGAAAAAAGAGAAAGGAGAGAAAGAAAGAAAAAAGAAAGGAAGAAAGAAGGAAAGAGACAGACAGAGACAGAGACAGAGACAGAGAAGAAGAAAGTAAAGAAGAGGAGGACATTGCACTGGAATGATTTTGGAGTTATCTTTCCAGTGATAAGCATAGATTAGTGTTAATTCATTCATATTCTTGCCTTATCCCTTTATGATACCATGTTTCATTTTAAACCAATGAACTTTGGGCCAACCAGAATCAGAACTTTAAGTCAAAATGCTAGGTCCTAATTGAAGAGATCTCAGTAATGGAATACTGGCAGGCATAGTTGAGGCTAACAATTGAATATTTAGTCAGTGGGAATAAAGAGGATCTGGCCCAATTAAATGTTTTCCACAGATGCCTTGGCCATACTTCAGCAAGCTTTCTAAAAATGTGAAAAAAAAATAGTGTATGTTGGATTTTTTTTAACTCAGTTATTTGTCAAACAAATGTCTTTCTCTCTATTCCTACAAAGAATTGATTTCTGGTGCTTTGAGCAGCTCATTCATAGTACAAACTCTTGTCGGTATGGATCACAACCCCTCCATGCCTTAGTCAAAAATGTCATTAGTCAATGTGACCAAAAGCTTGATCTCCTTGTGTCTACCTCTCTAGTGTTTGGACTCTACAAATTTTACTAGAGTGGCCATCAGATGAGAGGCAAATAGTTATAGGAATCATAGATTTTGAGCTGGAAGGGACTGCAAAGTCCATCTAGTTCAACCTTCTCCACTGTTGATATCATCTTGGAAGCCTTTCCACCTTCCTCATCCACATAGCTCATATATAACACAATATGTTTTATAATATATTTTCTTCTCAACAAACCCATAAGCCAGGCAGACTTTACGTTATTACCACCATTTTCAAGATGAAAATGCTAGCTTCTGAAAGGTGGCTTACTCAATGAGTTAGTGTCCAAAACAACTGTGACATCAACTTCCACAGGAGTATGATGTTTGATTTTTCAGAAAGTATATTGTGCTTTGTGTTGTTTATTGTGAGGGATACAAACTCTGGCTAATAAAATGCTGAGCTCAACACCATATACTTGCTTAAGGGGAATTTTGGAATATATTAGGGAGAAGGACTTTAGGAGAGCAGTTTAAAGAGATGCGAAATAGAAACCTTTGAATGACTAATGGAGTTCACAAATGAACAAACAAACATGAGGGAAAGTTGATCCCCATTCCTGTCTCTTGACTTCCACTGCTTATAACCCTGGAGTAACCCTTGTAACCCTGCTTGTAACCATTCAGAGTG
This sequence comes from Pseudocheirus occidentalis, assembly GCA_028646575.1. Classification (NCBI taxonomy): domain Eukaryota; kingdom Metazoa; phylum Chordata; class Mammalia; order Diprotodontia; family Pseudocheiridae; genus Pseudocheirus; species Pseudocheirus occidentalis. The sequence goes on along the minus strand of CM053595.1, from coordinate 30,872,080 downwards.
GATTCCCCTTGATGATGTCATTCTCTCTCTTTGGTTGAGGTGAAGTACTTTGTCTCACTCCAGTCAAGGATTTCCTTTTTGTTGTTCAGATATTTTAAATATCTGAACAACAAAAAGGAATGATTCATTCTTTGGTCTCTTCTAATATGTATAATTTCCATGACTTCTCTTTCCCATTTTGCTTAGATAAATAGGTTTATCCATATTTTTGATGTCTTTTGTATAAGCATCATTTGGTAGAAGGCAGCTAAGCTGGTAATTTTCAGTTAACTACTACCTCCTTGAGAATGATCAAGGAAAGTGATGTGTCTACTAACCCTCCTGAAATATTTTACCCATAGGCTTTCAGATATTTGTGGTGTTGTGGATAGATTTAATTTTAGAATTGTACCCCCTTTTAGAGAAGTCAGAAAAAGGGAAAAGATCTAGCCATTACCTCCTTCTTTGGAGAGGAATAGGCCAGACCTCAGATCAGTTGTCAGTTAATACAATCTTGATATTTTTATAAAACGCACACACATACCTTACATGATATTTAAAACACGTCTCCTAACCACACGTTCAGTCTTTTGTTCAATTATGTCACCAAAATTTAAAATAAAAGACCTGTGAAATATAGCAAGTAGTGTGACTGCAGCCCCACTGTGCTCTAAACATAGAGCAGATCATCAATTTCCATAGCTTCCTTTCATAGGGGTCTCACTAATCTTCATCATTGCATTTTTAGTAAATACTTTGATAGAACTTGCTGATTTGCATTGTTAGAGACATTTCTCACCTGAAGTTCTCTATGCCAATGAAATCAAAGGGCAATTAAAACAAACAAACAAAAAAGATGCGTCTTCTGCTTTATCAAAGACTAAATTCTGTTAGTTTATTCTCTAGTCCCATCAATGGATTTGTGACTTCATTGATGAAGGCATTCTCTCGGAAAACAATAATCCTAAACTATCTAGGCCTTCCCATTCTATGAGACTCTTGTCACTCTTCTCAAATAAATCTGCCATAAGGTGTCCATCCAGTGTGCTATGTTTCTTCTTAAGTTCTCTTTATGTTATGCAGATATCAATGGAACATTTTATCATGTGAAAATGCCATCATTTTTCTAATTCTGATGACATATCCACATATCTCTGATGACATAATTTATTCTGTTTCTCCTACATCATCCCTTTTTTGGACCATACCCCAGATGGCTCATGTCTCCCTAGCACACTGTCTTTCTGCTGTACTCTGAGTGATCCTTAGCATCAATTCTTTATTGCCTATGGTATTTCATGAGCCATCCCTGGGGCAAGAATTTGGTGTTGAGAAGATAGGCCTTTATTTCTGAGAAAAAGTAAGCTCCTTGAGGGTATGAAAAATGTCATTTTTATCTTTGAATCCAGTGTGCCGAGAGTACAATCTGGTATAAAGTAGGTGCTTAATAAATGCTTGCTGATTGTTTCAAAGCACAACCTAGAAAACTGATGCATGGTACATATGACTACTCTCTTTACTTGAATACTTGATTAATTAAAACTCATCATTCCTTGACCATGCCAGAGAGCAGAGCTTACTGTATTGAATGATTTTTCCCCCTGAGGAAAAATGTTTGTCCTTCTATCAAAATTGAAAGCGATGATGGGTTCATTACAACCTCTATGTGCTGCCAAACAACAGAAATCCCAAACTAATGTCTTTTATAAGTGTCTGGAATCAAACATCCCCTCAAGCCATGTGGGTCTAGATTCCCTTTGCCAGCATTTAAATTGGAAATAGATGCAGAAATTAACGTGGTTAATGAAAGATTACTTATGTGCCCAGATGTCCAAAAAATGACTCAGATACAATAACTTCTAGAAAGAGTAGAATGAAGGTGTGGACAAGTGCTTACTTAATTCAAGTCCATCATTAGTGTATTTGCTTTTGACTTTTTTTAGAGTTACGTATTCATACTAAGGGAATTTCTATGATTTATGCAGGCTATTATATCATACAACAAATAGGACCGTTAAGCCTGTTAGCCTATTTTAAATGAGTGCTTTGGGTGACTGGAGAAGCACAGCTTGCTGTTCCTTAAGCCAATTTATTTCTGCTTCTATGTTTTAAAGTAAATTCTTTATGCCCAGTAAGACTAATAAATCACTTCAGTTTTTTTCCCATCCAATCAAGTTGTGAAGCCTCCTTTATAAACAAGCAATATCCCATTGGGGAGCCTTCAACTCTTCTTTCATTGCCAACATGATCAAGTCTAAACACTTTAGACTAGAATTCATGGTCTTTAAATCTGGCCACAACCTGCTTTTCCAACCTTAATAAAAATCAACTTGACAAACATGGATTAAAGCTCTACCATGTGCAAGGCACTGTACCAATCTCTGGAAACAGAAAAGCCAAAATGAGACAATCCTTGTTCTCAAAGAGTTTCCTTTCTAATCACCAATCCTGACAGCTCAAGAGAGCTGATTGTCAAATTTTCAGTGTGATCGTTTACACCTTGGAAATAGCATTTACTTATTAACAATCACTTTCAAATTAGGGCTTTTTATTTTTTTGCTTTTGGATTCTAGGCTTAAGAAAGTTGTGGGGACAAATTTGATAATACACATTAATCTTCTTTACTGGCTAGAATGCTTATCTCAATATAATAATATGCAATTTAATAGCAATATTTGTGAAGTCACATCTGGGTTCAAAAATCAAAAAGTATAAAATATGAAAGTCACGGTTAGACTGTGCTTTGTCTCAAAACATTTGGGATTTTGAGTGGACTGTAACTTGCATTGCACTGCTATGCAAAGTATCTGGCAAAAATAAAAACAACAGTTAATAGTAATTTAGTATTTATTCATTAATAAAAGCATAGGTTCCAGGAATAAGGATATGATGGTCTCCTCTCCTCTTCCCCAATTATGCCACTTCTTGAGTATTAGGTTCAGTTCTGGAAGTCATTATTTGTGAAAGGTGTTGCTAATGGACAGCTAAGTGGTACAATGAATAGAGCATTGAACTCAAAATAGGAAGACTGGCTTAGAGTTTGAATCAAGTCCTAAACATTTTCTAGCTTTTTTATCCTAGGTAAGTCATTTAAATGCTACCTGCTTTAGTTTCCTCATCTGTGAAATGGGGATAGTAATAGCACTTACCTCCCAAGGTTGTGAGGACGAAATGAGATCATATTTGTAAGGCAGTTAGACCAGTACCTGGCATGTATTAGATGTTACATATACATGTCAGCTAGTATTACTACTACCAGCAGCAGCACCACTACTCTTGGTATTATTAGCTAAAAAGATAATCTTTCAGAGAAAGATTGTCAGGATAATGAAGGTCCTTTAGTCCCTGAAATATGATGATCAGTTGAAAGACCTGGGGATAGTTAGCCTGGAGAAGAGAAGGCTTAGGGGCAATGTGATTACTATATTCAAGGATTTGAAGAGCTGTCAGGTAGAAAAGTGATGACTTCTGTTGAATTAAATTGAATTAGCTTTCCAGAGGCATGCCAGTGGGTTATTCTCATACCCACCTTATTGTAGTGTTGTTCATGGCTCATTAATTTAAAACACTGCTAATTTGAAACTAGTTAATGAAACTACTAACTAGCTATCTGGTGTTTAACTAGTTAGTTTACTAGTTGACTAGTAGCCAATGCCTAGTTAATTAATATTTAACAATAATCACTAGTTAACTATTACTAGTTGACTAGCTAATTACTAGTTAATTAATGTTAACTAGTAAATGCTAATGTTATTAGTTAACAAATGTTTAACATTAGTTACTGATTAAACACAACTAGTTTGAAACTAGTTATCTAAACTCACAACTAGTTAAACTATCTAGTGTTTAAAATTAGTTAACTTGTAACCAATGCCTAGTTAATTAGTGTTTAACATTAATTACTAGTTATCTAGTGTTTAGCATTAGTTAGTAATTAAACACTACTAGTTTGAAACTGTCGACCTTCATAAAATTGTCAGGAGCAAAATGTAGGATTCTTGTCAGGACCTCAACAATTACAGCTTTCTCAAAGAAAAATTGGCTTCCTCTGAAGGCAGCACAATCCCCCCTCTTTGGAGGTCTTCAGGAAGAGAATAATCAGATGCGGGGCATGTTGTAGGCATTTCTTTTCAGGTACTGGTTGCAATAAATGGCTACTGAGGTTTCTCTTTGTCACCTCTGAAACTCTGAGTCTCTGATATTCAATGCTCTCCCTCCTCCTCTACAAATGCTAGCTATCATTCACTGTCCTGCTCAAGCCCACCTCTTCGTGAGGCCTTCATCAAATATCTTAGCCCGGAATTCTTTTGCCCATCCTTGAGCATCTATGACATTTGCTTTCTGTATTAGCCATTTTTTAACCTTATCCTATATTGTTTTATGGTATTAAATCTGAGTCAGTATTGTTCAAAAGGGAGAGTGTTAGATTTGTAATTGTTTATTGTGATGTTAGGGACCTTATTTCACCTCTCTGGGCCTTAGTCTCCTTTTTTTTCCTTTTTTTTTAACAGCACTGAAAATTGATTTTTAATGATAAATTACAACTCCAACGCAGGGCAGGCAATGGGACAAGAGTTGGATTGTCTGTGGGCTTGCATTGTCTTGATGGTCTGCTTAGGGGCTGGGGCTCCAGGCCCAATGCTTCTTCCCCAGAAGCTCTCAGCCTTGGGTACTGGCAATCTGGGAGGGCAGCAGGGCCTTTTTGTTGCAGGGGAAGCAGTAGGGTGACTCCTTTAAACATAATGCTGCTGTTGCTGTTGCTGCTGCTCTTTCTTGGTGGCTGCCTTGCTGGCCAGGTCCTTGGCCTTCTCAGTAGCTTTCAGAGCAGTTTCCTTCGCCTTTTCAGTTGCTTCCTTAGCTGTTTCAACAAGTGTCTTAGAAGGAGCTTCACCTTGCAGTTTGGCCAGGATGTACTGGAAGCCCTTGATGGTCTTCGTCACATTACTTTTGAATCTAGCTAGGCCAAATTCCTGTACAGCTCTAGAGACTCCAAACAAATTGGAAGAGACCCAGGCCTCCCCTCGAATTTCAGTGCAGCCACTGTTTCCAGGGTTCACACAGTAAACACATCTTTCCTCCACCACCATCAGCTGGGCATGATTATGATGTTCCAGGTGAAAGTGGTCATGGTCTGGTTCTGTGGGTCCACGATAGAGTCCTCGACGATAGAGTCCTCGACGATGTACACCGAGTGGGCTACATTGGCAAGCGCTCAGCCCAGCGGGGCATCCTGTTGGCCTTGGTTAGAAGCCGCCTGGACAGCAACTTCTGATCAGGAGTTACCTCCTGGTGCACTATGTCCTCCGTCAGCACATGCTTGCTGTAGAGGTTGGGGTAACGCTGCCAAAAGGCAGCAAACACTTGGTCCCAGGAGCTCTGGCGCATGCTCTGCCCCAGGAAATACTTCACCATCTTCCCGGCGGGGGTCGGGACAGTGTCAGGGGGCGCATAGCATCGGTGGTTAGGGGGAGAGATGCGTCGCCGGGCTCGCGCTCTCCATCACCGTCCCAAAGCTGCCGTCGCCGCCATGAGGGGATGTCCGGCCGCTCGACCCTGGGCCTTAGTCTCCTTGTCTTTAAAATGAGTATGTTGAACAATCAACAACACAGCAATTGTTCTGTGGGTGCTCCTCAGCTCCTCAGCAAGTTTTGAATGTCCTTGAATGCAGTGGATATGCTTTGCATTTCTCAATATCCTTGTCTCCCCATATCTAACAAATAGTGGCTAAAATGGAATACTCCCTAACATTTATTTGTGAAAGGAAACATTGGATTTGGGTGTGTCATACTAAGAACAAACTAATCACTCATCAAAAGAAGCTCATTTCTCCAAATTTCCTACTAACATGTTATCTGAACTATTTTGTATTCTGCAGAGCCTGCCTCATAATGTGATTACTTATATGTGTGTCCTGGCCTCCTTCCTTACCTGCTCTTCCCCTGAAATTGTCCACCCATTTACACACACACACACACACACACACACACACACACACACACACACACACACACACACACACACCCCACAATGTAAACTCCTTGAGGGCAGGAATTTAATTGATTTTCATCTTTTATCTCCAACTCCTACCATAGGAGTTGTCACAGTATAGATTCTTAAGAATGTTTGTTGAATTAAATTGAATTGGCTTTCCAGAGGCATGCCAGTGGGTACTTATTCTCATAGCCACCTTATTGTAGTGTCGATCATGGCTCATTAAATTTCCCCCCCAAAATCATCAGGAAATTAGATGACATTGGTTTGTCTCAAGACATCTTTATTGGATTTTTTTTTATCATTCCCTGAAAACATTCTCGCTCAGTAAATTGATAGTGCAGACATGATTACTGTTTGCCAGATACACTCCTAACTTAGGAGAAAAGAAAACAAAGTCACATTTTTAAACAAAAAGCACATAACTGGGAGAAAAGAGCTACTAATAACATTGTGGATGGCATAGACTGATTTAGTATTTATTGTAGGTGCTGAGAAGATAGGTTATCTGTATGGAGGCTTTTCATGATCCTTCCCCATTCCAAATTAACATACTCTTCACCGTGATTAATTTGTGTGTCTGTGCTGTTTCCCTCCAGAAGAATGTAAACTTCCAAAGAACAGAAACTCTCGATTTCACCTTTATTCCCAGAGCTTAGTACTAAGCCTGGCCCATAGTAGGTCCTTATTAAAAGCTTCTGAATTGAAACTATGTGTTTTGAGTCTTATAATCCTGGAATCTCATACTCCATGGAGAATAATCAATGTGAACCTGAAAAGCTGGAACCATGTATGCCAAATATTTTCTTATTAATAACCTAAAGAAATAACAAGTGAGATAATTATATTAAGACTGGCAGTTAGCAAGACACTGCTGATTTGGGGGAGAAGAGTCACAATAAAATGAGGACAGCAAAAGCCAGATTACAAAATCACAGGACCATAGATGAGGAGACCACAGAGGTCAATGAGTCTCATTTCACAGATGAAAGTACTGCAACTCAGGGAGGTTCAATGACTTACTTAAGGTCACTAAAAAGTTGATTTTGGAGGTTAGTAAGCTCCAAAAGTAAACTTTTGGTTTGGTTTGGTTTTGAGACTACATATCTCTATCTTCCAAAGGCTAGAAATGCATGGGCCCAGTCCCACTGCTAATGCACACAAGATTTTGAGCTGCTCCATTCCTGACCAGAACTGGTTAATTCCTCCTTAAGCAATGTAGTTCCCACCTTCTCTTACTCACAGGAGCATACCATAACATAACAAGATAATACAGATAGCAAATCGGTTTAAAGTACCACAACTCCAACCTCTTGAATCTGCCAGCTTCAGCCTCCCCAATAGCAGGGATTACAGTCATATACCAACCACCACACACACTGGCTGAAGTTACAACTTTGATAGTGATAGGGATAAAGGACAGTCTGCCCCGAGGCAGAAAAGCCAAGGTGATAGCATCTTGAAGCTTTCATGGCCTGTTGGGAACAGCATGTCACCTGAAGAAAGGCTGCTAGGGCTGGGCCAGGCATATTTTGTCTGCTACGGTGCAAACAGTTCCATCGACACCAGGACAAGTCATCTTCCACTGCCTGAATGATATCCAGCTGAAATGTAGAGAATCTTTAATGGAAAAAAAAACTCCAGGTCTCCAATCTCCTACTGTACCTATCCTTTAAGGGTAGGGGAATGTCCCACTCTACTCAATGATGAACACTCTCACACCTGGTCATACCCTTCACATCCTAGTGATTCTAAACTGTAGATCATCATCAAAACCCCATTCCTCACTCACTAATCCCTGATTCCTCATTCTCATTCTTTTCAACCCTCCCCACCGCAAAATTTCACGCTAACTCCACCAAATGCTTCCACTGTGCCACCTGGAATGCCCATTCCATAGGCAACAAACTTAATTTCATTTTAGAGATTTTCCTCTGCCACTCCTTCCATATCTTGCTGAAACCTGACTTCTTCCTTATGATTTAGACTCCCTACTCACACTTTCCAGTACTACACCTTCACTTATTATCTGTTCACTGGTTGAGGAGCTGGAAAGTTAGAATACTCCTTGCTCACCATTGCTCCCTTCCAGGTTGCCCCCTTCCTATGTTATTCAGTAATCTCTCTCTGAGGTTCATGATATTCACATTTACCACCCAACCAAAATCCTAGTAACTGTTGTCTACAGGCCACCAGGCTACTTGTCTTTCTTCTTCAATGAGTTAAATAACTGCCTTAGTATTTTTGTCTCCTTCCCAACTCCTGCTTTCATACTAGGGGACTTCAACATACATATGGATTCTCCCTCAAATATTCTAACTACTCAGTTCTTCAACCCACTCACCTTCTATGAGTTACTCTATGAGTTACTCCACCTCAGCCATATGTAGAGATTTCTGGTCATACCTCTGATCTTGCCCTCATCCCACAGGAATACTTCTTCTTTGTTGAAGAATTCTGAAATCCTTACCCAAATATAATCAATTAGCTTTGAATTCTTTCTCTGCCTTCCCCTATATAACCCTACTCTTTATCCTTACTATTACCTCCAATCCTTTGATTTTCCCTCTGTTGTCTCCCAGGCCACTTCTCCTGCCCTAGCCATTCCCTCCTCTTCTCTTTATCCAATTCAACTATATACTGCCCTCCTTTCTTGAATCCCTAGTCCCCTTATCATGGCACCATTATGTCTAGCCAAGGCTTAGCCTGAGATCTCTCCCACCATTTGTCTCCTTCACTTCCACATAAATACTGCTGCACAAAGGTAGGGAAAATCACACAGTTGTTCTGATTGGGTCCACTACAGATTTATGTTTTATACACTCAATTGGGTCTTCAGTGTTACTAGGCAATCCTACTATATACCTCCCTAATCAACTCTCTATTCCATTTTCCAGAATGGCTCTTCCAAACCATTTCATCCCTCCTATAACCTCCTGTTCTTCTCCATTTCCCCATTCCCTCAACCGAGAATCTTGCTACATATTTTACTGAAAAAAATGGGCTGTTAACCATGAGCTTCCTCTTTTGCTCTTCCTCATCTCCTATCATTCAGATGACTTCCTCCACTTTCTTCTACTTCACCAGTATTTCACATGATGAAGTAGCCTTACTCCTTGCTAAGGCTATCTCCTCTACTTGTTCAAGTGATACTATTCCATTTTATCTCCTCTAAAAAAAATCCCTCTGTCATGCCTACTCTTTCCCTTATCTTCAATTTTTCTCAGGCCTATGTCTTCCCCATGTTGAAAAAAAAAACCCTCACTTGATCCTTCCATCACTATGTTTCATCCTGTATCTCTCCTTCCTTTTGTATTTAAACTCCATAAAAGACCTTTCATACTCTCTAACAGATGCCTCCATTTTCTCTTCTTTCGTTATCTTCCTAACTCTACAATCTGGTTTTTGATCTTATCATTCCACCAGTGATCTCTCCAAAGTTAGTAATGATCTCTTAGTTTCCAAAACCAGTGGCCTTTTCTCAATCTTCATTCTTCTTGACCTCTCTGCAACTTTTGACACTGTTGATCATTCTCTATTGATAGCTCTCTTCTCTCTAGGTTTTCAGGACATTCTTTCCTAGTTTTCCTCCTACCTATCTTAACCCTCCTTCTCTGTCTCCTTGCTGAGTCCTCCTCCTACAGATCATACCCTCTAGCCATAAGTTTCCTTCAGAGCTCTGTCCCAAATCCTTTTTTTCTTCTCCCTCTATACCACTTTAGTTACTTATCTCATCAACTCCTAGGGATTTAATTTGCATCTCTATGTTGATGATTTTTAAATATACTTTATTCTTTACTAATATTTCTTCTGGCTTCCAATGTAGCATCTCCAACTGTCTTTCAAACATCACAAACTGGATGTCCAATAGTTGTCACCATTCAGTTATTCATTTGTTCATGGGGTTTTCTTGGCAAAGATACTGGAGTGTTCTGCCATTTCCTTCTCCAGTGTATTAAAGCAAACACAGTTTAAATGATTTGCCTAGGGTCACATAGCTAGTAAGTGTCTGAGGTCACATTTGAACTCAGGCCTTTCTGAGTCCTAGCTCTATCCACTGAGCCACTGTAATGTTAATGGGATATAAGATCTCCCTGCCCATTAATAGACTTCACCTGGAGCCCAGTAAGGGAAGCTTGCTGAGGGGAAGGCTTGCTTGTAGGAAGGATTTCACACCTTTTGTTAATTTCTAATTAGGTATTGAGTCAAGAGGGTTGTGATGCCCTCTGGCTCTAAAAATGGCATGTATGTATATATATATATTATATATATGTATGTATGTGTATATATGTATATGTATGTGTGTATATATATATGTATATATTACTGTGGTTTTGACAATCCTAGATGTTGGTGCTTCTCTCTCTGGTAACTATGTATTTATTGCCTTGGTCAGACAGTTTGATCTGTCTGTTGATCTTTGCTAATTTCTCAGATAGTTGGAAGCCCTGTCTTTTGGTCTTTATTTCTCTGCTTGTATTTTCTCAATTTTCTTTTTTTGGGTTTTCTCTAAGTTCAGGATGGTGATTTTTCCCCTGAGCTGGCAAATGTAATTAAAAAGACTGTTGATCCCTTGTACAACTATCTTTCTTGTTAAAGCATATCTAAGAACCTGTGCTAGCAGTCATCCTGGATATGCCAGTGTGGTTGCTGCTATAGCCATATAGCTGCCTCAGTAGACATCTTAAAATCAATACATCTAAAATGGAACTCATTCTTTCACCCCCCCAAATCCACCCCCTACACATGCACACACCTACACCTTACATATTATTGAAGAGGGTAACACCATACTTCCAGTTCCTCAGGCTTGAAATCTCAGAATCATCCCATACTCCTCACTATCTCTCACCACTCCTCCCCCACCATATCTGAGCTGTTGCCATGACCTTTGGATTTTACCCTTGCAACATGCTCTGAGAATATGAATTTTGAGATAGTTCTTTCCTTTATTTCAACAGTCTACTCTGAATCCAGAAATCTATAAACCTCAACCTTTACAAGAATATGACTTAAGCTATTCCCTGCTATAATTCCACCTCACCCTATATACGAGTTCTCACTCTGCCCAGTGTTATATGTGCTGCTCAGCTCCCACTCCTTGGCCTTCTTCATGTACCAACGTGTTCGCTCCCACCCCCTCCATGAAACTTAAAGTTTCACAAAAAGGAATGTAGTTGTTAGCCTTGGAAAGAAAGAGGCAGGGAAGAGAGAAGCCAAGTAACTATTACTTTAAAGAATGTAATAACACTTTTACTGAAATGGTTTGAGAATAGCAGTTATGTCAAGAGATAAATATAAATCAACCACAATCAACAGAAATGTCTTTGGAGTTCATCAACCAATCAACAAGCATATATTAAGAATCTACTTTATGTGCCTAGCCAAATATTCTTATCAATCCAGAAAGGGAAAGAAATAGTGCATATATGAATAAAGAGGGCAAGAGAACTGAGAAAAGGAGGCAATATGGTTCAGGGGATAGATGCTCCGAAGCCAGAGGAGTAGAAGCCAGAGGAGTTAGGTTCAAATACCACCTCTCATTCTTACTACTTGTGTGATCTTGGGCAAGTCCCTCATCCTGTTTAGGCCTTAGTTTCTTCATCTGTAAAATGAAGGGTTTGGACAAGATAGTCTCTGAGGTCCCTTCCAGTTTTAGGTCTCTGAACAAATGATGTAACCTTGAGCAAGATATTTTATTTTTCTGGACCCCAGTTCTTCATTTGTGATTTAGAAAGTCAAGTTCTCTGCCTTTATTATCTCATATGAGAGTTGTGAGGACCTTATGAAATAATAGAGGTAATATTGGTTTGAATATCTATTTTTAAAAGCACCATACACAGGTAATTCCATTAACGTTCTCATCTGGTGCCATATTGTGGTAAGCAGTGAGTTCCACGTGTCTTAAAGTTATGCTACAAAAGATGAGCTCTGACTTGTCCTAATACACTGACCATTCAGGGATCCAATGACCCTCACCTCTGGGCAGCTAGGTGGCACAGTGAATAGAGCACCAGCCCTGACATGAAGAGGACCTGAGTTCAAATCCAGCCTCTTAACATTTAACACTTACTAGCTGTGTGACCTTGGGCTAGTCACTTAACCCCAATTGTCCTGCCTGCCATCCTCCAAAAAGAAAAAAAAAGCAATGACACTCACCTCTTAGTTGTTCCTCACACTCAACACTTTATCTCTTCCCTGGGTATTGTCAGTAGCTGTCCATCAGCTAAAGTTCCATCATTAACAAGTCGACCTTTCCCAGTCCTCTTCCATCTTAATGACTCCCTTCTATGACTGTCTCCAACTTCCTCTGTACATATACTCTTTATGCATAGCTGTTTGTATGTTGCCTCCCTCTCCTTCAACTGTGATTTCCTGTTTTTTTGCCCTATTTTTTGCCCTGTTTTTTGTCTTTCTTTGTATTGCCAGTGCTTACATGTAGCACACATTTAATAGATGTTAGTTGACTGTCTGAACATAAGATATTTACAGTTAAGAAACATAAAATGAATAGGCCAAGAAATGTTGGATCCCAATGGTCAAGGGCTTTAAATGCCAAAGAGAAAAGTCTGTACTTGATCTTAGAGGTAATAAATAGGGAACCATCCATTAAGGTTAGAGATCTGTGTTTTGGCTATATTAATTTTGCAGCTGTGGGGGAGACAAATTGGAGAAGGAAGAGACCTAAACCAGGGAGATCCATTGGGAGGTTATTGCAATAATTCAGGGAAAAGGTAATGAGGACCTGAACCAGGATGGCCACCATGTGAATGGAAAAAAAAGGAAATGGTATGGAAGCAGATGACTAGCACTTGCCCAGTAATTGGGTATGTGGTGTGAGGGTGAGCAAGGTGAGGTTGACTGAGAGATACTGAACCTGCATGACTAAAATAAGGGTGATTCAGCCTTCGATGAAAAGAGGAAAGTTCTGAAGGAGGAAAACAATTGAGGAGTCACAAACAACTCTAAGGCTGAAAACTATAAATGTAAACAGAAGAAGGGAAGTTTGAAAACTGGTTTGTTTGGGAGTAAAGATAAAAAATTCTGTTCTGAGTATGATAAATTTGAGGTATCTACTTGATATAAAGTTTGAAATGTTCAATAAATAGCCTATAGAAATACGTCAAATTAAAAAAATTAAAAAGATTCTAATATACTCCTCTATTCCCACATTGAAAACTGTTGTTCTTTAGAGAAAGGTCTAATGGAACGGGTGATATTGGGTAGCCCTTCATTAGCTCCTAAGTTTTCATTGGGTTACTTTTTTATTAGAAGATATGTTAAAAATTCAATGGGTATATGAGAGATTATCCCTCTCATGCTGAAATGTTTATTGATAAAAGGCATGTGTCCTTTTGCCTCAATATGCCCTGCAACAACTTTTCATTGCATTCATTCCTTTCAAATATGCCCAGTGAAGGTTGGTCATTTTTAGCTATTCATCAGAGAACTAAGCATTTTGATATTGTGAATCAGTATAAAAAAAAAATCTAAGAATCAGCCCAGAAGAAGTGCAGAGGGAGGCTTGGGTTCCAGTTTCAGCTCTGCTTCTTATCACTATTGGAACCAGCCCCTTGTCTCTGATGCTTAGTTTCCTCCCTAGAAAAATAAAAGCTCCCATGAATACTGGCCTCCCCTCAAAGTTGGAGCCTCTAGGAATCTACTAAAATGGAAAATTAAAGGAAGAAAATTTACCTTGACAAGCACTTCCCTCCTTGTTATTAAGGTAGATTAAACATGCAGTCCACACTCTGTGGCTAGAATCCTGCTCTGGACACCATCACTGAGTTTATTTGATACAAGAAAAAAGAGTTGTTCTTTTCAGGCACCCTAACTTTCCCACATGCTTTCTTTCCACTGCTTTCTTTCCACTTCTGAGTGACTTTTTTCTTTCCTCTTAATGTGTAAGGCCCACGGATGATTTTGCCTTTGTGCTCATGCCTGCAAAAGGGAGCCCCACAAAGCAAGTGCAAGAGATAGAACAATGACATTGAAGACTTTTGTTTAGTGTAAAGCTTTCTGTTGGGTTACACAGCTAGAACCCGTGGTCTCTGAAGCTGGAGTTTGTATGGAAATGAACAAAGCTAAGAACATTTCTTTTCCAGCTTCCTTTGTAGCCATGGAGAAAGACAGTGTCTGAGATCCTTATCATTTTTTAATGAAGAAAACCTCTGAGAAGTCTTATTACATCTTCAAAATGACCTGCTGAACTTAACTCCTTCTACCCAACTAATTTAAAATATCACCTTCCGCACATTGTTAGAACCATAAGCATTTCGCTAGCAAAGTCTGGGAACAGCATGATATAGTGGAAGCTGTAGTTAACTGTGGAGTTAGTGTATGTCACTTCAAATACTGCCTCTGGCACTTCTTACCTAGGGGACATGGAACAAACCCCAGAGCCTCATTTTCCTCAACTATCTAATGACGTTTGACTAGATGGATTCTGATTCCCCATGGCTTCTGGTTCTGGATCTATGATCCCATGATTCCATCCCATGATCAAAACAAAACAATTCACTTGAGAATGTTCTCACTGCAAAATTCCACTTACATTTCCCTTCTCTATATTCTATGAGGCAACTTGGTGACTCAGTGGATAGAGTACTGGACTTGTCTTCCTGAGTTCAAATATGACTTCAGATACTTCTAGCTGTGTGACCCTGGGCAAGTTACTTAACCTTCTTTGGCTCAATTTCTTCATCTACAAAATTAGCTGGAGAAGGAAATGGCAAACCACTCCAGTATCTTTGCTAAGAAAACCCAAAATGAGGTCACAAAGAGTCAGACAAGACTGATGCAACTGACAGCAACAGTTTTCTGTACCTCCTTGTGTATCCTGTACCATATACATATACATATACATATACATATACATATACATATACATATACATATACATACACATACACATACACATATATATGTTCTATATCTATGTATATATCTATATACACATTACATATCTCTACGTGTATATCTATAGGCACATTCTGTATCTCTCTGCAAGTACAGATATATATAATACAGATATACATATATGTATACACACATATACACACAATTATACACTATAATTATCCACTGATGAATAACATAAAAAAAACTATAGCCTTAAGCATGCCAAGGAAATCCCATGGGCACTTGTCCCATAGGGTCATGAAGAAATAAACATGACTAATAGAATACACAAGAACAACAACAACCACATTGCCTTAAGCCAGGCCACAGGAATTGGTAGAGTCCTAAGAAAACTGAGGTCTTTTAGAATCACCCAAAGGAATAAGAACTCCAAGACAACGGCCAGCAGTAGCTCTTCACTAGTTGACTTTTCCTGCAGTTTAATGTGTATATGCCTCCTCTCTCTCTCTCTCTCTCTCTCTCTCTCTCTCTCTCTCTCTCTCTCTCTCTCTCTCTCTCTCTCCTCTTGTTAATTCCAGATGCCTCAGGAACAGTATCCTCAGAACAGGAACAATATGCAGAGCTCTGGAGGACCGCAGGTGTACAAAGTAGGGATTTATGGCTGGCGGAAGAGATGTCTCTATTTCTTTGTTCTTCTCCTAATGATTTTAATCCTGGTGAACTTGGCTATGACCATCTGGATTCTCAAGGTCATGAACTTCACAATTGTAAGTAAAATAACCCAAATTTTCTAAGCTACTGTGTGTGTTTTTCTAGGTATGATGGGGGATGAGGGTTGGGGAAGACAGATGATAATATGGAAGGTGGGGAGGACTATGGTAAAGTAATGCCCATTGGGTTTATGATTTAAACATCTGAAAATTTGGTACTTGGCTTCAAAAGCATTTCAGTCTCAGTTAAAAATGGATCACTTCTTGACCTTTGGTCAAAGAGCAAGACTAGACTAAAAAGGAATCTAATTTTGTCAACTTTCCACTACAAAGGGCTGATTATTTAGTTTATATATTTTCCAGTTCACAGATTTGTCATCTTCTCTTCCTCCCTTCTGCTACTTCCCTTTCAACCATTTCACTGTTCATTGGCTCTTCGACTATGTGGGCAGGGGGACAATATAGGAGAATGCCATTCAAGCCATTAAATATCCCCACTTTTAAGCAGCTAGGAAAAAGGTTTGGTGGGATAAGAAGGTTGAAGCTATTGACTAAAATGACCCTTTAGGGATTATCTGTGAATTTCAATTGTCCATGCACTTCTGGTATCCCATTCCTGTGGATAATTGAGAGTCCCTTTTGCTTCCATGAGAGCAATCCTCTCTACTCTTGCATGATTTAGACTGAAATGAGAATAGGATATTCATGTTTCATTTTGCAGGGATTTTCACATCCTCTTCTTTGAAGTGTTTCTGGTGATTTGTGCATAGACATTAGCAACTGCTCAGGCTGAACATTAACTTGCTCAGATTTGAGATATAGGACATTGTGACAGAAGGATGTGGTTAGGGAGAAATATGTGATGGGTGTTTCTCTTTGGGGTTATATTGTATTATTTTCGCAAGGGAAGGTATCTACACTGGCAAAATATCAGGAGTCCCACGTACTGATTAGGTGATAATGCAGTATAATCATTCTCTAAGGATGTATTCCCATCATTCTTCATCTCTCATAGTAAGTGGGTAGGCTAGCAGATAAAAATGTCTACTTTTTCATTAAAAAAGAAGAATATCTAGAATAGAAAGGAATGAGTGTCTTGACATAGGAACATAATGTAAGAAACCCCAGTAAGAACATATATTTGCCCCTTTTGGGGCTGTAAAAGTAGCATTGCCCATTCTCACTTATGGATAGTTTCATTAGGGCTCCTATGAACTAAGGTTAATGGTACTTTTCAAAGCAACTAAATGGCTTACTTTTTTATTTTTATTATTGCAGTCCAGAAAGGTCTAGTAAGAATCAACCTCTGTTTTCACAGATTTTCTCTCTGAATAAAAAGCCAGCTTTTCTCCTCTTGAGAAAGGTGTATAGGTTAATTTTTTTCAATTATATGGGTTCAAGGTGACAGGTACTGGAACACTTTGGTGATTGGTATATGTTTAGAACACTTAGACCTCATGCAATCTGAAACAACTGAGGCTCTAGACTTTGGACATTATGGGAAAATTGAATTCTGACTTAGCCAAAGACATTGACTTACAAGATTCTGTAATTCGTTAATATCTATGAGATATAATACTCTACCAATATGGCTTATAGCTTGCATTTCCTCCAGAAGGTTTAATGGCAGGATATAAATGTATATAAGATGATAATTCATTTGCACTGTATGTGTGTTCAGGGAGCAATAAGGCATTAAAGTAATAATCTATAAGAAATTAGCTATTGCCAATAGTTAACTAAAGTGAATTCCAAAGTTGAGGGTGCTTAAAGCTTTACCAATCCAGTCACTTACTAAGATGAGTATAGCACCATTATTAACCATAATTGGTGCTTTACAATGGCAATAAATTTGAACAAATAGAGCTCAAGTGTTGGAGAATTGGTTTTGTCTTCCTAGTTAACATCTGATTTTTCAGTCAATCACAGTGTAAAGCATGTCCGTTCAGAATTATAATTCAAGTGTTCAAATAGTAAATTTCCTTGAACAGGGAGATCTAAAAGTAAGAGTTCATGTACTAACGGCATTTTTAGGAGGAATCAGAGAAATGATTGTACAGTTGGGTTCAGGTGTGTGCATGTTAGTGTGTACAGGCATGTGCTTTCTCTCACAAACTAAATCAGTCACTGATTTAGTTAGAGGCAGGGAGTTTCCTTTGTGTAACTAGGATGCTTGAAAAGCCAGAATTGTGGAAATGACTGAAGAGACAAATTACATGATGCATGGTAAATGCCATTGGCAGCACTGCTAAGGATTTAGTAAACTGGATTTTCAATTTGGTCTAGGAGAATAACACTTATCTCCAAAGCTCCCTGCCAAGAGGTGCCCTCCCCCAACATTGACATCCAAACAAATAATCAAGTTTGTTTGTCAGAATTGGAAGATTTTTCTATATACTCTGCTCTTAACATAGGTTTAGGGTCCAAGTGAGCCTTCTTAACAATGATGCTAGTCCATAATTAATTAGTTAATTAACTGATTCTTCCTTGTTTGAAATGGTCAACATATGTAGACCCATATGATTACATAAGATAAAAATTGTACAAACTAATGTAACTCAGTTTGTGATACTTTGACCTCTTGCAGAAGGAACTCATCCTCCCAATTGTGATGCAGGCAAACATTGTCCTTAGCACTCAATCTCCTCTCTTTCATCCTCTGATAAACAAAACTGAGTGAAAATGATTTAGGTTTAATATTTTAATACATTATTTCCTGAGCACATAAATTTTACCTCTGATAGTTATTAACTGTCTAACCTTGAGCAAGTGACTTGACCTTCCTGGGTCTCATTTTCCTTATCTATAGAATGAGAGGTTTGGACGAGGTGGCCTCTGAAGTCCTTGCCTTCCCTAACCCAAAAAAATGACAATTAGAGGGGAGGTAGGGTTTAAATGTGATAAATAGCCAACAGGGTACATATTCTGGGGTAGAAAGCCTTTGGCATTCCTCAAATCAAAGTACATGGGTGACTGCTCACTCAGTGTATGTCAGCATAGTTTGGCCCATGGAATCCTCTGGCTTCTACTTTAAATGCTATTTAACATAGGGGAAGATTGATCTTATACAGTATTGATCAAACACAAGTACTTAAAAAATGGCTACTTGTGATTTGGTAGGTTATAGTCTAACCTAAAAGCATTTAAAACCACAGACTGTTAGAGCTGGAAGAGATTTTGTACATCATATAGCCCAAAGTCTTCATTTCGCAAGGGAAGAAACTGGGCCCAAAGAGAAGTGATTTACCAAAGATACAGCTAGTGAGCAGGAGCCCTGGTGCTTAGCCCAGTGCCTGGCACAGAGTAGCCATTTAATCAATGCTGACTGACTTGTTGTTTCGAACAACTTTGACTACCAGCCCACTGTGCTTTCCATGATTCTTATTAATATTTCAAATCATTATAAAGATAAAATGTGATTCAAATAGATATGAAGGGACATACCCAACCCATCCTTGTGGGGAGGGGAGATACACAGGTGTTATAATTTGTACATATTTTTGAAATTTTTCAATGTATGGATCAGTTAGGCCGATATTTTTTCCACTTTAAACTAAATATTTTTGTTACAGGGAATGACTCCCTTGAAAGGGGAGAAGTAGAGATACTCAGGATAACCATGATGATACAAAAGAAAACATCAATAAAAAAAAACTTGTTCTAAAATAGTTCAAATCAGTTTGGTATAGATATATTATATAATATGATATGATATGATACAATAAAATATAATAGATAAAATTTATTCTTAACTACCACCTGACAACTATAGGCAATGGGTATTACAATATTGTCTTATATATATTCTGTTTATTCCCAATTGTTTGTCTCTTTTCTACATTAGACTGTGAGTTTTTTTGAGTTCAGGGAATGTCTTTTACTTTTTTGTATAACCATCACTTAACATAGTGCTTGGTATCCAGTAAGTGCTTAATGAATGCTTACTGACAGACCTACTGAATATATGTTTGTGTATATATGTATGTATGTATAAAATGGTTTGAATTTATGGAGTCATTTTTCTAAATTATGATACATTTGCACTATGTACATTTGTAATGAAGGTCAGAGACAGTGTACTTTGAAACAAAACAATTTAAAAAGGAACAAAAGAACTGATTAAAAAAAAAAAGCAAAACCAGATCCTTGAATATCTTTTTTTTTTTGTCACTGTAACTGGAGTTCAGCTTGAAAGTTAAATTTACTCAACTTTCTTAAACACCATTCCAACCCGCTATTTTGACTTTCCATACCCATTTAAGTATTTTAAAATGTTTGTGATCACATATACTGTATCTGAATGAAATTAAAATATATTAAAGTAAAGGAATGGTAACACTTTTTTTTCACAATTCATAATAAAATATGAGATTTTTATTTGGAGATTTCAATCACAAATGAAATGAGTACTTAATGCTGATTATGAAAAGATATTTTTAATACAAACACTCCCTCTTGTGTATAAACTACCTGCTGCATTTTAATTACATGAAACAAGGAGGGCACCATTAGGCAGTAGAAAGAGATTAAAATCAGGAGAATTAATCTTAGCTAATAGACAGAATTTCTCAATAATGACTTGAAATAATACCATTTGCTTTCATTACATTTTTCATTTAAAAATCTCAGTGAATTCAATATGACTCAACCTTATCTTCTCCCTTGTTTATCATTTCTCTAGGATCTCTTTTAGGGATCAGAGATTTTACTTAAGGAAAAAAAAGGAATTGCAAACTTCCTCAATTTACTTGCTTAAAATCTGTTTGGTTGTTCATTTCAAATTCCTTGCCTTTTGAAGCTGTTTTAATGTCATTGTTTCAGGAGATGTTATATAAAATTATAACAAAGGGAGGAAACCCCACAAAAATAATCTTATATCTCAGTACAGCTGAGGAGTGATTTTTTTTAAATTTTAATTTGCAACTAGGTTTTAACATGAATATATGTTGTCTCTTTTCAAGGGTGTCTTTTGGAAGTTCTGTGAATATTGGAAGGTATTAATTACACCTAAAACTGTGTAACCTGCAATTACTTTAAGTCTAGGGTTCATGAGATAGGCTTACCTTTGAACTTTCTTACATGTCCTCTGTAATATTCAGAGGAGAAGTATCTTGCTGTTCTCAGTTTCCGTATACCAAGAGATTTCTTAGTTGTCCCAAATTGAAAATACAAGATGAATGTTTGAAAAAGTCATTCTGGAAATATGCTCCTTTTCACACTTACACATGAATGCTCACACACTGAATTTTCAGATAACTTGAGCCACCCTACAGTGAAGCAACAGTCCAGAGATGTCAGGAGTCAGCTTCTCTACTTTCATTTGGTCATTTTAGCTGCTGTGGGATAGAGAGTTGAGGCACAACAGTCAATGGAAGAAGCTTTTCATTTGATATCCTAGGGCCAAGTCTTCAATTCTGGAAATATTTCACAGGTGAGATTTAGGATTAGGGCTATTATTGAAAGTAGCTCTAAAGTTGGAGAGTTTAAACTTGTGTTTAATAGTTACCAGTTAGATGAACAGGAAGGAGTCGCTATGATTCTTTGAGCTTCTATTTCTTTATGTATAAAATGGGGGAAATATTGCCTGTAGTAGTTACCTATGAGGACTGTCATGAGTATAAATGAGAGAATGTATATAAAAGTATTTTGCAAGTTCTATACAAATGTCAGTTTTGATTAATTGACTGATCGATTGATTGATTGATTGATTTTAACCTGTGTGGCTTTGGGTAGTTTTTATCATTTCTCTGTGCTTTAATTTTCTCTTTTGTAAAAATGTATTCTGTGGTTTCTAAGTCCTTTTGCAAACCTTGATCCTACATCTTGAGAAATGTCTGCATCTTATCATGCTCCTTGCTGGGGAGAGTTAAGTAAGAGTCATTTAACACTATGGATGGATCAGATTCGTTCTTTTAGATCATGTGGATTAAATTATAGGAAAAACATCGAAGACAAGGAGGCTTCAAATCAGTTGAGAGCAATGTGATATCTTAGATGATAGAATGGAAATCACAATACCTAGGTTCTACTCCGATTTTTACCACTAAACCATAATGAGTCTTTGGTCAAATCCCTCTTTGGGCCTCAACGTCTGTATCTGAACAATGAAGGGGTTGGATTAAAAAAGTTGGGCAAATGGCACACTGTTTTAGTTGCATTTCTCATGGACTGAGAAGACTGAATTATGTAGTATCTGAGGTCTATTCCAGTCCTAACCTTTTTGGTCACTTCTAAATTCTTCCTTGATTAGGTATAAGATATGAAATTTTATTCTTCTCCCTAGGCTTTCTTTAAATGGCATAGTTTCCTTTGTATATTTTCTTTGACCCCAGAGTTCATATCACTTCTCTCAAATTATGTTCAATTCCACAAGCATTTATTAAGTATTCTACAACTTAGAAACACAGAGCTACTGAATAGATTCATGGGACAGTGGATTATCAAGTGAATTGTCAAGCCCTGTACATCACTAAAGGCAATGTCAATTTCATCAACCAGTATACATTTATTATTCCATTTCATATGTGCCAAGCACTGGGGACACTGAAACAAAAATGAAACCATCCCCTGACCTCTGGACACTTACATTCTAGGCAGAGACAACATGAAACTATACAAGCATATACATGATATATACAAAATGAATACAAGGCAATTTTAGAAAGATATGCACCAAGAGATAGAGGATCCCAAAAGACTTCACATGGAAGAAAGCATTTGAGCAGAAACTTGGAGCAGATGAGATGGTCAAACACTTGGGGATAAGGATGGAGTATATTTCAGGAATATTTGACTAGCAGAGCAAATCACAAAGATGGAGTGTTTAATGTGAGCCAGAGTGGCTAAAGTGTACAATGTGATGAGAGGGGTAGCATGCAAGGTAAAAAGAGACCAAGTTATACACATCTTTAATTGTCAAACAAAGGTGTTTCTATTTGGTTCTGGTGGCAAAAGGGGATGCTACGTTTTGTTGAGCAGGAGGTGACATGATCAGACCAGCATTTTAGGATAGAGGCAAAAATGGTAGTTATGGGGAGAGGTATTAGAGAGGGTGGCACTCACAGGTATTGGGACTGATGTTGAGTCTTCTGTCCTGCCTGACTATCAAGGAATGGGTTAGCAGATTCCTGGGGCTAGGCTATGGAAAGAAACTATATGTTTGAGGTACATGTCCTCAACCATTCCAGCTCATCTCTGCATAAAGACTCATTCCAAAGTTGAATAGGTTATCTCTTCCAGGATGAGGGAGCACAGATCTTTGTTCCTTGCTTGGAGGCCAGCATGGAGTCAAAGGGGCTTCAGAGCAGCCTATCAGTACCTGGTTCTGCCTGACAGTTATTTCTGCCTTCAGATTGTTTGTGATGACTAGCAGGTTCAGTTCATCTGTATAAATTTTAGCCACATTATTCTAATGCCAAACATATGCATGCCTAAAAGACTTACAGAGAACTCATACAGGGCAAGTACTCACATGGTGGTAAGAAAAAGCAATACAATATTCCTCTTAAGAATTTGGGAATTGATTCATTGGAATATGTCCTCATCAGAGAAGGTGCTGTGCTATATGAGCATAGCAGAATTAAGAGGGCTCAGAAGATACATGAGATTCACAAATTTAGAGAGTCCACCCAAATGTTTATGTTAATTATTTGTCAATAACCTGTGGTAGATTATTCCAAGCTTGTTGTATTGGTCTGATCAATCCCGATCTAATACATTGTGAAGTCCTCTTCAGGAATAAAGGACAACAAAAATAAATTTTAGCATAGTATATAACTTTAGATGCATCTTGAAACAGGCCAGGAATGACATTTGGAAACTAGACATTTCCACAAAACTGGGAGGGACAGCTAACACATTGGAAGAAACCATTCAGATCTAAAAAAGATCTTGATTGGATAGATCATTGAGAACCTAATCAAATAAAAATTAATAGGGATAAACACAAAGTCTTATACTCAGGGTAAAATTAAATCAATTTGTGGAGCAGCTAGGTGGCACAGTGAATAGAGCACCAGTCCTGGAGACAGGAGAACCTAAGTTTAAATCCGACCTTTGACACTTAACACTTACTAGCCATGTGACCTTGGGCAAATCACTTAACCCCAACTGCCCTGCCTTCCCCCTCCAAAAAAAAAAGAAGAAGAAAAAAATCAATTTTATAAGTTTGTGCTTGTTGACTCAACAGTTATTTGAAGTAAGATTCGGACTTTGAATGGGTTGTGGGCTCAGTATGGGTTACTAACATGTGATATGGTAGCCAAAAAAGTGAATGGGACTTTAAATATTATTAAGAGGCAGTAATCAGAACTAAAGTGGTAAAGTACCTCTGTACTCTTTCTTAGTCAGACAAAGCCAGAAACATTTTGTTCAGTTTTGGCCCCCATGCAAGATAGGATATTAATTAGTTGGAGAACAACCAGAGGAATGAGTATAGGAAAGTAAAAGTCTTAGGATCCATGTTATATGAAAATTGGTTGAAATAAACAAAGACAGCCCAGGAAAGAGAAGATTTAGGTAGAAGGAAGATAGGATCATTATCAAATATGTGATAGACTGTCATGTAGAAAAGAGAGTCTTAACCTGAAGGCACAGACCCTAGGGAGTCACTGGATAGATTTCAAGGGACATGTGAGCTTGGATGGGAAAAAATAGGCATCTTTATTTCAATAATCTGGGTTTCCTTTAGTCTTATATATTTCAACTGACACATTTTAAAAACACGTTCATAAGCTTTACCAAACTGCCAAAGGAATCCATGACCCAAAATAATTTTAAGAAACACTTGGTCCTAGAGGACAGAATTATAAGTCATGAGGAGAATTTGTCAAAAGAAAAAAGGTTTTATTTCAAAAAAATTTTTGAAGCAATTAGAACTTCTCCCAAGTGGAAGGCCTTACCTCAGAAGAGTATAGGTCCTCACTTACTACGTACCTTCAAGCAAAGGCTGGATACCACTTAGTGTTTATAATAGAAAGGATATTATTGCCCAGGGACAGGGTCGCCTAGATGATCACTGAGGTACCTTTCGAATCTGAAATTCTGTGATTCTCTAAAGCAGTGACTCTCAAAGGTTGCGCTAGAATTTTTCTGCTAAGTGTGTCACTAATTCTACAGAACTTTCACTTGTTCGTTATGTATGTATGTTGAGATTGTGTGTGTTATGATTCCTCATGGCAAAGAATCACACTGATTGCTATGGCAAAAATGTCTAAGAATTGCTATAGTTTCCAGTTGGCCCTGCTCCTGACTTTTTCTTCACAATTTTGAACAAATATCTTTACTTTTTTATACTCATATGGGAAAATAAAGATGCACTAATGGTATCTGCTTATTTGACATTGTGTTATAAAATTAGTGCCTCTTTTCATTTGAAATCATGGTAAGACCTTCACTATACACATCACAGTAAATTCTGCAACTAGTTGTCCTCTTTAAATTATTGCTATTATTAATATTAATAGAGCACTTTCATATTTGGACAAAAATTTACGTAATCTGTACCATTTGAACCTTTCAATGCGGCATGGTAGATACTATAGAGTTTATTATCCTGGTTTGCAGATGAGGAAACTGATCCCTAGAGAGCCCATAATCATATAATTAATAAACACCAGAGAGACAGGAGTGCGAGATGTGAAGCCACGTTCCTCTTGACTGTCAGTTCAGCTCTCACCTAGGAAAAAGCATTTGCTCCTCAGCAGAAGACTAAGTGTTCTTAACTGTAGAGACAACTATGACTGAAACCTTTGTCAAAATGCTGCTGTTGCATTCGGCAGCTTAGGTATTAACCATCTTTGTTGAGTGGGAAATGTAGAGAGCGGCAGCAATGAAGAGCAGCGAGGACTCTGGGTGTTATCCCGGCTTTGTCAAAGGAGATTGAACAGCTTTTTTTGTTACAGAGAATTGGACTTGCTCTGGGCTAATCGTGTCCCTCGACAAATAACCCCTCTGTAACATTAGGAAAGAAGCCAAATAGAATGCAGTTAGCCTGTGACTGTCCCCCAGTCCCAGCATAATAAGGAATCACAGCATTTATGACACTGAACCTGCAATCATGAAACCATGACTCAAGTCGTTGTATGGACATTTAGTAGCTGAGCATTTTCTTGAGCAAGTCATTTAAACCTTTCTGAGCCTCAGTTTCCACATATGTAAAATGGAGATAATAATTATACTACATACCTGATGGTGATGTGAGGAAAGCACTTTGTCAACTCCAAAGTGCCACGGACATGGGAGGTACTATTGTTTAAATTTTTTAAAACAATTTTTAAAAAATTGTTATCAGATGTGAAATTCACAAACATGCAGACGGTCTAGCATATGTGTAGAAGGAATATCACCAGACGTATTTTCTGTTCATGCAGCTGTTGGGTTTGGGTGGATTTAAATTGCACGTTGACAGTGTTAGAACAATGATTCGGAGAGTAAAATACACATGACTGCCTATCTCTTTCCTACTGAAGCTTTCTAAGTTACTCTTCTTAAGAGTTTCAGAAGACAAAGATGAGTTGTGAACTATGCAATATGAGTAAAACCTAAGGAGATTTCCATCCGCTCTTGCATTTGGGTCCAACCTACCCTTAACCCATTGGTTCAAGAAATCTAGAAGTAAACATTGCCAAGACGTTGCAATTTGAAAGAACACCTTGAAAACTGTCAGTCTTCAACCGGAGCCCTCACATTGCTGTTTTGTAAGAATTGATGGCCCAGTAAGACAAGGGAAATAGTACTTATTTGATATCACCTACTGCTGTACTATTACTGGAACCTGCCTCTTTGCTCCATCCATATAGTGACAACATAATGAGTAAGGAGCAGAGTGTGATTGTTGAGAAGAAGAGGGAATTTGGCAGTTTAAAACAATGGGAGACAAGTTGAGAGAGGATGTAGACATCAAATGGAGAAAAAAAGAAAAGGTTTGGAGAAAAGGCATCTCCTGAGTAGAAAGACAAGAGGTAAAAGCAGATAAATGGAAAAGAAATGAAGAAGAAGGGTATGATCATAGCCCTGGCATCATCACCAATGGAACTAATATTGCCTCTTTTACTAGCTGAATCAGAGACTTCAAAAGTAAAATAGTCCTTGCTATTTATTCAAGTATTAATGCAAAAATTCCCTAGTTCACAGGCTGGCAAATAAGCTTTATTTTTCTAGCACAAAGGCCGATGTCTTTGACTTTTAATGCAAACCTCGAAAAATCTTTGCACACTCCAAGGTGTAGTCTCTAGAGCAGTGGATCTCAACCTTTCTAGTGCCGCGACCCTTTAATACAGTTCCTCATGTTGTGGTGTCCCCCAACCATAAAATTATTTTTGTTGTAGTATCATAACTGTAATTTTGCTACTGTTTTGAATCGTAATGTAAATATCTGACATGCAGGATGTATTTTCATTGTTACAAATTGAATATAACCCACAGGTTGAGAACTGCTGCTCTAGAGACTTTGCAAATACTGTCTTCAGGAGGCCTTGTGGTCTTTTTTAGCACTTTTGACATTCTAAAATGACACAAGAAGGGATTTGGAAATATTAACTCTAAGAAAATGGATAGAAATAGCATCTGGAATAAGGAGACACAGAGAAAATGTATAGAGAGTAATACTATTCCTCAAATACTTACAATCTATGATTTGAAAAGCCCCTCCTAACTCTAAGATGTTATGATAAATACATCTCATTCCAAGCTTCAGCTGTACCACTCACACAGTCTGTTATTATTTCTTATTCTCTCTGTTTTATTATGACCCTTATTGATTCTTTCCCTGTATTGGGAGAATCACTTATTATTCTTTGAGAGGCTAATCAGCATCATGCCTGGCAGAGGCTTAACTACCCTGGAGTAAATCCTTTCTCCCTATACTGGCCAGCTGGTTGCTTTAATTACCCAAGTTCACTTTTATTTGTGCTGGAACCATTGTGCCATCAAATGCTTTGGGAGGATTCTGGTGGGTGTGTATGAGTGTGCATGTATGTGTGGGGGGAGGGGAAGTTGAGAGGGATAGGAGAATGTTAATCTTCTGTCACTTGAATTTGGAAATAACTGATTCAGAAACTCACAGAGGCCTAGGTCAGTAGGGAGCCTATGTGCTTACATTAAAGGAATTGACTCCTGGTGCTCTGGAAGCTTACATGGTCTTAAGAGTATAATAATTTTAAGGATTTTTTTAAAAGAAGAATGAAAATATTTTGATGTGCATAAGCCTCACGTCACTCATTGTTGTTGACTGAAATTTTATTGATGAAAAGTGAAAGGAGAATTAACTAATTGCTAAATACAGATTTTCCTGGTGAACAAAACCAGAGATAAGCTTTAAAAATAGAAAAAGGAAGGAAGGAAGGAAGGAAGGAAGGAAGGAAGGAAGGAAGGAAGGAAGGAAGGAAGGAAGGAAGGAAGGAAGGAAGGAAAATAAGGTTAGCCTTATTCAGTCTTCTAATGTCCTTATTATGACATAGAAATGGCTCCTGCAGCTAGAAGACAGCAGATTTCAAGCTCTGCTACGTCCTACTAAGTTACAAAGACTTCAGAGATATGCCTAGTGACCAACTGTGTGTCCATCATCCAAGGACAACTTAGTAAAGTTTGGAGAACAAGGTGATGAATTGTTTTCATCTGCAACACCTTGATGTGATTGTCTGCTAAGGCATGGAGGACCTGGTTGTGATCTTTATCAGTGGAAACAATGCCCACATTAATGAAATCACAAAATTTCAAACTAGTGAAGAACAGAGAAGAGACTGCTGCAGTATATTGGAAAGAGCCCTGTATCCAGAGATAAGTACCCAAGTTCAGATTCCACTTTTGGTTCTTACTACTTGTGCCATCATTTCACTGGGTCTTCACTTTCCTCTTCTGAAAAGGGCACTTATTGACCTCTGAGATCCTTTAGCATCAAACCCATGATTCTATTGTCAGTTTTCAAATGTCTAAAACAACACCTTCAAGGAAGAATTTTATTTATTTGTATTTGATATTTGATATATCATTTATATGTATTTATAATATATATTCTATTATATGTATAATATATATTAAATACATTATATTCTATATATTTGACAATATACATATATATTTGTTACAATAATATTTATACAGTTATTTTATACATGTACATGTATATATGTATAATTTATATTTGATAATAATCTTTATACATCAAAATACCCTGGAAACTGTTTTAGTGGTGTGATGTCTAGCCTTTTGGCTGACCTCTGAGATGATATTATCACAGAAAGCATTTCAGAAGAGAGATACAATCAAGAGCAAATTATGAAAACAACAATGCCATTGGAGGGGTTAGAGACTGACATTTGGCACTTTGCCAACCACTCCCAACAGATCTTACTTACTGTTTTTCTTTATAAATGAAATAAATTATTTAATCAGAAAAGTATGTTTCTATACTAGTTGCCATTTCTGATTATTTGCATTTAATTAAAGGGTGGTTCTGAGAAAAGAGAAGGAAACTTAACCTCAAAGTGTTGCTTTTCATCTTGAGTAATTACCTATAATTTCTATCTTTGTAACCCTCCCCCAATTTTGCATTTCTCCAGATGGTTCTTAAAAACTATTATTTTGTTCTCCCTCACTTTTTATGAGGGGGAGGATTTAATAAACACTCCTGATAAAAGCTTATGTAGCCTACATTTTTCCCATTAAATTAAAGCTTAATTAATCAAAAGCCAATCTGTGATGTGTTTATGAAATTTATATGAGCATAATTAATTTTCTTTAATTATGTGAATGGCTTTACCATGTAAATAGCAACCTTTTCACAACTGACCTCTAAAATTCAGTCTTTCAGTGTATCTCCATTTCAAAAGTTTCTGAGCAGGTCTAAATAGATACATATCCCTTTTTACTATTATGTGAGGACTCTGCTCATTGACTCATGACTGGTCTCAGGATAATAATCCTCATTTTGATCATCTAGACTCAATAATTTTAAGTCACAAAATGTAACAGGATAATTTCACTGGGGAGATATGTGGGGTATTCTTTTTTGGTTTGGATATTTAACAAACCTTATTCCCTATTTTTTTTAAAGAGTAAAATAGCTTAGGCATGTACTTCCATAGTCCATCTACATCTCAAAAAAAAGTTGTCATGACATCCGGAATCTCATAGATCTGTGAAATTCAACCTGAGTTACACTAATCTCTTCCTGTATCTGAATAGATTTACCCCCACATACCCCATCTAATTTCAAGGTTTCTGATTCTGAAGGAATAACAATTTAAAACACTGATCCAGGTTGCAACTCATGCATGTTGTCTTATTTTTCCAAATATATTTTGAACACAGGGACAAAAATATTTTTGTAGCCCCCACATTTCTTGTGAGGGAGGAGGTAGGTACTTACTAAGTACTTCATAGAATCATAGAATATTAGACCTGAGTATAAAAGCTTAGACTAGTTAACCCAAACCTGTCTTTTTCAAGATGGAAAAACTAAAGTCTAAAGATGTTGTCTTTTGTCTAAGGACACATAGTGGCAAGTCTGGGGCTAAAATTCTAATCTCTTGATGTCTGTTTTACTTTTATTTTCCCTGAAATAGGATGCTTGTCTTAATTGATACTGAAACACAATGAGTCTTTTCCTATCAGTCAACTGGGAGTGACTTTAAAGGAATGCTATTCCTTTCCATTTATTTTTATTTATTTCTGTCTATCCATAATAACAACAATAATTGGACCTGTGATTCCACTGACATAGAGAGAATAGATTAGATAGATAGATGGATAGATGGAATAGTTTATTAGGTGATTATGACATGTCAAGCACTCTAGTAAATCCTGGGGATACAAATAGACATAAACATAAATAGACATAAACATAAAGTCTTACATTCAAGGTACTATTTAACTCATTCATTTATTCATTTTTATAAAAAGTTGTTTATCCAAATCAATAGAAAAACATAGCTCAGAGAGGGTGCACATAGGTGTACTTTTTAAGATATGAAATGCATTTTTTATTCAACTGACAAGCACTTTTTCTACAGCTGCACTTGTGGAACATCACATGACAACAACAGGAGTTCTCTAGACTTTTTTCCCCTTTCCAACCTTATTTAAAGTGACAATGGTCCTAAAAATACAGAAAGAAAAAAAATTTAAAGTCACACACACACAAAACTGTACATTATCAAAAGGTGACTTTAATACCACATTAGGTTATATAAATGTTAATTCCTTTTTGCTACAAAAGGAACTCGTGAACAACTTTTGTTTATGATATGATTTCTTCCCCTTACACTGATGTGGTAGAACATGGGATAGGATTTTTTGGAGGGTGGGGATGAAGCTTATTTTTACTATGCCTACTATCAAATACTTGAAATTTTTAAGGATGAAGACAGAAGAAACAGTGGGAAGTTGACCCCTTTACCTCCAACCAAATAGACCTAAAGACTGACCCTTGGGGATTTGGGTGAAGGAAACAGAATACTAAGCAGTACACGTGAAATTCCAGACCATATTTCTCCCACCCTCAACCCCCCAGCCATTTTCTCTCCCAGTAAATTCAAAATTAATTCAAAGTGGGTAGCTAGGTGGCACAGTGAACAGAGCATGGGTCCTGGAGTCAGAAGGACCTGAGTTCAAATCCAGCCTCAGACACTTAACACTTACTAGCCATGTGACCTTGAGCAAGTCACTTAACCCCAAATGCCCTGCCTTCCTCCCTCCAAAAAGAAAAAAATATTCCCCCAAATTAATTCGAGGGCTTTTATATCATAACAACATTACACAGTGAGGGGGATGAGGTGTGTGACTGAGGGCAGAGAAGAGTCCTCATCTACAATTCCAAACATTTAGCACAAAGCTTGCTACAGCACAGTTTGGATAAAATATAAATATTTATGCATAATATTGTAAATTTAAATAGTCTTCAATTCACCTCATATTTAAAAATTTTAAATTATCAAAATAATTTCTGAGGTTCATCTGATGGAAAGATGACTTGAGAAATGAGATGGAAAAGGAGAGAAACAAAAGGTGAAGAACATAGACCTATTCTCTCTTAATGTCCCTCAGTTGTCATTTAGTGCAGCTCTAGAATAAAACCAAGATTATGGTTCTACCTCAACTCCTCCCTACCAGTAGTAAAGTTCCTTGTGGGATATGGGTGTCTTGGCTCTCTGCTTGAGCCCATGGCCTCCTCACCAGTGCAAGTACCCATAATTGCTGATGGGAGGAGGCAAGGCTGGACAGGGGAGCAGAGGACCAAGACCCCATGGTTATGGCTGGAACAGATAGCAGCTTTCCTCTTACAGAGTGAGGTCATGTGTCAGGACAGTGGCATACACATTACCTGCCCCTCAACCATCCTGCTTTCCTGGTAACCCATGCAGGGCTAACGAGGAGGACAGGCCAAGAAGCAATAACAGAGCTAAAAGCCATAGAAAGCTTTGGGTCCTTCCTTTGCATAGGAGCCAGAGACACACAGTTAATA
The DNA here is from genome assembly GCA_028646575.1 of Pseudocheirus occidentalis. NCBI lineage: Eukaryota > Metazoa > Chordata > Mammalia > Diprotodontia > Pseudocheiridae > Pseudocheirus > Pseudocheirus occidentalis. The sequence goes on along the minus strand of CM053595.1, from coordinate 30,840,076 downwards.
GGATCAGAGATCCTGGAAAAGAACTGCCATTTGAAACCTAACCAGATGCCCTGGGGTGGGAAGGAGAAATCACATACATCAGAGGAGGGGGATAGAAAAATGCCCATTGGGTGAAACTGTTCCTTGTATATTTCCAAAGCAATGAGGAGGAAAAGGGGTGAAGGAAGGGAAGGACAAAACACAAACAAAGCAGCAACACACATGAGGAGGGGAGACCAGGCAATCTAACTTCTGGACAGGAAAGAATGGGTCCAAAGTTATCCTGGCCAAAGTCAGCAGCAATTGGTCCTGAGGAGTTCCCAAGAGGGAGGACTGGGTTTAGAGGAGGTAGGGGAGTAAAACAGGGCTGATGGAACTAGACACTTCTCCTTGCATCCCCACAGAAGGTTGAAGATTTGGAAGTAAGGACAGAAAGGCATCCACTGATATAGGTGAGGCTGGGCTAAGGAGAAAATAACCCTCTTAAAGATCGTGTGTGTGTGTGTGTGTGTGTGTGTGTGTGTGTGTGTTTTAGGAATTTGGGGAAAGGAAAGGAAGGAACCCGTACATATTAGTTTTATATTATTGGATGAGGGAAAGAAGGCAGAAATTTTAAAAGTATTGGAGAAGTAGGCAAAGGACAGTATGCCAGACCATACCAAGTGAAAGAGCTTTTTCCAATGGGAGAATGGCAACCCAGTTCAACCAAGAAAGAAAGAAAGTCCCAGATTCCACCCAAAGGGAAACCACCCAAAGTCTCTAGAGTGGGGACTTATATCTTAATGGGGAAAAACTAAAAATGGGAGCTAGAGAAAAGGAGAGGGGAGGAACATGATGTAAAGATGGCCACAGCAAGTGGCATGAAGGCCTCCTTCTAGGCAAGATAAGACAAAAGCTTCCCTATCAGAGCCCAGCATCTAGGGGCAGAAACCAAGGTTCTAGAGGGGGAGAGGAATGATGACTGGAATGGAGACCATGTGACATGGATAGGATCCCACTCTCTCTAGTGAGGAGACTCCCTTGACCAATGGGAGTTGGAACCCATTCTCAAATGTATAGTCTTAGAAAGTTGCTTAGGACACTGAGAGTTTAAACAACTTACCCAGGGTTACACAGCTAATATGTGTCAGAAACAGAAGTTGAACACAGGTCTTCTGAGCTTTGAGCTTATTTCATTATTCAATACATGACATACTCTCTCAATAACAATTATTATAACAGTAATAAGAATAATAACTAGAAATTATATATAGCCTTTAAAACTTACAAAGCACTTTTAAGGTATCTCATTTGTATTTCTCAGCAAATTTGTGTGATAGCTCCAGCAGACATTATTATCCCTATTTTATTGATAGAGAAACAGAGTTTCTGGGAGATTAAGTGATTTGCCCAAAGTTACACACAGTTAAGTAACGTCAAAGGCAGGATAAGAGTCCTGTTCCTGATAAATCCAAGCCCAATACTTCTATTCACTGTCACACATCCTCTTATCGATTTTGGCTTTGGAGGCAAAATAGCCAGTCCATTTCATGGCTAATGTGAACATTTTTTGGAGAAAGATGTGTGGAGAAAGCAGTTTAGGCATGTTGGCTGAATCCTTTGTGGGAACATTGCAGCATAAGTCACTGTAACTTCTTGGCTTCTCAGAGACATTTTTTTTTCATCTATATCTCTACTCTGCCTAAGTTTTGAAATCTGGGAAGTGCTCTCACTTGATGTATTTTTACAAGCTTCATTAACAGACAGCATTATAGAACTGACTCAAAAGGAACATGTTTTCAGTGGCTATCTTATTATTAGCTTCAGGGTGACATTTTTAATGCATAATGAAGCACATGGAATATTTAGAAAGAATGTAGTATTCTTGCAAAATGGGCTTGGGGGCCATAGGTGGCTTAGAGTTGGAAGTGTAAGTGCTTGCCAATTGCATGCATTGAAAATCCTTGATCTAGCCACATCCTGCTGTTATAGTTAAGTAATTCAAAAGGAAGAAATCTGGTATATGCCTGTCTTGCTAAGGATTTATAGAATTTTCAAAACTCTTTAATCTATGAAACCTGGTTTAAATTGTGCTTCCTTCCTTTTGCTGTAAAATCATTCTCCTCCACCAGCTTTTGTGCTTATAGTATGATCATTGTAATATGTTTGGTAGGAGTTGTCATTAGAGTCAGGAAGATATGGGTTCAAGTTCTGATGACTATGATCCACAGTAAGTCACTTAACCCCTCACTAGCCCCAGGAAATAAGACAATATGTCACTGATGTGCTACACTGGAAAACATTTCACAGTGAATAGTCTCCAGTCTGATAAAATTATAGCACTGAACCAAAAATTTTAAAAACAGTCAATTTTCATAATGATCCTAATGTTAGGGTACTTAAAATACTTAAAATGTGTTCTTCTTTGGAAGTGCTCATCTAGGTAGCTTAGTCTCTAATGACATGTACAGTCGTAAAATGTTTTGGATTCTTTATTGACTTATTTTATATAGATCTGACTTGTCTCCTGGAGTAATACTTTCATTTGGAGGATATGAAGATTGTGTCTTTTTTGTTGTTGTTCAGTCATTCTTCAGTTGTATCTGACTCTACATGACCCCATTGGAGTTTTCTTGGCAAAGATACTAGAGTGGCAATGATACTAGCCATTTCACAGATGAGGAAACAGAGGCAAGTAGGATTTAATTACTTGCACAGGGACACACAAGTAGTACATATTTGAGACCATATTTGAACTTAGGGATGTGAGTCTTCCTGTCTCCAGACCTAACACTCTATTTATTGACCGAGCCAACTATCTGCCCCCATGATGTCTCATATTTCCCTTATAAACTTCTATGCATCCAATATACATAGGTATTTAATAAATACTTGTCACTTTTATCTGATTGTCTGAAATTAGCTGAATTCCCTTCCCATGGGTGAGTTTTATTTACCTGCAGTTATATCAAACTCTCTCCACGGATATAATAGGTATCATAGCATGAAATCTACTCATCAGTGTATCCTTAACAAAAACACAGCCAGCCTGTTCTGCTACATCTGCCTTGCTGGTACAAGTATTATCTGAGGTTGGTTAGCCTAGCCAATCTGGACCACAGCATCAAAGCTGTAGCCTCAGTCATAGATCCCTGTTTCTGTCATGCAGGTTAATTCTGTTCCTTGATTCTAGACTTCACCCCTGCTCTTGGAAAGCCATTTCCTACTTGTATACCATCACTAATGGGGAAAAAAGGTAAAAGAATATCCCCACTGCTGCAGAACTAGCTTGAAGACCATGCCCTCTTTTACACGGGTCTATAATATCACCTTTGATCCTTAAGACATAATCAAACTCTATCAGTGGAATTGGTCAGATTATAACTAGATCAACCATGGGAGCCAACTAAAACACATCAAACATCTTGCTACAGAAGACTCTCATAAATTTTCAGAAACTTGTGTGTCAAGAAAGCTGTGCCCTTATGTGGTAACCATTGTCCATAGTCCTTTAATTTATTACACAATTATGAAAATATACTTTAACATGTATTTTCAAAATTAGGAGCTCTTCTGCCCTAACATCAAAGTCCAACTCGGGTTCCACCTCCTGAATGAAGCTGATCTTGGTATTGCCAGTCTTCTGTGATCTCCCTTTTATTGTCATTTCTATCGGGCTAAATGTCATCAATAGCCCAACTCTATAGCACACTTAAATTTGTATTAGGGGCTACTGTTTCTTATAATCATAGGTCTGACGTAAGGGAAACATTATGTTAGAAAACAGAAAGTCAGAGGCCAAGTCCTAGTCTACTTATTGGCTATAACTTTATGACTTGGAGACCATCACTTAAATTTTGAGTTTCAGTTTTCTTATTTTAAATACAAAGCAAGGACAAGATCACCTTATTTGATAGAAAAGGAGAGGAAAGGGACTGGTTGACCACTACATGAACTCTATCCCACCCTCCTCTAAGATCTTAAATTCCATATGAAATCATAGGATTATAGAACTGGTTCCTGAAGAGAATTCAGAGGCCTTCTTCTCCAATATTTTAATTTCACAGATGAGGAAATAGGTTCTGGGAGTGTAAGTGACTATCTCAAAGTCACAAGGTAGTAGCTATGAAAGGCATGATTTGAACCCAAGTCCTTCTGTCAATGCTTATTCCACTATATCACGTTGCTTCCCAGTCCATCTTACCTCCACAATTGAATTACAAACTTCTTGAGACCAAGGACCAATATCTTATTCTTATGCATATGCTATAATGTTGAGCTCATCTTTCCTTCCTATGACTTCACAGCAAATTTTTTGCCTCTCCTATACTGTCACAATCTTATACTATGGTATGATATGGTATAGGATAGTATGGTGTGGTATGGTTTGGTATGGTATGGCATTACATGGCATGCAATGGTATGGTATTCTAGTTCAGTATAATATAGTATGATATATACACATGTATACACACATATGTGGAGAGACAGAGAGAGAGAGAGAGAGAGAGAGAGAGAGATTCTGACAGAGAGTCTGGTATAGTAAGTAATAAAAGACTGGCCTTAGAGTCAAAATCTATGCAAGTCCTGTCTCTCTCCATTGATGGCTATGTGGTCAAATCCATATCATTTTATCTCAGTTTCCCTTAGCAACCCCCTTAGACTAAGTTCTAAGTCAGTTATTCATTTGTACCTCTGGAAAAATTTTCCTCAATGAGAATTGGTTATACCAATGAGATTAGAAGTCTGCAATGCAAACTCTACCAACTCTATTGTATACTATGTCATATTTGTGTATTATAGCATCTCTTTCATTAAAGTGGATGCTCCATGAAGGTAGGAATCACAGCTTAATTATCTTTATATGCTCCTTAGCTCATAGAGAAAGACTTGGTTTAAGTAAAATACAAGTTAAATGGCTGAGTAGAAAGCACTCAATGTAGACAGACTGGTTGAGTGACTGTTGGGACAAGGTTAGGGCTTCTAGACATAGTTTAGGAACTCAGGGAACACTGGAAGTTCTGATACTAATGATCCTGCTCCCAAAGTTCTTTAACACAAGAAAGCATAGAAATTCTTAAATAGACCTAGGAAGTTGGGGAGAGGGAGTTCACCTCCTTTTTTAACACCTATAATTCACTAATTTGAATAGATTGATGTTAAAAATGTCAAAAAAGACAAATTCCAAATGGGTTTTTAAATGGGAGTGGGAGTACAGAATCAGGCAGCTTATTTTCAGGTGAATTCTGCTTTCAGTCATTAGTCTATTCTGAACTGCACCAAAATGGTTCTAATGGCCCCAGTCAAAAGAGCTATTACAGGATGTCTAACTTGGTTAAATTCCTTTCTGCCTTAAATTGATAATGATTGGGCATTGCCTCAAGTCAAATCTTTTCAGAGGGCACTTTCCTTAGGGATCTGGCACTCTCTACCAAAGTATACCTAAGATTCGAAATGTAAAATCTATGCAGTATCCTTGGGCACAGCAGTGACCAGATATTGAAAGGAGCTGAGTCAAGGACTTCTGTTAGTTGGAAAGTAATGTAGATGATATTTCCAGCAGTACACAAATTCATATAAGGTGCACAAGTTTGAGGGGAGGCTTTGATTCAGAAAAAAATGTCTGATAGAGCAACACCATGGGTCAAAAGGGCAAGGTGGTCCTGCTGTTTAAAGACCTGCCATGTACAAAAAGGCAGCATGACATAGTGGATGGAGAACTCCCCTTAGAATCAAGACCTGAATTTAAGCCCTCCTTGGACAAATGATAGCTCTGTGATCCATAGCAAGGCTCTTAATCTCTTGGTCTCCTAGACAACTCACTAAGATCATAAGTTTCAGTGTATTTGACAATCTATACTGGGGGAAGGAAACAGGAGTTTTCCTCACCTTAGAGCTTCTTATTCCAATGAAATCACAGGTCTGACAAAAAACAAGAAAGACACAGTTCTTAATCTCTGCCTCTCTCTGTCTCTCTGTCTTTGTTTCTCTGTCTCTCTCTCACTCTCTGTCTCTCTCTATATACTCTGTTTATATGTATTTATATACAAACATACATATACATAATTATATTCATATACATGTGTATAATTATAATCTCTCTATATAATGAAAGGCAGTTGTCTATCCTCAGCACATTATTATCTAGTAAATGACTAATGCAGGATGTTGACCGTGACTATAATCTTCCCTTAAAATGTCTGAAGAGAGGAGTTGGTAAGTGTTCAAAACCATAGTCTTTGTACTCACCACGCTGGAAGAGTAACTTCAAGTCTAACAGACTGACACAGAAGTGCCCATTCAGAAGAAGGAACCTTAGTGTACATACGGCAATTTTTCTAAGAATATGTAATGCCTATCATTTCAAGTCCTTAAGAGAGGACAAGAAGAAAATAAAACAGGAAAGTGACTTTTGTCAAACAAACTGACTTTGTAGGTAGGAGGGAAAATAAAGTATGAATTCAGGCCCAAAGCAACGCACATTTGAAACTAAATGGGCTCAAATTCCTAGTACCATGCTTGAAAGGGATAGAATGTTTGTTGTATTTTTGCCCCATTTACCAACAAGCAAGTGTATGATTCATGTTCTGGAGAAAGGACAGTGATTTATTTGCCTTTCTTTTATGACACTTTTACCAACTTAGCATTCTATTTTTAACCAAACTCAGTTCATGAATGTATTTTTTCCCTTTATTTTGGGAACTTATATTAATAGTTGTGCTGATATTTCTTTAACTTTTAGAAAAATATAAAGAACAGATTGTAGATTGATGCTTAGGGGTCATTTGGTGAAATATTGAAAGAAATCTAAACTATCATTTGGCTAGGCTAAGTGTAGACAAAATATCTCCATTTGAAGTATGTTTGATCTTTGCGGTTTGCCTAATTTCCATATTGCAAATTGAGTAGTTTATGAAATAATCTTTCCTCGAGGTGATTATTATGATAAATAATTTTTATTTGAATCAGAAGGTTTATGAATGAATAAAAAAAGATTCATGTGTCAATCAGTGTGCTTAGCCCTAAGGATAAAAATACATAAGTAAACATAGTCTCTGGCTATGAGAAATTTGCATTCTAATTGAGGAGATAATACACAAAGTAAAACTCTGGCCAGAAAGGAGGACTTTGGTCCATAATGTCATAGGAATGGTGAGGCTCTAGGGGAGTAGGTTGACACACACCATCAAGAAATAATGGTAGAATCTCTATCAAATTCCTTACTGTCTTAGGGAGGAGGGAGAAGAAGGGAAAAAATGGAACTCAAAATTTTATTTTAAAAAAATTGATATTTTCTTTACATGCAATTAGAAAAATAAAATATTTTTAAAAGACATGATGGCAAAGTTGATTTGATCATAGTTCATAGTTTCAGAACCATAGATGGCAGGGTGCACATTTAGGGTTAGGTTTAGCAAGTTGCAGAAGAGAAGGGAGAGGAGTAGAGAATAAAGTGAATTGAAGTATGGATGGGGCATTCCTGAAATACTGATCTGGAAAGGCAGTCACTTATCAGGATAGTAGGACCTGGGCATCAAGATTTCTCCAGTATTACAAGGTGATTTGTCAGGTAATAATAGTCAGAGATTTAGCAGTGAAGTAAAACAGTCTTGGAGATTTCAATAAGAAGCAATTCCAGCGGAAGCTACAGAACAGAAAGATTTTTGTTTGTTTGTTTTTGTTTTTGTTTTATCTTTTAGGTATAACAGGGAAATGAATGGGAAGTCTAGAGACTTCAATCTGGTCCCATAGTGGAATAGAAAAAAAAAGAATCTCTCAGAGAAATTGCATGCTCTTTCTGAATCTCAAATAATTTGCTTTAAGAAATCTGAAATTGCTGTATTGTATCAGAGCCTGGTCCAATGTTACATGGGCACATTTTTCTTCCTTAAAACTCCTCAAGATACCTGTTTTCTCTGTCTCTGTTTTCACTGTTATTTATTTGTCTACTTATTTTTCCTCTCTTATCTTTTTTTCTTTTCATAACATAGAGGATCTTACATAAATTACTACAAGACCCTCCTTGCTAATCTTCATATTTTTCAATTCATCCAATCAGAATCATTTTTTAAAACTTTTGTTTATTTTTAGTTTACATCATTCATTTCCATGAGATTTTGACTTACAAATTTCTCCCCATCTTTCCCCTACCCACCACCCCAAAACAGCAATCTCACTGTATACCCCCTCCCCCAAACTGCTCTCTTCTATATCCTCCCCTATCATCCCTATGACTTTCTGGTAGGGCAAGATGGATCCCCCTACCTCAGTACCTGTATATCTTATTTCCAAGTTGCATGTAGATAATTACATATGTATATATATATACATATATATATACACACGTACATATATACATATATTTTTAACATGTGATTTTAGAACTTTAAATTCTAGATTCTTTCCCTTCCTCACTTATGACCCAGCCCCACTGGAAAGACAAGCAATTCAATACAGGCTGTACATGTGTAGTTACACAGAGCATCTCCACAATGGACATATTGTATAACACTGACAATATTTCCCACTTTTCTATCCCACTGTCTCCTTGTTCTATTCTCTACTTTATCCCTGTCTCGTTACAGAAGTGTGTCCTTTTAACAA
>CM053595.1:30803930-30831014 GCA_028646575.1 Pseudocheirus occidentalis | reverse complement strand
AGACAGAGAGAGACAGAGAGACAGAGACAGAGAGACAGAGAGAGACAGAGACAGAGACACAGACAGAGAGACAGAGACACAGAGAGACAGAGAGACAGAGACAGAGAAGGAGACAGTGAGACAGAGACAGAGACAGACAGAGACACAGAGAGAGAGACAGAAAGAGAGAGAGAGAGAGAGAGAGAGAGAGAGAGAGAGAGAGCGAGAGTATGTTCGCACATGCGTGTGTATGTATCTAAGGGGCCAAGATCCAATTAATTTTCTCTATTCCAGGACCATTTGGCAGAAGAAAAATCAACTTCTTTTTCTGTAACATGGGGTCTTCAGAGCTTGAACAAAGGCAAGAATTTACTTCTACGTCTAGGGACCTTGAAAGAGACTGTTCAGTTGGTCTCGATAAAACTCAGGTTACCAAGCCATGAAAATGACATCACCATGACCTTTGACACCAACAGAGAGCAGAGGTAACTATTTCCCTAATTTCTCTTAGTGTTACTTGAGAAAGAAAGCAACCTTGAATGCCTTTCTCTTTCTTCTTCAAATATAACAGTCAATATTTTTCTCTGAAGATTTAACTCACAGGAAAGGAGATTAGAAAATTGGATTTGCAGTCATTTACGGTGGGTTGGACAAAATAGTGCTGCCACTGAAAGAGAATTGGCTTCTTTCACCGTAACCAGACAAGGAACTTGAAATGACCACTCAAATTAGAAAAGAGTTAGCAAATTCAACTGGCATATCAGGAAACAGCTGAAGTCTTGCATTTTAAAAACCTTTAGAAAAGACTAAGGAAATCTTGCTGAGGTAAGACGGCTTCTCCAAATTCTAGGAGCAGAGAAACATGGAATTTAGAACTGGAAAGACCTTAGAGGTTTTCTATTCCAACCTTCCTGTTTTACAGATGAGAAAATGAAGAGTTGGAAATATTAAATGATTCAAATAAAGTAACATGAGGAGAGATTCAAATTTGAGACTCACTGGAAACTAGGTGAGTCACATCTAGACTGGTTCTATTTATTCAGGTTTATCACAGATTATGGAGAAGTCAAGAAGTCAGTAGCTTATAAATTCCATACTTAGAGTGTTTATTCAGGTCTACTCTAAGGACTGAAGTAGACAAGAGAATAGAGAGAAGAAGAATGGAAGATGATGTGGCAAAACGATCACAGTTCAAAAAATCTGGGATAGAAATCAAACAGAAATAGAAAAAAAAGAAAACAGAAAAGAAATGGGAAAGCAGAGCAAGGTAAATTTTACCCACCCTACCCCATGCAAACAAAACAGGGAAGGGCAAAAACATAGGTATTGGGAGGAAGAGGGAGGGGATATGACTTTTCTGAAATGGAGGCAGGTTTCAAGATGGAGTCACTCATGTTACAAAATAGAAAATACAAGGTCCTTGTTTTCTTCACAAAGAGGTAAGACTTTTCTCCTTCTTGCGTTTATAATCTTATTTGAGAGAGTCTTGGAACTGATGTAATGTGTAGACAGAGGATGCAGTCACCACAGTGTTGCTGAAAGAATACCATGTCTAGCCTGGGATTCCCTGAAATCCATACCATTGGGAAATATGAAACAACAACAAAAACCAAATAAAGAACAAACAAACAAAAACAAAAATAATCTGAACACATGTGAACTGATGTAAAACAAAGAACCAGAACAGTAAGAAATGACCATTTTAATGTAAATAAAAACCCCATTAAAATACTTGAACTTATAAAAAAGGAAGTCACTAACATTGGTTTCAGAGTATACAGGATGAAACATATCACTTCTCCATATAGTGGTAGGAGATACTAGGTATAAAATACCGCAAAAACTGTCACACATGGCTTGGTTGATTTTTTAAAAATTGTCTTTGAATTGTAGTAAGTGTGAAGGAGGTATCAAGAAATGTGTATGACATAAAACACCAAAGGCATAAAAAAAGTGTAAAAAGTGAAGGGGACAAAAACCCCTCATAATTAGTGATTCATTCCAGTTAAACCATTTCTTCTCCAGAAATCATTTTTTTCCACAGATAAACACCTTGGGAAAGGCAAGATATTAAGGCATTTTGAGCCCTTAACAGCCTTAGAGAATGAATTAATTTGTTAGAGATTAGCAATCCGATCTCCTGGGAAGGCCCTGATGAAATAATTGCTAATTGATTGATTTCTGTTGCTATCTCATATTACTCCTCTTACAAACTTTACATTCCAGTCAAATTGGACAGTTTACCATTTCTAAACTCATTTAGTCCTTCTCCTTCAGCATGCCATTTGTCATAGTATCATATAAACTTGAAATACTCTCCCTCATCTTTTATGCTGCTTCTTACACACAGGCCATCATTGGTAATCTATAGACTTACCATACCTCTGTGTTTTCCCTTCTGATCACCTGCAATTTTGGTTTATTTGAAAACACAGCATCCTCTAATATGTAACCATGTAGATCCAAAAAGAGAAAAGTCAAGGAGTTTGGAATCTCAGCAATTAAAGGTAGATCTTCCCTTGGAAGAGGCTGCCCATATATACCTTGTCCAATTAATGTCCATGGCTTTTTATACTTCTTTCAAAGAGCATCTATTAAAAATATTCTTATACCTTATGAAGATCAGTGTTGTTCTCAAGCTATCGATTTGGTTTCTTTTGCTTTAAGCACATCCTTTTCTGACTCAACATTTACTCAATCCATTCCCTTATACCCCTTCTCACATTATCATTGGAAAGATGCTTCACTTTGTACCCAGCATACATCTCTCCCTTAACCTCCGGGTCACTCTCAACTTTAATAATGTGAAGCTGGTAGTAGGCCAAATTTGGCAATTACATAGCCCTACTGAAAATATGTTTGTGTTTAGATTTCTTTTTAAGTTAGCCTTTGGCACTGGGAAGTAGTTCAGAGGCATTGAAATCATAGCCCATTTTCCAAAATGCAACCCAGCCTCCTTTCTTATTTTTGCTCCATTCTTCTCTGCTCATCTCTAGGGCCTGTCTCAGATATGTTGATTGCTGTATTAACTCAATGGATAAGATGTTCATTTGTATGCCATGGTCTAGATCAGCAGATTCCAACTGGTGGGTCGCAACCCCTTTGGGGGTTGAATGACCCTTTCACAGAGGTCACCTAAGACCACTGGAAAACAGATATTTCTGATGGTCTTAGGAACCGAGATACCTCTCCTCTATCTGTCTCCAGGCAGGTACACTCACATGCAAATATGCCCAGATATGCCCACATACAAGTATTAAAGGGTCACAGCATTAGGAAGGTGGAGAACCACTGGTTCTAGATGATGGGCAATCTCTATTCATTAAACATTTACTGTGTAGACTTTGGGCCTGATTGGTTGCTTCACAGATTTCCCAGAGGAGTCTCTACAATGCTATAGAACACAATGTAATAAATATGATGCCATTTGCAGAAATGAACAACAGAAGATACCAGTCTATAGAGGGAATGTCTATTCTATTTAGATCTTGCAGACAACATCCCCCTAAAAGCAGTGAGGAACAGCTTTGGAAAGCATGCATATCCCTTTCTTCCATTCCTCCCTTTGTGTCAGTAATGAAACCATCATTGATTAGATATCTCCATTGTTGAATTTAAAATTAAATCTTGCATGATCTAAACATGTTCATGAGAAACTCTACTGCTCTGAGTCATTAAAGTTATGTTTTGCTCTATAGAATCCAATGTTTTCTTACACTTCAAAAAATAAATAAATCAAAAGAAGAATCTTATATCTTTTCTATCATGTAATCAATTTTGCAAATATAAACTATATTCTCCTATTCAAATTATTTACAAAAGCCTCTCAGTTCCCTCAATCCAGCAGTGCAACAAATAAAGCACTGGACCTGGAGAGAGGAAGTTGAGAGTTCAAATCCTGCCTCAATCAGTTATTAGCTCAGTTTCTCACCTTTAAAATGGTGATAATAGTATCTAACTCCCTGGTTTACTTAGAGGATAAACTGAGACAAAAATTTTAAAACACTTCACAAATCTTAATACTCTATATAAATGCTAGATTTTATTCTCCTCTTTGTGGGTCTACTTCATTGTCCATACTCATTGCTTGGCCAATGTATGTAATGATGTAATAGACTACATGTCCAACTGCTTACCCCAATCCATGCAATGTATATTCTTTTTTGTTTTGCTTTTTTTTTTGGAGGTAAATTGGGGTTAAGTGACTTGCCCAAAGTCACACGGCTAGTGTGTCAAGCGTCTGAGGCCGCATTTGAACTCAGGTCCTCCTGACTCCAGGGCTGGTGCTCTACTCACTGTGGAATCAATATTCTTAATACACATGTTGTGTTTCTCTTACAGGACTTACTCAGTTGATTTTTTTTAGTAACTATGGATATCCTCAAGGAACCTCTGTAGCTATCAAGAACTAGATGCAAGCACAGCACAATGTCATCTGTAGGAGGGGTGGGGAGGGGAAGGTGTCTAGAGAACGTCATGATCTCTAGGAAACCTCTCATTCATTTGAACTTTGCAGAAAACATCCTTCCCAGCAGTGACTGAGCAGGCCTACCTATTATCTGAAGCTGATAATCAGAAGTTCTTGGATTGTGGATCACTATGCTTTTAATAATTGAATATTGAATTGAGTTGGAGTTTATGAAAATGGCTAAATGGGTAAAACAAATTCTTGATCATTACTCTGATAGCTTACTGTTCTTTTCTTTCAATGTAATATGTGGTCTATAAAAATATTTTGTTTTATCCCATATTCTGTAAGAATAATATATCTTAGTGTAATTAACACTTATAGCTGACACCACATTTCCTTTTACCCTCCTAAATAGCATACTCAGAAGGCCAAGTTTAAAATTTTTACATTAAAGATGTCATAATATGACCCAACTTTGAACCTACCAATGACATCAAATACTTCCAGCAGCAGTCAAATATAAAGAAGATCTGTGATTTCATCAGGACAGAGAATCCCCAGTGTGGAGCTTCCTACCCAGATCACAACCACTTTATGGTTAACTAAATTATAAGGGTTTGCCCAAAGCTTATAGGGGTTAAATGACTTGTCAAGATTACAAAACTAGTAAGTGTCAGAGGTGGATTTTAAAACCAGGATTTCATGACACCAAGCTCTGCATTCTATCAGCCGCTCTCATACAGTTTCTATTTAAAGTGATTTTATTTATTTATTTATTTTGCAGGGTGAAGATGTATGGGGAGTAGAGCTGTGTTAGAGTCAAACTGGCATTGGTGGATTTCAGAGACCCTAAGCCTAGGTTAAAAAGTAAAGAACAGAGGAAGGAAGGCTACACAGAATCAAGAATTCCTCCTTTTAAAACCATAAAGTTACTAACTGTGTAACCCTGGGCAAGTCATTTAGCCCCATTGCCCAGCAAAAACAAACAAACAAACAAACAAAGTATAAAATTGCCAGGAATGTAGGACCATGGGAAATAAAAAGTTTCTCAACACTGGATCCAACATGAGAAATATTCTCCTAACTTTAATATAGGTACATTTGACATATTTCTTTTGGCAAATTATAGCCATGATGATTTTTATGCCTTAGGTTGCTTGCATTTATATCAAAGGCGTTCCATCATAGCCTCAGAGGTCCATAATCAAGTTAGCCAGAATACATGGTTCTTTAGGTTCTTCTGTCAGATCAGAAGATTCATATCTTAGTACACTGGATAGAAGAACTGTCTGACTGTGAATGGGAGATGCTGCCAAAGGATAGACAGTCACACCTCTGCTGGAGGACAGAGAACCTCAAGCAAGACCAATTGTTGCAAGCAATAAGGCACTTATCAGCCAGGGTAAACTCTCTTCTCATTGGGGAGACAGTGTGACGCCCTAAAAATCTGCTGAATTTGGAGTCAGAGAAACTAGATTTGAATCACAACTACCTGTATGATTTTGAACACGTCACTTAACTTCCCTGGAACTCATTTTTTTCATCTATAAAATCAATTAACAAGCATTTATTAACCGTTAAAGAAAATGAAGTGGATGGACTAAATAAGGCTCCTTCCAGGTCTAAACCTATAATTCTATGATTTCCCATGAAGTCAGTGATGAATATTCATTTCATTGTGTTTTCTTTCCTTTTCTTTTTTGCAGGGTTACCTATGGCATAAAGCACATTGTTGTGAACTTGGGGGAATATGAGGGTGGGTGGAGGGGTGTCTCCACCCACTGTTTCCAAGAATTAAATGAAACTTGAGCTGAGCAATTTCATCCTCTCCTATTGACATAGGCCTCCAGTGATGTTACCTATCAGTATTTTATCATAAAGATGTATACTCTGTTTTTAAGGTATTCACAGTGCTATGTGATCTCAATATGTAGTAAAGCCACAGAGTTTTATCGATGTAATTATCATCAGTACAATCTCCATTGTTGCTCAGTTGCTAACAGGGACAGGTTTATAATCTGAAATATTCTCACAATTCAGAAAGAAATAATTTGGTTCTAGAGAGCTACTCAAGGTCAACAACATATCAAGTCTTAAACTGAGAATGAAAATTCTTCCACTCTTGGGTAGCCATAGTCATTGGCATCTCCTACACTCTATTGTGAATGGCCTGGCATAGTACTGTCTGACATTTACAACCTTATAACCTTGTAAGGTAGGTGTTATTATCTGTACCTTACAGACAAGGAAAGCGAAGTTATGAGAAGTTAATAGAAACTGGTCTACATTCAGACAACTATTAAGTGTCTGAGCTAGGAATTAAACCTTAGATCTACTCTATTACCCCACCACATTGTTTTCTTTGTAAGAGTATGAATGGGTGTGCATTTTTAGAGTTGTGATTTAATTACAGCATTGAGAGTTTTTGCTTTATCTTTGACCCCTGCCATGCCGGTAAGAAGTAGCTAACGTTCAAAGCATGGGGAGCCCAGGAGCAGGACATTCTTCTCTTAGAGAGATAGCCCATGTCTGTTTACTCTCATTTCCATGGACTTAAGGATTCGAAATGAGCTGAGTCAGGCTTCAGGGGACTGATTGTAGCAGCATGCTTATTATTCTATATTCAGGACTAAACTATGTCCTGGAATTTATCTGTTTCTTGCCTGAAACTTCTTACATGTCACAATGCTTCCCCTTCACATACTTTATGTCTCAACTAAAACAGCTGTTTCTTAATCTCCTTTTGCCCTCTCTAGGCCCCATGGATTTATGCAGACCAGGTCCCACGGCTAGAATCCATTCTTCTCTTTGCTAAAATCCTTCCTTAATTTCAAGGGTGATATAAGTAGTTTGTTCTAAAAAGTTTTCTGTAGTTACCTGTACCTAAAAAATATTTGCTTGTTCTCTCTCCCTCTCCCTCCATTTATTTCCCCAGAGTAATTTCTGTGGATCTTTCCTTTTTCTCTATGATATAAAATTTTTTAACTTA
This sequence comes from Pseudocheirus occidentalis, assembly GCA_028646575.1. Lineage (NCBI taxonomy): Eukaryota > Metazoa > Chordata > Mammalia > Diprotodontia > Pseudocheiridae > Pseudocheirus > Pseudocheirus occidentalis. Next base: position 30,823,635 of record CM053595.1, on the reverse strand, counting down.
AATTTTGTTTAGCTTCATATTGAGGCATCTAGGCAGTATGGTATATAGAACACTGGACTTCAAATCAAGAAGACCTAAATTTAAATCTTGCTTCAGACACTAACTCTGTGACCCTGGGCAAGTCACTTAACCTCTCTTAGAGTCATTTTCCTCATCTGTAAAAATGGGATAATAATAGTACTTAATTCACAGGGTTGTTGTGGGCATAAAATCAGAAAACATATATTAAAGTACTTTGGGATCCTTCAAGTATTATAGAAATGCTGGCTATTACTTTTAAACCCAGAAGATTATAAACAACTTGAGTATTCTGAAATCATATTATGTTTCACCTTTCTTCCTGTCCCCAATGTTTAGTGTTCTGCATTGTGCATAATAGGCTTTTGTTCAATTTTGTTGAATTGAATTGAAATGCTTGCATGAGAGGTAGTATGTTGTATTAATTCACTTACAAATAAATTATATAATATATAATGTAAACATATTTATATATAAATAACAAATTAAAATAATTTCTCTGCAGAATCAAAGAATTTTTGAAATAGAAAGAACCTTTACATTTATGCCTATTGAAAGTCAATTTAATAAATATAGTTCAGTGCTTGAGCTCATCTAAATATTTTTGGAAATCATCATCTACTAGAAACATCCTCACTTCTTAAGAAATGTAATCTATTTGTTTATCCAAGACACTGATAAACATGTCAGACCACATGGACTTATAACTAGGAAGTATCTGAGACTGGATTTGAACTAACATCTTCCTGATTTCAAGTTCAGCACTGTATCCACAGCTCCAGCACAGACACAGGAAAACAGATATATTAATTTATGAATGGTGGAGCTATGAATTTGCACAACCATTCTGGAAAGAAATGTGAAACTATGCTTCTGAAGTTTACTTAATTGAACATATATTGTTATTTCATCAGCCCCTCCAAAATGGTTTTTCTTGTATTTAGTCCATCTTGCCAATCTGATAAATTGAAGAACTGCAGAGTTCCTTTAATTTTTCATGTCTATAATTATTAGTTATGTGTAGCATTTTTTCCATATGGCTTCATTTCTTCCCTTAAAAACTTACTGTCAATTTTCTTTTCTTATTTACTGAGTGGAGAATGCATTAGCTTTCCATTTGGTTGACCTGCCTCAAGTCTCTCCACATTCCAATTCGTCCTGCATTCAACTGCCAGACTGATTTTCCTAAAATGTAGTTTTGACTGTATCACTCCCTGACTCCATATACTCCCTATTACCTCTAAGATGAGTTATAGTCTTCTGTCTGTCTCTTAAAACTCTTCATAATATGACCCTTTCTTATCCATCTGATTTCTTATCTCTTACTCTCCTCCATGAAGTCTATGATCCAGAAACAGTTTTCCTTGAACATGGAATTCTATCTCCTGACTCTACGCCCCTGAAATTGCTGATCTCTGTACTTAGAAATCTCTCTACCTCTCCCCCACTACCATGTTTTAACTTTCCTGTCCTACATAAGACTTAGATTTTATTATACCTGCTGCAGAAGGTCTTTGCTGCTCCCTTTGGTTGCTAGTCTCTTCCTCTATGAGATTACTTTCCATCTACTCTTTACCAATCTTGTTTGTACCTGGTTACTTATATGTTGTTTCCCCCATTACAATCTGTTCCAGGAACATAAGTGCTTAATACAGCTTGTTTGCTGACTGGCTAATGATTAACACTTTAGTCCAGGTATTCAAAGGGTTTTGAATTTATCTCATTATATTATTCTCTTATTCACATATTGTCATCTTTCTCACAAGAATCATGTTTTACCTTATCAAAGACTTTGCTAAAATTTATGTAATCTATATTTATCTACTTCATATCCCTTGTATACTATTTCAGTAATTCATTCTTTATCAAAACATTCTGGGACTTTATAACACTTTTTCTCTTTCTTCTCTTTTAAAAAATTATGTTTATCGTCCAGAAGCCATGATGGTGGAGTAAGCAGTAAGTTGTCATCACCTTCCCTTGTAGACCTTGAAAAATCCAGAGAATATTGCCTCAGAAAAAATCCTGGAATAATGGAGCCAGAAGAAAGATGGGGTATAGCAGTCTTTTAGCTCTGGAGGCTAGGGAGATTTACAGAAAAGGTCCTTCTTTCTGTGGCTGAAGGGGACGAGTATAAGACTGGAGGCATCCCATAAAACCAGCAGCAAGCCCCACCTCAGCAGACTCATGGGAGATACTCAGCCCCAATGTAGAGGAATAGGCAAGCACCAACATCAGGCACACACCAGCTACCACCTCCAGATCCAGCTCAGCACAAGGTAAACTACCAGACTACTATAGCATCCAACTGCCAGCATCTGAAGCCCCAGCACAGAAAACCAGTAACCAGGCCCCTAAACTCCAGGGCAAAATGCGTGGGACAGTGCCCCATGGGCCCCAGAAGCAGAGATCAAATTTAAAAGCCAGAAAAAATGCAAACAACATGAGCAAGAAGAATAAAAAAATCAGTTACCATAGAGAAATATCTTAGTGACAGGGAAGATCAAAACACAAATTCAGGAGAGGACAATATGGCCAATATACCTACATCTAAAACTTCCAAAGGGAATATGAACTGATCTCAAGCCCCAAAAGCCTTCTTTAAAGGCCTCAAGAAGGATTTTAAAAGTCAGATAAGAGAAGTAGAAAAAAAACTGAACAATTCCTTTAAAAATACAAATAAAAAATGTGTGTGGGGGGGGAGAAGTAAGTTGAAGAAAACAACTCCTTAAAAACTAGAATTGACCAAATGGAAAAGGAGATGTAAAAGGTAACTGAAGAAAACCATTCATTAAGAATTAGAATCAGTCAAATTGAAGCAAATGACTCTGTAAGTCATCAAGAATCATTCAAACAAAATTTTAAAAAAACTGAAAAAATAGAAGAAAACATAAAATATCTGATTGGAAATACAGCTGACCTGGAAAATAGATACAGGAGAGATAATTTAAGAATTATTGGTCTACCTCAGAAACATGGTGAAAAAAAGAACCTGGACAGTATCTTTCAAGAAACCATCAAAGAAAACTGCCTGGAGGACCTACAACAAGAGGGTAAAATAATCATCAAGAGAATTCACCAATCACGTCCTGAAAGAGATCCTAAATTGAAAACACCAAGGAATATTATAGCCAAATTCCAAAATTATTGGACCAAGGGGGAAATCCTTCAAGAGGCCAGACAGAAACAATGCAAATATTGTGGGATCAGAGTCAGGATTACACAGGACTTTGAAGTTTCTACCTTAAAGAATGAGGGCTTGGAATGTGATATTCCATAAGGTAAAGGACCTTGGATTACAAGCATTAATCAGTTACACAGCAAAAGTGAGCATAATCTTTCGGGGGAAGAGATGGTCTTCCAATGAAATAGAGACCTTCCAGACTTTCCTGGTGAAAAAACCCTAGAACTCAATGGAAATTTTTCCCCCCAAAATGAAAAATTTGAACTTCAAATACAGGACTCAAAAGACATAAAAATCTAATTAGGAATGGGGAAAAAAACCGAAAACAAAGCATGTTATTCAAAAAGGACAAATTGTTTACATCCCTATATGGGAAGATGATACTTGCAACTCTTGAGAATTGTATCTTCATTTCATTATATAGAAGGGAAATGCATAGATAGAGGGGTTGAGTTTAAGTTGATTTTGATGTGATGATAAAAAAACCCAATTAAGTACTGAAAAAAGATTGTAATGGGAGAAAAGAAAAGGAAGAGGAAGAAAAGGGTAAATTACATCACATGAAGAGGTATAACAATGGCATATAACAGTAGAGAGAAAAAAAGCAAGGAGATGAGTATTGTTTGAATTCTCATTGGATTTTGCTCAAGGAAGGAATAACATACTTAGTTAGGTAGTTAGGTATAGAAATCAAACTTACCCTATAGTCAGTTGGAGGGAAAAGGGGAAAGAAAATGGAGGGAGGGATAGACTGGAGAGAAGAAGTAATAAGGGAAAAGCAAAAGAAAAGGGAGGGGGGCTGATAGAAAGTAGGACAAATGGAGGAAGGTGGTGTTAAAAAAAAAACAAACCCTTTTCCTTATATACTACTAAGATTTCCTCTTGTATCCCTCCCATTTCCCTTGTTAGAGAGCTGTCACTCATAACAAAGAATTTTTTAAAAAAAGAAAAGAAAAAAAGAATATAAAGGGGCAAATCACCCAAATCAAAATATCAGAAAAAATCTGATATTATATGCAGTGATTCACATACTCTTCCTCCCCCTTGAAAGGAAATAGGTGGAGCTGTTTTCTTATATCTTTTTCATTAGGGAGACGTTTGTTTTTTATGATTCTGTAACATTCATTTTAGATCAGGGGTTTTTAAATGTTTTTAATATCATGGACTCTTTTGGCAGTAGGGGGAAGGCTATAAAATCTTTTTTGGAATAATGTTTTTATGTCCATAAAAGATGTAGGATTATAAAGGATACAAATTATTCTAAAATACTGTTATCATGATTTTAAAAAAAGTTCATGGACTCTAGGTTATGCATTTTAGATACTTTTAAAATAATAGTTCTTTCCATTCAGATGTTGTAATCATTATGTGTATCATTTTACCTGCTCTTTTTCACTTTGCATCAGTTGATACATCCTTCCATGCTTCTCTGTATTCAGCATTTCATGTAACATAGTAATATGCCATTACATTAATATAACACCATTTATCTCTTCCCCAAATGTAGGCATCTACTCTCTTGTTCTTTTCTACCACAAAAAATACTGCCATAAATATTTTGGCATATTTGGAGTTCTTCGTTCTGCAAATACCATTATTAGAGTATATGCTTAGCAGTGGAATATTTGTGTCAAAATATATAGACATTTTAGCTACTTCGCTTTAATAAATCCCAAAGACTTCTCAGAATGGTCCTAATAAATCATTACTTTACCAACAGTGTATTAGTATGCCTGTATTTTAATGACCCCTCCAACACTGAATATTACCATCTTTGATCACCTTTGCCAATTTTCTGGGTGTGAAATAGAACCTCAAGTTTGTTTTGATTTGCATTTTTCTTATGGCTACTAATATTGTAATTCTTCTTTTGAGAAATCTCTGTTATATCCTCTGACAATGACCTGCTGGGAATGATTTTTGGATTCATCTATTTCCGTTAATTGTCTATATATTGGATAATAAACCATTATCTGAGAAATTAGATACAAAGATTTGTTCCCATTTGACCACTTTTCTTCTTATCCTAGATACATTAATTTTTGTTGTGCAGAAGCTTTTCAATTTTAGGTAATCAATTATAAATGTTTTATCTTTTATACTTTCTTCTATATCTTGTTTGGTTAAAAAATAATCCCCTACTCATGACTATAAAAGGTATATGATCTATTTCTTTCATATTTTATTTTGACCTGATCTTTAATACTTAGGGCATTATATCTATTTTAAATCTATTATAGAATATGGCATAGGATTTTGGTTTATCTCCCAAACTGCTTTCCACTTTTGAGTCAAGAAACCAATAAATGTTTATTAAGTGCCTACTAGGTTCCAGGACTGGGCTAAGTGCTAGGGATAAAAGGAAAGGCAAAAGACCATCTCTGATCCCAAGTAGGTCATAGTCTGATGGGAAAGCAACATGCAAGTAGCTATATACTAATAAGATATAAACAGTACAAATTAGAGATCATCAACAAAATGGAAGGCATTAGCATTAAGTTAGGGTTGGAAAAGGTTTCTTCTAAAAGGTGGGATTTTATCTGGGGCTTAGAGGTTAAGGGAGTCAGGAAGCAGAAACGAGGAGAGAGAATTACAAACATGGGGAACAGTCCTTGAAAAGGCTGAGTGTTGGGAAAAGAGCATCTTGTTCAAAGGATGGCAAGGATGTCAGCATCACCACTTGGCTTAGTATGTGGAGGCCAGAAGGTGTAAGAAGACTAGAAAGAGAGGGAGCCAGCTTATGGAAGAGTTTGATTGACAAACAAAAGATTTTATATTTGATCTCAGATCAAATTCTCAGCAGTTTTTAGACATTAGGAAGTTATAGTTTTCTTTCTTACACATTTTCAGTTCATACAAATCTTCCCATGTTTCTCTGAATTCCTTGTATTTGTTTTTTAATGCAGAATATTCTGTTTACATCTAAATATTAAAATGTGCTTAGCAGTTCTCCAATAGTTGAGTCCTCATTTCATTTCCAGGATCTTTCTGTACCACAAAAAGTGCTAAGAACATTTTGGATTATGAGACCTTTCTGTCTTTGACATCCTTGCCAAGTGGTAGGATCTCTGAATGAAAGATTATGAACAATTTAGTCACTTTTTTCTTTATGTAATTCCAAATTGTTTTCTCGAAAGTTTGTACTATTTCACACCTTACTCAATACACATCAGTGTATAAATCTATCTTTCCTTAGCCACTCCAGCATAAACCATTTCAATCTTTTATCACCTTTTCCAATGTGCTTACTAGATGTGAGGAAAAAATACTGTGTATGAGATGTTCTAATTTATATTTCCCTTATTCTGAGACAAAAAAAATCAGGACATTTTTATTGTGTCTCCTATATGCCAGACACAGTGCTCAGCTGGAGATATAAATTTAAAAAAAAAGAAGAAAATAAATCCAAACTCACAAGGAGTGTATATCATAGCAGGTAAGACAAAATACATATGTAAGTATGTTTTTTTCTCACATGGTATAGGAGAGTTTTTTAATTCTTTTGAAAACTGCTTGCTTATATCTTTCCCCATGCCACTTAACCATACTCTTAGTCACTTGTTCTTCCTAATCCCAAAGTGCTTATTAACTAGCCATACTTCTGTCTCTCTTAAACCTGTTATTCCTTAACTTAGACTTTGTGAACCAAGCTTCAGGAGGAAGAAAAAATTTTTGGTGACATTTTAATTAACACTTAGAAATAGATGTTCTGTTCATTGTAGAAATCCAATAAGAAGAAACTCTTAACCAAGACAATGACCTTCCTCTATATTGAGACTACTGCTTGTTTCATTGATTTTACATATTTGACGGAAAAATCACTTGTGTCTCCCCCCACATACTTCCTTATTCTTTTTAATTAGGAGGAATGAGGGACCTCTTAGCACCTATTGAATGTTTGTGGGCCTGTGCATTTTGAAGAGTTGGAGAGGGGAGGGAGGTGATGATCCACTGTTTCTAGGAAGGATGAAAATATCTTATTAGAGCAGATACCTAAATATTTCATAAAAAATAAAATCAGGGAGCTGTGTGTTGCCCTCAATTTTTATGCATACCTTCACTAGAGTCAAAGTGAATTTAATTTGCCAATCCAAGGACAATTAGTGACAGAAAACTGAACTTGTGTTTGAATTAATCTTTTATAGATAAAAGAAAATATTATTTTGACTTATCCAAACCACAAATCTATTATCTTTTCAAGTTATACTTCCAGTGCCAAACAATTGAATAGATCAGTAGTACCAGGCAGTCTGAAAGAATCGTTCCTTTGGCCATGAAGACTCAAGTGGCTTCTCAAGAGCGTTATATAAGATTAGCACAAATCAGTTAAAATTTTTTGCAAACAAATTTCACCTTCACCATGTAAGCCTAGAAGTTACTCCATAGAACTTTAAGACTATAGAATTATGCTCAAGTTGGAGGAAATATAGAATTAGAAAGGGTATTTGAATATAAGATACTATTAGGGAGCAGAAATCCATCTAAGATATAGAGATTTGATAACTGAATGTGAAGAGAAAGAAAGATGACACAGAGGTTGTGAACTTAAGTTATTGTTAGGATGACAATAATAGGGAATGGCAGAAGAAGGGTGGCTCCAGGGATACAAATCATCATGTTCTGGATCTGAGATGCCTTCAGAACATCTAGTTCAATATGTCTAGTAGGTATGTTAGGCACAATACACAAACCATAGTAATTTTTTGTCTGTCAATTGGTGGATGTCACTGAATGACCCACAAATGGTTTGTTTATCCCTTAGCTAATGTGTTTGGTCTTAGACTCAAATGACTTCTTTAACTGATGACTGCTCTTCTTATCAGAGATCAGTAGCACATTAGAAAGACAACTGCTTGTTACAGCAAAATGATCCATTGTGGTTAGGCTTACTCATTGATCTTCAGGACAGAACCAGTTAGAATTTTCCTCGTGGCTGTATCCTAATTAAGCACACTGAAAATAGCAAACAGTTCCCAAGTGATTCCTCTTGTGTTAAAAGCTCAAGGAATAGGTTGGAGTAAGGTTCTACTGAAGGAGGAAGGGTGGGGGGGCGGTGTTAAAGGGACCAGCAAGGGCAGGTACAGTGAAACAAATTAAAAGTATGTTTCCTTCTTGAGTTCTGTAGAGAGTTTGGTTCTGTAACTTTTAAGCAAGCCTCCCTCCTGTTACCCAGACAAAGCTAAAGATTTGGCAGCATTGAAACCTGAAGTCTCGGGATCAATAGCTAGCCATTGTTTGTTCAATGTATTTAAAAAGGGGGCTGCCCTCTAGCTCTATTCTGCTTTCAGGAAAGAAAAAAAAAAGGAAGCACAGGAACCTCTGTTGTGATTGCAGAATTTCTAGATGCATAGCTCAGAGGGGAGCAGACAGAGGGGAGTGGAGCATAAAAGAAGCTGCCTGAGGCCTTGGAGACCAAGTTAAGCTTGAAGGAGAGAAAAAGAAAAAGGGAGTAATGACATCTGTGGAAATGGGACGTTGGGATGCATTAGAAGCTCCCTTTTAATAGAAGAGGTGCCTTTGTAGTTTCTACTTTGACTGAAAAGGTTGTTTTTTCTGGTGGGTTTTTATTTTTTTTTGCTAATTATTTCAATATTTAGCTGTCAGAACAAAGAGATGATTTTAACCAGAAGAAGCTGAAGTCTTCTGGCTTATTCTGCCTGTTGTCACTAAAGTGTGCACTGTCCCTCTCCAGGCTTGGATTTTGCAACCCTATCTCTCCCACTGGTGGCAGCACACATTTATTTATGGCAGCAAGAATGGCCAGAGGGAAAAATCCTAATAGACCTTATCCTCTCAATAAGACAACACAGAGAATGACAGATTTTATGATTATAAGATTCTTGGAGAGGTATTGGTAGGTAAGTGTCAAGGTGAACAAAAATTTCTGGGACCGCAGAGTGAATCATTGAGAGAGAAGAGCCATCCAGAATTATAGGTCTAGAGATGAGCAGGACCAAAAGGACATCAGAAGCCTTCTAGCTCAATATTGGCAGATGAGGAAACTGAGGCACAGAGAGTTTAAGTAATTTGTGACCAGTTAAGGTCACACAGATAGTTAGTGTCAGCAGTGGGATTGAAACTCTGGTCCTCTGACTCTAGAATGATCTTTATATTCTTGTTTGTCCTTTGTTTTTGAAGAGGACCATTGATCTTAGGAGGGTGATGTCTTGACTCTCTTGTGAATTGGATTTCTTTTTTTTTTATTTGTCAAATCTTTATTGTTTAAGTCAGGGAGGGTTGGTAGGGTCCAGTTTAGTCCTTCTTGGCAGCAGCCTTCCTCATGGCAGCTAGGACATTGCTGAGTTCCTCTCTCTTCCTCTTGGCTCGGATGTGAGTTCCCACCCTTTTTTTTTGATGAATTTAAGGGCTCGCTTATCCTTGGAAACTTATAATAATTCCATGGCCCGCCTCTCATCAGGGGAAAATCCACACACCTCCCGGATCATATCTCTCACAAACTTTGTGTGTTTGGTCAAACGCCCACGGCGGCGGCAGTGTCGCGGCTTGGAAACGTTTTTGGTAACTTTGTGGCCCTTGTTGAGGCCCACGGCCATGGGGTACCGGATAGCCATGGCTGCGGCACTTCTGTCGTGAATTGGATTTCAGGAGGGAAGATTTGCACAAAGTCATCCATTCTCCCTTCCGGATTCACTGAAGTCCAACAGTAAGACAAGAGTCAAGACAACTGGCTATGGCCCAGGATGCAGTAGTTGGCTTTGGCCTCTTTCATATCTGACCAAACTCTAAACTTCCACAGTGCCTGCTTTCAATCAACTCCAGGGCTGTTGGAACAAATTGTTCTCATCCATCCATTCCACTGGGGTAAAGTTTTCACCTGCTTGAGGCAGACAGCCCTAATTCACTGATGGTTTGAGGTCTATCAATTACCCTTGACCTGGTTTGGTCAAGTCAGTCTGTCTGCCAGCAAGCTCTCAGATCAGAAAAGCTAGTCTTCCTTATACTATCTACTCAGACCTCCTCATTTTTTTAACAGATAGGAAAACTAAAGTCTAGAGACTTAAAGCAACTTTCCCCAAGTCAGATTGTGAATGACAGAGGTGAGATATGAACACAGGCCTTTTGGCTCTGTGGTCCAATAATCACTCCACTGCACTATACGGCATCATATTTCATGATCCAGATCTCTCTGATGAAACATCATGCCTCATATGTCATGGTACATTTTCCCAAGGTGATAAAAGTCAAGACATTGTTCCCGCAACATAACAGAATGACAGAAGAGAGTGTGTGGGACCTGAGGGCAACAAGTTCTAGGTCTGATTTTGTACACAATAACTGGCGCTATTTTCCTACCAACTGAACAAATCTGCCTGTCATCAGAGCAAATATCAGATATTTGAAGAAAGAAGAAAATATTGGCCAATGCCTTACCTTAGAGATGTTTATATTGTGTATACATCAATCTATAATATGATTTGAACTATTAAAATTAATAATACACTGCACTCACCATTTGTAGAGAAATATTCAGATGGCAGGCCCAGGAAACCGACTGACACATTCTACATTGAGCAAACTATGTCAGTAATTCTTAACCTGGGACTGGTGAACTCTTTTTTTATTTGTTTCGTTCTTTTAAAATAATTTTTAAAAATTTTTAAATAATGTGATAACTGCATTTCAATATGATTCAACTCCTGGGTAACCCTATGCATTTTATTTTACATGTAAAAGCAACAGCAGCAACAACATTTTGAGAAGAGACATATAGTATTCACCAGAGTGCCAAATGATCCATGACAAAAACAAGATTAAGAAGCCCTGCCTTATGACCAATCTCTCTTTCTTTCATGACATTATATAATGCTTATTTAAAAGTACTGATGCGGGGGCGGCTAGGTGGTGCAGTGAATAGAGCACTGACCCAAGAGTCAGGAGGACGTGATTTCAAATCTGGCCTCAGACACTTGACACAAAAACTAGCCGTGTGAGTTTGGGCAAGTCACTTAACCCTAATTGTCCTCCCAAAAAAAAAAAAAGAAAAAAAAATAAAAGTACTGATGCACCAAAATAGCCAAGACAATTGAAAAGGCAGGCAAATATGGTTCTAAAGTGGGGGAAGGCTCCTCCCATATTAGATACAGAAAAGAATTGCACCAGGAATAACAAAAATAGTTAAACATATTGTTAGAAAGTTATTGGAAGGGGCAGCTAGGTGGTGCAGTGAATAGAGCACCAGCCTTAGAGTCAGGAGGACCTGTATTCAAATCCAGCCTCAGACACTTGACACTTACTAGCTGTGTGACCTTGTGCAAGTCACTTAAATCCAATTGCCTTGCCTTCTTCTCTCCATATAAAAGTGCCTGGACTTATCTCAGAGACAATTCTGATTAGCTATTTTTTTCCCAGGATACTTTAAAGGAATTCATAAAACATAAGAAAAAGTCAGAGACAGGCTAAGTCTCTAAGTATAAATATAATGATTATTCATGATATTTTTTTTCCTACAAATAAAAACCTTTTTGGTACGTGGGTGTGTTTTGAAGGTTTTCCCTAAATATAACATTTAAAAATTATTTTTTGCAACTTTTGTTTCAACTTAATTCAACAAATATTTGTTAAGTGCCTACTACTATGTGCAAAGTACTGTGCTAGGCTATATAATGACAAAAATGGAATAGTTTGTGTCCCAAAAGAGCCTACGCTCTACTTAGAAGATAGAACATGTACACATGTGAGTAAATATAAAGAATACACAAAGTAATTTCAGAAGGGAGATAGTATTCACAACTAGAGAGATTGGGAAAGGTGCCCTTCTGGAGGATACCCGAGTTGCTCTCTGAAGGGAGCTCTGGAGTCTGCAAGTTAGGGGTGAGGAAGAGGTGCATTCTAGATTTGGAAGACCACCTATACAACGACATAGACATAGGAAATGTTAATATCATGCACGGGAAAAAGTAAAGAGACCATTTAAAAACCTGGAATCATGAAATAACATCACAGAAGCAGGAGAAATCTGTATCACAGACACAATGTATGTGTGACCACTAACTTCAATAGACTGGGCTCCTCTCAGCAATGTAAGGTTATAGGACAACTCCAAAAGACTCATGATCAAAAGAGAGATCCACATCCAGAGAAAGAGCTGCAGTGTCTGAGTGCAGATTGAAACAAACTACTTGCTCTGTTTCTTTTCCTTGTTTGATTTCCTCTTTCCCACTGATCATTCCATTAGTTTATAATCCTTTACAACCTGACTAATGATCAATGTGAAGATATTTGTAGATACTATATTTGACTACATGCTGCCGTGATGTGGGTAGAGTGGGGGAGGAAAAGGAAGGGGAGAAAATTAGAAACTCAAGGGACTGTGGAACTGAAAGTTGTAAAATAAAAGTAAATAAACAAATAAATTTTTTAAAAAATGAAATAACATCAGAAAAGTAAGTGGCTGTCATGAAAAAAGAAGACTGCACATGAAACAGTAAATTGATGATGTACAACTTATAATTCCTTTAAAATATTTATTAAAGTTACCTCATGGGAAAGAAAGGGATAGATGGAAAAACGTTGTGGAGTTAGTGTATTTGTTTGTTCCTATCTCCACTCCCTATGTTAATGCCTCCTAACAATGAACAAGATGTTTTTAGAAGTCTTATATGGAGTCTGAGTACAGGAGTGCCTTTAATATCCTATATTCCAGCTCACAATTACCTGAAATACCCTTGTCAAATTCAAACTAAACTGCAAGAATTCTCTGGGAGGGATAACATTAAAACAACCATCATTCATCAATGCTGTCATTTGAGGTGATTTATTAGACTAACTTTATCAGTTATCCTAGGACTTGGAACTAGTTTTGTTGGAGGTAAAGGAACTAAGGAGAGAAGTGGCCTAAGCTGCCTAAGGGGCCAGAAGGAGGGCATTGGGAATCTGAGAGAAAAGGAATAAGAGAGGTGGCCCTGGGGTGACAGAGGTGCATAGGAAACCAAGGTATCCTTCGGCACATTGCCATTTCCCATCCATGACAGATGCACTATAGCAGCACATTCTTGGAGACAAAAAACTATAGATCACAGCTTCTCTGTCTTCAGGTACCATTCTTGCATGAAAGTATCACCTTGGCCATACCCATACCACCAACAAACCTTTTCTCCTTAACAGAACAGAGGCACCGAGAGGCTTTTTCCTCCCTCCTTCCCACCTGTGAATTTCCTTCTAATTAATTGATTGTTCCTATCATTTTCAGGCTCTTCTGGGAAATAATTTTAGGTGTATAGGCTAGCTGGATTTGTTATTAGGCATAATGGAAAGTTCTCCTTTTCATTTTTCCAGCAACACTAATATAATCACCTTGAATCATTATCAAACCACAGTATGTGGGCTGAAAATTTTAGGCGGTGTTAACTCTTTTGCAGAGATCTGCAGGGATATGTGTTTTTCCCTCTTTTCCACTCCAGGTATTTACTAATTGGATGAAGCATCTTTATTAAAAATAATGAAATCTTTCTTATTTTGGTGCCATAATAAACAGAATGCTTCATAGTACAACCAGGCAAATCCTGCCTTTTCTTATCTTCAAAGGGGATTTTTTTCAGAAAGTATATAGTCTCAAAGTAGATCACAACAAAAATCTTTATACTAAAAGCAATTGTTCAATTAATTTCCTTAAGGTACCCAAGGTTATTATCACTAGCTGGGTACTTCTTGTTTGCTAAATCAAGGAGCTAAATATAAACAAAGCTGTATTACAACTGTAGCCAGAATGTGCCAATCGGAAACAATCCACCCCCTCCTCTAGACTATTCCCTTCTGCGAATGGGGAAGGGAACTCCTGAGAGTGCATGTGGAAAAGCACTGAGCCAAACTTCCATATGGAAGTACATACAAAAATATTAGCAACTTAGAAAGGACCTCTGAAGAAAACAGGAACCCAGCACCTGAGATGTGCAGGCACACCAAGAGAAGGCAGGGAGTGAAGAGGAGCATGGGTTAGTTTGAGGGAGTTTCATAGAAACTCCCTGCATTGAAAGATCACCATTCTTCAAGAGAGATATAGTCAACTGCCAGAACTGCAGAGGTCAATGAAGATCTGAGGGGACATAGGAGTACACAGACTGGAGAGGGAAATTGGGTTTGCTCAAGGTCACTCAGGTGATATGAGAGACAGGATTTAAATGCCAGTTTCCTGAGTCCCCTCAATGCTCTTTCCATCACGCCAGGAGAGGAGTGAGCTTCACATCACAAGAGGTGTTCAAGCAGAGGCTGGATAAAAATCTAACCTGTGTGTGCTGGGGAAATAAATTTTCTAAGCTGAAAAATGAATGGGTTGAATTAGGTTGCCTCTGGGGTTCCCTTTGGTTCTATATCAATGACCCGATTAGTTCATTTTCAGGAATGCTTTAAAGAAGATTCCTGCTTAGAAACAAGTTGGATTAGCTGCCACTCAGTTGGTAGGTCCCCTACCAGCTCTGAGTCTATATGCTGTAATACAGCAATCTTAGGTTTTTGTTATCTCCCCATAAAAATATGAACTGTAATTTTCATTGTTATATCTCAAAGATGTAGAACAAAATGGAAAAAGTTACAGAAAAACAAACTGAAATGACCAAAGAGATGGTGGGAGGCAGGGTTAGGGTTGCTTTATGAAGATTTGCTGAAAAGATTAAAAGCATAAGATAATAGCTCTATAATATAAAATACAATAAAATACAATATAAAGGGGTCATCTAGGCCAGAACCCTCATTTTACAGATAAGGAAACTGAGGCCCACTTAAGTCACTTGCATAAATAGGAGAGGGATTTGAACTCAGATCCTCTGACTCAATAGTTATGAATGCTATTTCTGTCCTACTGTGCAAAGATAAAAAAACTGGGAGAAATGGGAATGAAACCACAAGGAAGATATGCAGGATGGATATGGATGTATAAGGAGAGTGTGTTTTGTGCTAAAAAAAAAAAGATGCAGACAGATTAATGGATGAGAAATGGTTAACCATAGAGGTTGGGATCCTCTCTAATCTCTGAGATCGGTGTCATGTAGTACAGCTATTTCCTTGCATTACACATACCTGGACCAAACTGTTGGAGGCTGCAGCACTGTTTGACTGAAAATATTCTTATATTTTCCACCCAGTGAATAATACAGTGAAATCCCATCAATGTAGATGCTGCCCTGGCTACACAGATGTAGCTTAAATAATTCTGCTGCTTTGCTTGCCATTTTTCTTCCACCATAAAATTTGGTGTTCCTTGGAGATCTTTATCATGGAAGTAAAAAGGAAGATGGTAATGAGTAGTTGCTTGGTTAAAAAGAGTATATTTCAAAATATCTGTCATGCTCAGCTCTCTTCAAAATACTATTGATGCTTTGTTGGTTTTGAGTAGCACTAAAGGAATCTTCATGTTTGGCCAGAGCCCATCTGGCCTATCTTCAAATGGTCAGGCTTCCACATGTGGGCCAGGACATATACATTGTCCCTAGTAGAATCTGAAGAGAACGATACCAGAAATTTCTAAATTCATGCCATAATAATAGCTAGCTTTTACATAGTACCTGAGAAAATCAACATTTGATTTTTAATTTTCTATTTGATTCCATTCTGTAATTGACTCTATTCTGTTGACTGCCTGAGCCATGTTTCTTTGTCTGAGTTAACTTCAGAAATTCCCAAGTCCATAAGTTTGATTTTCCCTCTCTCAATTCATTTAAAATTCAGTTGTCTAATAAATCACCTTAACTCAAGAAAATAAGTTATCTTACTAACAAGCCTTGCACACCCATGTACAACTAAAGGGAGATCTGTTATCTCACTAACAAGCCTTGCAAGATGCAGGTGGATGCCAAGAAGTCTGTTATCTCTGTATGGCTGTCTACCCTTCAAGAAAGTCTGGTCTGTTAGCACTATGGTGCTAACTAGCCATACAGGAGGACCCCATCAATGAGTTTTCCTTATCAACAAGATGGAAGGAGAGGTGATTGCTAGCCTTGCATTCCAGACTTCCATCCAATCGTTGTTTACCATCATTTATGGTACTGTGTAATCAATCTTACCATTTACCAACTGTGATGTTTTCTGTTCTTTGTTCTCTTGTACTTCCCAAAACTATATGAAGGTTAGTAAGTGCTACTGTATGGTCTTTTGACTGACTAAGGAGCTGAGACCTTAGTCAGTCAAAAGACTGACTACTATTGGTAGCTTCTAGCCTCACCAACATAATGAATGCACTCAAAACTCTGTGCCTCAGTTTATCTCATGTCAATCATGACACACCTTAAAGTTTACAAATTTTTTCCCATGCATTATGTAATTAGATCAAGGGAAAACAATATTTTATTCAAATAATTGTCATGATATTTGGGGGAGCCATAATTGGGATTAAGTGACTTGCCAAGGGTCACACATCTTGTAATTATCAAGTGTCTGAAATCATATTTGAACTCAGGTCCTCCTGACTCCAGGACCAGTGCTCTATCTACTGTGCCCCCCTATAATAGCTTTTAAAAAGCAAGTTCATGGGCCCTCCATTACGAAACTCTGAATAGCTGAAGTTGCACTTCCTCAGTGATACTTGGCCAGACTACTCCTGCTCATACTTTTCATTTTCTTAAGTCTTACCCAAATTATTATCTGAACTGAATAATTTAACATTTAATCAGGAAATATATTTCTTGTCTCTAAGAATTTTATGTGCAAACCGTATCTGCTTAGCCAGGCCATGAGATCCTGGAGGATTCAAGAATGAATTTCTTGAGGTCAGTCTATTAAATGTATTTTTGCCTCCCTTCTTGGCTCCTAGTACACCATTAGGTACCCAACAGCAAATACTCAATAACCTCTTCCTAACTTGACTGAAAGAGCTTTTTGATTTGCATGTGTATTTCAATGGTGTGAGGAAGTCCCCAAAATGGAAGCACCATCTATTGGAACACATACCTAATTCTTCTGTATCTTCTAGTCTTTGACAGTTGACCATGGTCATTAAAAGACTGTCTACTAGGGTTACACAGTAGATATCTGTGAGAAGCAGGATTTAGGCCTGGATCTTCCTTATTCCAGGGCTAGCCCTCCATCCCTTTCACAGTATCACATCTCAAGTAGTTTATTATACTTCAAATAGAAAAGCATGGATTCACAAGTGCACATGAAGAGAATTTTACTAAACCTATTATAGTGTTTTCTTATTATGCTGGGGATCATACTACTTAATTCAACAGGAGTGTTCCTAAATTTTCATCCCTTTAATGTTTAAAAACTCATGCCTGATATAGTTCAGTAATTCCTTAGCCTCCTTCTGAAAAGAGACTGAGTTTATAAATAGAAAAACTGAAGCCCAGAAAGAATTCAGGAGGGTTTCAAAACATCAGAGTACATTAAAAGCAAACTTTGCATCCTCTTCTGCTTTTATTGAATCCAAGAACCATTGATTAGAGACCTTCTGAATGCAAGGCATTCAGGTTTGTGCTGGAGAGACACATAAGAAAAACCAAACCAACTGGATTCAGTCAGTGGGCTGCGCTTGAGGACCTAGAGGGCCACACATGGGCTTGAAACCACAGGTTTCCCACTCATGCCCTAACCTTAAAGAACTTAGGAAGAGAAGAAAGTGCAAAGAAAATTCCGGAGGCACCGGGGATGTGATGTAGACAAAGAAGAGGTCAAATCAAAAAACTAGGGAAGGGGCAGCTAGGTGGTATAATGAAGAGATGTCAGAAGGACCTGAGTTCAAACCTGGCCTCAGACACTTGATACTTAATTACCTTTATGACCTTGAGTGAGTCACTTAACCCCAATTGCCTTCCCCCCTCCAAAATAAATTTAAAAAAAAATTTTAAAGCTAGGGAAAAAGAAATTATTTCACATACTGGACCTCCCCAGGAACACCTACAGCAAGAGAATCAGTGAATCTGAGAATTAGAAGGTGCCTTTTAATCTCTGGATCAATCCTTCCCAGTCCTTAAGCAATTTCTTCCACCTGTGCTAATTGTCAGATCACTTAAAGTCAGGTTAAGACATTCTCAGTCATATAATACTGGATTCTGTACTGAAGTTAAATTGCCTAATTTTTAGTTCTTAAGAAATTACTAGAGCTTTCATTAAGATCCCACGCTTTCAGTGCACCTTCCTAAATGAGCATCCTTGCTCTGTGGATTTGTACTGATAATGACTTTTGATTCTTATTAATACAAGGCAGTGGGGAAACCAATCTGCTTGGCTGAGGAAATTTTCAGCATAACAAGCATGGGTTGGGCCCTCAATGTTGCTAACAGGAATAGTGCACTTAATTTCCTTCTCCCAATGCTCAAGTGTACCCTGCACTGAAGGCTGCTGGTGCTTGTACTAACTGTGCAAATCTATCATTGATTTAAAAAACAACACACTAGGGTATGCTCAGCCCCCAAACAAGGAAAATAGCATCCAAGTGGAAATATTCAGTGGGGCATTAAAGCAATCTTGGTTTTTATTTGTTATTTTTGTCTGCATGTAATTGCAGAACCCAAAGAGAGAGGATGTTTTCTACAATCCAACTCCCCATTAGAATGAACAAACCTCAAATTGAGATCTGGAAATGGAAAAGGCACTTATAAGCAAATGTCATTATGAGACATATGAAATTTTGAAATCATCAGGTCCCCAGGGAATTTTTGAGCTAAATGGCAGCTTCATGCTTGAGTTTGCAGGTGGAAGTTTTCAAGGTGCCATTGCAAAGCCTCACAGCTCTGGTTGTACAATTTTTTTTCATGAACCGTTATGCTCAAATCATACATGCTCTGTGGGTTTCCATTGGACATGTCTTCTTATTCCCATAATTGTGATGGAAAAAAATGAATCTGGCAGTTGAGGAAATATTCACGTTAATAGTAAAGATTTGGTCCCCTGGTGTACCTTTGTGTCATCATAGGAGATGCTGTTTCAATCAGTATACACTAAGGTCAATGGTGAATATAGAGAGTAGCTGTTGTTCAGTCATTTCAGTCCTGCTGACTCGTTGTGACCCCATTTGGGGTTTTCTTGGCAAAGATATTGGAATGGTTTGCCATTTCCTTCTCTTTTCTTCATTTTACAGATGAGGAAACTGAGGCAAAAAGGGTTAAATGACCTGCTCAGGATCATACAGCTGGTGTCTGAGGCCAGATTTGAACTCAGAGAAATGAGTCTTTCTGACTTCAGGCCCAGCACTTTATTCACTGTGCCAGCTGCTACCTTGTGTGTTGTAGTAGAAATACAGAAAATTTTTGTTGTTTTGCCTTGATTTAAGACAGACAACAGCAAAACAAAAGGGATAGAGGCGAATGTCTATTTTCACTAAAATTTTATATATAATACAAATGTGTATTATTTTGTATATAATATAAATAATGTATATTTTGTAAATTTTTATATGGAAATTATGCATTCTAAGAAAGTAATATCTACATCTACATCTCTATCTCTATCTACATCTATATCTACGTTTGTATCTAACTGTATCTGTATCTATATCTGTATCTATGCTATCCTATCTATCATTCTATCTATTTATTTATCTATCTGTCTGTC
>CM053595.1:30745493-30803430 GCA_028646575.1 Pseudocheirus occidentalis | reverse complement strand
CGAACATCATTAATAACCATAGAGAGAGGACAGATTTTGAGGAGTAATGAGCTTTTTAGTTAAATTGCATGGTGCTGTGGTATGAATGAGAGAAATGAAGGGAACTAGGGCAGACAAAAGTTTCTTGGGAATTTTGTAAGAAATTGAAGGAATTAGAACAGGTAATGAGGGAACAAAAGTATTATTCTTTGCAGATGATATGATAGTATACTTGAGAATTCTAGAGAATCAGCTAAAAGCTAGCAGAAAAATGAAAAACTTTAGCAAAGTTGTAAGATATAAAATAAATCTATACAAATCATCAACATTTCTATATATTATCAATGAAGTTGAGCAGCAAGAGATAGAGAAATTCCATTTAAGTTAACTGTAGACACTATAAAACACTTGGGAGTTTACCTGCTAAGACAAACCTAGGAATTTTATGAACACAAGTACAAAATGCCTTTCACAAAATTACATCAGATCTAAACAATTGGAAAAATATTAATTGCTCATGAGTCTGCAGGGTCAATATAATAAAAATGAAAATTTTACATAAGTTGATCTCTTATTCAGTGCCACATAAATCAAGCTATCAAAATTAGTGTATAGTGCTAGAAAAAAAAATATAATAACACAATTCATCTAGAATAGCAAAAGGTCGAGAATATGAAGAGAATCAATGAAAAAAATAAAGAAGGTGGCCCAGCAGTAACAGATCTCACATTGTATTCTAAAGTAGTAATCATTAAAATAATCTGGTACTCACAAAGAAATAGGATAGTGGATCAGTGAAACAGATTATCTACACAATAAATGGTAGTAAATAACCTCAGTAATTTAGTGTTTGAGGAACACAAAGATTCAAGTCTTGGGAACAAAATATCACTATTTGACAAAAACTGCTGGGAAAATTGAAAAACAGTATGGCAGAAACTAGGTAGAGACCAACATCTCAGATCTATGGCAAAGGTAGGAATTTAGAGCCAAGCAAGAGATAGGGAGCTTTATGAAATGCAAAATGGATAATTTTGATTATATTAAATTAAAAAAAATGTACAAATAATACCAATGCAAACAATTTAGAAGGAAAATAGGAAACTGGGGGAAATTTTACAGCAAATATCTCTGATCAAAGCCTCTTGTCAAATACATACAGAACTGAGTCAAATTTATAAGAATACAAGTTGTTGCCCAATTGATAAATAGTCAAAGGATATGAACAGGCAGTTTTCAAAAAAAAATCAAAGCAAATTAAGTGGTACTATTATATGCCCATCATATCAGCTAATATACAGAAAAGAGAAATGACAAATGTTAAAGGAATGTGGGAAATTTGGAACACTAATGCATTGTTGGTGGAGTTGTGAACTGATCCAACCATTCTGGAAAGCATTTTGGATCTATACCCAAAGGGTTATAAAACTGTTCATACCCTTTGACCCAGTATTACCACTACTAAATCCATATGCCAAATTGATAAAAAGGGAAAAAGACCTATTTGTGTGAGAGTATTAATAGCAGCTCTTTTTATAGTTGCTAAGAAAAGGAAATTAAGGGAATGTTCATCAACTGGGGATGACTGAAGAAGTCATGGTATATTATTGTGATGGAAAGCTATTGTGCTTTAAGAAATGATGAACAGGATGATTTCAGGAAAACCTGGAAAGACTTACTTGAATTGATGTAAAGTGAGCAGAACCAAAAGCACATTGTACACAGTAACAACAATATTGCACAACAGTCACCTATGAATGATTTGGACTATTCTCAGTAATATAATTATCCAAGACAATTCCAAAAGACTCACAATCTAAAATGCATCCATCTCTAGAGAAAAAATGATGGATTCTGAATGTCAACCAAAGCATTCCATTATTACTCTTTCTCTTTCTCTTTCTTTCTTTGTTTCTTTGCTTCTTTGTTTCTTTGTTTCTTTCTTTCTTTGTTTGTTTGTTTCTTTCTTCCTTCCTTCCTTCCTTCCTCTTGGGGGAAGGTTCCAAGGTTTCTTTCAGAAAATGAAAAATATGGAAATATGTTTTGCATGATTTCACATAGTATAATCAATATCAGATTACTTGCCATCTCAGCAGGTGAGTAGGGCAGGGAGGGAAGGAGAGAATTTGGAATAAAAAAACTGTTAAATTTTTTCATTACACATAATTTGGAAAAATATAATATTATTTTTTAAAAGGAATTCTGTTAGAGACGGAATAATAGAGAAGGTGAAGAACAATTATTTTAAGCTGCATCATCAGCAAGATTCATTGTCAGAAAAACTTCAATACCTATTAAGTATCTTCTCTGTGTAGAATGGTGTGCAAGGTGCTGTGGAAATGAAAATTTTACTCAACATTGTGCCTCTGCATTCCTGGAACACACAGTTGAGTGTGGGGTCAGTCATGTTCATAAATAATTTTAGACTGGGTCTGTGATTACTTCAGAAATGGGAACTCCTGATGCAGAAATTCCCCTTAACAATGCAGGTCAATACCTACTCTGAATCACATGGTTGTAGAGTTGCCTCTGTGAAACAGACAAACAAAAGACATAAAAAAATCTCATTATTATAACACAAAATGATACATAAGTGGTTTAGAAAGGAACACATGAAGTTTTATTTGAAGTCTCAGGAGAGGAAGTTATGGGGATATTTGGACTGAGATTATAATAGGCAGACATTTAGGGTTATATACAATGGAAGTGTGAGGGGGTGTTTATTTAAACATAGAATCAGTTATTTTCCTCAGAGACACAGGAAAGTATGAGCTAAGTACAGAGGACAGTAAATGTTGATTATAGATTGGCTGCCAGACAGAGTTCATTGAATGGAACAGAATGGGAGAAAGCCACAAAAGGTAATATGGTATGAGCCTGTTGAGGACTTTGAATTACAGGCTAATGAGTTTGAACTATATTCAGTAGGCAAAAGGGAGCCATTAATGTGTATTCATCAGAGGAATGGCAAGATTAAACCCATACTCTCAGTATTGAAACTAAAACCTAGGAGATCTTTAGCAGCTGCCTGGGAACTACAGTATTAGGCTCAGCTACATGCATATATGTGCCATCTTGAACTAAATACATGTGCTGTCTTGGAAGTATAGCCATTTAATAGGATCCTGGTTCTTATGGCCAAACACTGACTACTTTCCCCCCTATCCAACCCATGCATTTTCCATTCTGATAGCTCTGCCTGCCTAATAGGTTACTGGAGTAATGCTCTTTATGAGTGTCTTTCTAAAATTGTTCTTGAAGTGTCATAAATGAAAAAGAGCCCAGTGGAGCCACTGAATGGTGACTCTAAGTGGTACTTGTTTTCTGTGTGTTCTTGTGTGTGTGTCTATTTTGCTTATGCTAATTAAGTAGGCTGCAGAACAGTTACTTAGCAATATTCCTCAGTGAGATGTTCAGTTCTGGAAGCTTAATTATATGTTTTAGGCATAAAGTGGTCATTATTAAGATGTGAGCAGGAGATATCCTTGGATTAGATGCTGTTCTCAGTACTTCTGGGTTCTGGCACTAAGATACTTCTTCAATGTGAAAACCCATTTACTAAAATGGATATGTCATTATATGGGGTGCTTTATTGCCTGATGACCTAAATGGCCTTGGGGAAGATTTTGGAAATTATTTTAGGGGCTGTTTTATTTGCATAAGGTGATACAGATACTGCTGGCTTTGATAGACCTTCTTCGACTCTATTGCATTCATTATCTTAGTAAGCCCCCTAAAATGTAAGCAATTTCCACATTTACCTTTGAGAAGTATGAATAAGTGTTTCCTAAATCAATCCTTTATCTAGCAGTGAAAGAGAAAACTCCATTAAGAATCAAATTTCTCAGAGGTTTTTTAATGCAACTCATCAGTTTCTTTATATGTGAAAAGGAAAAATCTATAAGTCGCCCTGGTTATATTTTTTCTTAAGAGAAAACAAATTATAGATTTTCTTTTCAATTGGATTTTAATGTTTTAAATCAAAGGTTGTTTTTTCCTCAAATAAAAATCAACCTCCTACCTCCATGTATAAAATAGGGAGGGAAGCACGTTAATTTTGTGCAACTGAATCTGACAGAATGTTCACCACAGAAGCCTAGACAGGAAACAGACATAAAGAACATAAAAAATTTAGATCCCAGAAAAACTGAGTGATTCTAGGGAGTGATGGGTATAAGTTCCTGATATAACAGAAAGTAGCTGATAATTCTCCATGGTTTCAGGATGTAAAAAGGCAGACTAAAATGACCACTTGTAAGACACCTTCCAAACAACCCTACCATTGAGATGAACCAAATATTGTCATTTTTAGCCCAGCAGGGTTTATTACATTATTTATACAAGGTTTATTACATTATTTCATTCTCTCATTAGTGTAATCTATATGTATATCACCAATGTGTTCACGTCCAAAGTGCCATCATGACAGCCTATGGTCTAGCCTAGCTTCTGTATCAGATGAGGGAGATATTGTGCCCTACCACTATACTACTGCTACTACAACCCTCTCCACTGAAAGCCAAACTCCTCAGTGTAAGAGTTCAAGAGTCCAGACTGAGAGAAGATGAAAAAAATAATAATAGGAGGTACTTGCTGGGAAAAGAAATGGTTGGAGTGGGTGGGAGGAAAGTTAAGCTGTAAATCTTCAAGTGTTCCTTCTCCTGCCTGCTGCTTTCCAGTTGTTCAACAGAAAACTTTAGGAATCAATGCTGTCTTCAAGTCCATGACTGTTAATTTGTGCTCCCCTCCACTCCAAACTAGCAATTATTTACTAGCAGCTAGATGCCTCTAATGCTTCTATGAAGGTCTCTCTCATCAATCCTCTCTTTAAAATCAGATTTTTCTTATGTGAACAGTCATAGAACTCTACTAAACAGGCTAACATTTGAGCAATCATTTTTTGTTGTTGATAGTGGTCCAGTCCTATGATTTATGAGTTAAAAATTCCTTTCACTGAGGCAGATCTGCACATTGTCTTCAAATTATATAGTTATAAAGGACTTCCTGGGGGTGGGGGTGGTGTAAGACTTACTGGTTAAATACTCCTATTGATGTGCACTAGCTCTCACCCCCCCCATCTCTCTCTCTCTCTCTACCTCTCTCCCTCTCTCTCTCTCCCGCTCCCTGTCCCTCTCTCTCTCTGTGTCTGTCTTTGTCTCTCTCTCTCTCTCTGTCTCTCTCTGTCTCTCTGTCTCTGTCTCTCTCTCTGTCTCTCTCTGTCTCTCTCTCTGTCTCTGTCTCTCTCTGTCTCTCTCTGTCTCTGTCTCTCTCTGTCTCTGTCTCTCTCTTTCTATCTCTCTCTCTGTATGTCTCTTTCTATCTCTCTCTCTCTGTATGTCTCTCTGTCTCTCTCTCACACACATACACACACACATACCACTAGTGTGTATCAGAAGGAAAACTTAACACAGTTCTTCCTGATATTAATGTTAGTGCCTTCCATTGAGACATGCAACCTCTTAATTAAATAATGCCTAAAAATGTTTTCAGTGGCATCATATACACACATGAAATTACACAATCATAAATCTGAAAGAAATATTAGAGATTCTCTAGTCCCACTCCTACCTGTAGAAGGAATCCCTTCAGTCAATCTTTTCTTGAAAACAGACTGTCATAATGAACTTACTACCTCTTGAGATAGTCATTCTATAGCTGGACAACTCTTAATTGAGAGTTTTTCCTTTTGTTGTCCCTAATGCTATCTCCATTCTTGCTCATTCTACTGCTACCCTCTAGTGCCAGGGAAATTTCTTTCTTCCCTCCTGTTAGTCCATGATATCAAAGACTATTCCAACTCACTAAGTATAGAATACAGCTTGATGGTCAGCTACCAACTGAGGGGGAAAAAAAAACAACTCCATTGTGCAATAAGCTAATTTTGTTTGTTATATTTTCTAAATATTTCTTCCTGCCACAGCAATGGGTTATTAGATGGTTAGTTATGTTTCTAATAGCAGGAAAACTATGCATCTTGTTTTGTCTTTATCAGGTTTTCTAAAATGAAGGCCTATCATAAAGCTAGATTTTTTAACTTTCTCATAATTTGAATCAATAATATCTGTCTTTTTATGATTACTGGCTCCTTTTCTAGATGTTCATAAACCATCCCTTTAATATAAAGTCCTAGAATCTTGCTAAAAATTGAATTCACTTTCCTTGACTTTGTTTCTTAAAATTTCACTCTTCTTCCCCATCTATCCCTTTTTATGAGAACATGTTTTTTTTAATCTTATGGTTTTCACCAGCATTTCAAAGATCACTGATAGGACTGAAGAATAATTAAATATTATGAGATTTAATTTAATTTGATAAAATTTTGTTGAGTATTTACTATGTGTAAGCTACTGTGTAAGACAAAAAAAGGAAAAAAGAGTCTAACCCCAAGGAATTTATATTCTATTAAGATACACATCATCTGGACCTGGTGACTTGAACTTGTCAAGGATACCTAGGTGATCATTTTAAAATGTTATGTATCATGTGTTTAACTTCAAGGTTAACTATTTTTCTTCTGTCCTTTCTTTCATGACAATAATCTCATTCCTCCCGAACATGATCTGTATATTATTGGTGGTAAACTTCTTGCCCAAAATACATTTTTAAAAGGTACAAACAACCCTCTTTTATTGCCCTTAGCATTCTTTCTTTGCTTTAGCATTTTTTACATCATCCTGAGAAGAAGATGTCCCACTTTGGCATTCATCCTGTGTTAACTCCCCTTGCTTCTATCTTCAGTACTGTTCCCTTTAAGTTATAAGCTGCTTTTTCCATATTGATTTTTGTAGGCAGCTCCTTTTTTCCTATTCATCAGAACAGTTTCTTTTTGAGTTATCAGAATTTCTTTCTTGAGAGAATTATCCCATCCTTCTGTACTGACCTCATACAGATTATTAGGATTACAAGATCCTTCTTTTCCTTTCTCCAGATACTTTGACATTTACTCTCTCATAACCCAGAGTGGGGAAAAAATAAAGAACATGTCAGGCCATGCCTAATTTTCATCTTTAAAAAAATTAACTTTCAACATGGAGTGGTCACTTCTTTCAAAAAAATCCTATTATTTCTCCTTCAGCAACCTGTTCTCTATTGTTGATCAAAATCAGGACTAGGATAACAGTTGCCTTTGCCAATTCCTTTACCTCCTGAAGGAAGAAAATATCACTGAGGCAAGGAAATGAATTATTACCTACCCTGCTTTGGGCAGAAAGAGAGAGAGGAGAGAGCTCCAGCAGATGATGAAAATAATAATAGCTGACATTTATATGGCACTTTAAGCTTCACCAAGCATTCAGATACTTCTCATTTGAGCCTTACAACAGCAATCTAAGATAACTCCAAAGATTTTATTTCACATGAGGAAACTGACACTCAGAAGGTAAAGTGACTTGCCTGGGTCACACAACTAGTTAAGCATAGAAACAGGAATACTGCCCTGGTAATTCTGACTCCAAGCTTGAAGTCGAACTTCCCATGACTATTTGTAACATGATTTCATGCAGGCTTGAGATCTATTTTCAGTAACTCGCTTGGATTAGGAGGATTGTTTCTCATTCTATTTATTTTCCCTCACTTTCTCTCTTACGTGATCTCTCCATTATTTTGCATTCATTTATTTTTTATTTTGCATTATTTCATAAAGATTTTCCCAGATTCCATTGTATTATGCATACTTATATAGCTTAAGTGCATCAAAGTATTACAGTTCATCTAACTACTGTATTATTCAACATTTAGGTTGTGCCATATACATTTATATGTGTGTATATGTATATATGTATGTATATGTACATGTATGCATATATTTAAGATATTTATGAAAATATTTTAACAGATGTCAAAAATAACACAAAGAAATTAAGACCGGACATTTTGAGAGTTAGGTTGTAATGTGACTACAATTCTGAGAGAAGAAAATAAAAAGGAGGTATTGGGGAAATGAAAAAATGGTCAGATGAGTACCATTATTCCATGGAATGCATTTGTGGTATGGTCTGGGGATTGGTCCATTCTGGATAATGAAAGTAAGAAGCAGAAAGAGTAGCAATGTAGAAAAATGATTGTGTGGTATGTGTGTGTGTGTGTGTGTGTGTGTGTGTGTGTGAGAGAGAGAGAGAGAGAGAGAGAGAGAGAGAGAGAAAGAAAGAAAGAAAGAAAGAGAGAGAAAGAGAGCTATTAATGATATTCTAATTTCAGGTATTGGTTGGCAAACTAAGACCTATGGGCCAATGACTCATAGCCTATTTTGTGTGTGTGTGTGTGTGTGTGTGTGTGTGTGTGTGTGTGCAGCTCATGTGGGCTGTGAAATAACAGGTGATAGGCAGCTAGATATGACCCTCAAGCCATAGTTCTATGACCTTTGATAGATTATCGGTGAAGCTAAATGCTTTTTAAATCCAAGCAATTATTAATAATTTGTTTCTGATTTTGGAAATTGTTCATAACTTTCCAGGATTTATTGATTGTGAACTGGGAATTACCATTATGACTTTTTAATAGTTTCTTACATATTTTAGACATCATGTTTCAGTTCTCCCATTTATTTTGAAAATTTTCAGTTAGTTATTATTCTTTTTCTCGCAGTTGTACTATATTTTGCTATAGAGTACTTAAAAAAAATGTCTAGTCAAGTGCATCTGCCTTAGCCCTTAGAATTTATTTGTTGAATACAAGAATAAGTCACTCTCCTCCTTCATAATTGAGACAAATACTTTATTCTACTCTCTCTCATTTTCTTTAGAGTTTCTCATTTTAATATTAAAGCTTGCCACCTATCTATAATTCCCTGAGAATTGTGATGTAATTTGAAAATACATACAATTCCTTTTACTGAAAGACTTCCAACCATTTTTTCCAGGCATATTGGTTAAATAATGAATCATTATGTTGTATAGATTTATCAAAAAAAATTTTCTTGGTTGACTCTTTGGTGCATTTGTTGTACTTCACTAATTGAGTTCCCATTTCTTCAGGCACTAATTGATGATAACCATTTTATAATATGCTTTTATTTAAGGGGGTAGAATAGTATCTCTAGCTTATCTTCAATGTGTGTCTTGATATTCTTACTCAATTTTTTGTTATAAACTTCATTTTAATTTTAAACAATTTTATAAGAATCCCCACTTCTATGCATAATGTGCTTTGAATGTCTCATAGGATTATATATCCATATTTTTATCAGTATTACAATAAACATATAAATGAATTTGTGGACTATTGCTATTTTCAATATCTTGTTCTGGCCAATCCATGAACAATGATTGATCCTAAAATTATTTCAGTTTTCCTTTATTTTGCTCATTTTATTCTCTCACATTAATCTTCAAATAAGTATTCTCTTTCATGTTTCTCTTCTGTTTTCTAGGTTTCCTCTTTATAAAATACATTGCACCACATGCCTCCCCTTTCTATTTCTTTTAATAGGTATGACCTTTAAGAGCTATAGTCTAATCATGGATCCCAACCTATCAAGTCTCACTGCTATCTATAAGATCAAATGTCTCTCCTGCACTAGGATGAATAGTTCATCTTGCTGGTTGCCCATATTTTGCACACAGCATGACTTTCATTGCTGGTTCCTTTCTTTGATTTTGTTACCTATGAGTCACTCACTGAGTACCTTTCCTGCTATTCTTCCTACATGCAATAGTTTCAAAAGCTGTTACTTTGAATGTTTTCATAGTTTAGTTCAGTAGATATTCATAGATCATTTTTTTCTTACCTAATCCTTTTCAGTTTGAGACCCTTTTGATTATATTTACAGGGCAACATCCCGGGCAAATGCATTTTTACCATCTCTTCTGAAATGTTTTCTATCCCCCAATGAGAGTTCATTCCTGTATTTTGAGCTGTAATCTAGAAATACAAATTCCATTTTCAATATCATCTTGTAGGTACAGCTGTTCATTTTTATTCAACTACATCTATGGATGAGATGTATCTCCAATACTGACTGGACAAATTTCATTAAATCCACGTTACTAAGCAAGGTGAAAGGTTACAAAGATACCCCTCAGAACAATGACACCTTTAGGTTGCCCATGTGGTCCAGTTTCAAAATTCCATATTCCTGGGGAGCTTCACACTTATTAGAACCTCCAGGACCAGTATGAGTGAGATGAGACTCAATGGAGTGGCTTCAGATGAAGGAATTTTTTCTAGACTTTTGAAGATTACTATTAAGTATTTGAAGTCAGAAGACCTGGATTCAGATTTGGTTCTAACACTAGTTCTGTAATGAAATCCTTGAGCTTCATCTAAAAAAAGAGACAGTAAAATCTGCAGCTTCTACTCTGTAGAATTCTTATGAGGATTAAATGATGTAATGTATGTTAAACATTTCGTGAACCTGAAAACACTTTGTGAATAACAGCAATTAATAAACTTCTATGAACAATGTGCTTTGGATGCCTTATGGGATTATATGAAAATTTCTTTTTGCTCATTTTTATGGGTTGAAACAAACAAGCAAACAAGAACAGCAGAAACAGCAACAACAATGATAACAACCAACATCTCTGAGAAAAAAAAGAATTATCATTTATTAGATACTAGCATTTTACTTGTGCTATGATTTGAATGTACAGGGGATTTGCTGAAGCCACTTCAGGAGATCTGATTATTTATTGTTCAGTGTGAATGTTTATACTTCATAAATTGGAAAACACCATAAATCAGGCCTTGATATATAGTTCTATTGATTTTCAAGTCTTAAGAGAGTGATAGAGAAGTTACAGATTAATAGTAATAATAATGAGAATAATACAGAGAATAGTATGGAATAAGTTTTAAAATGTATCATGCATTTTTTTAAGAAATCCAGTTGTTAAACACTTACTAGCACACTCCTGACTTTAAGACATAGAAAACAACAGTCTCTAAAGATCTCAAAATGAGTATTGCAAAAAAAATATATGGGGGAATAGCAAATGTAAGTAGGCAGCAAAGTATAACCAATAAGGAACTTCAAGAAAAAACAGGAACATAGGTTATCCTGGAGTAATATTAAGCTTGAAATAGAAGACAGGAAGGGTAAGGGTCATAGACAATCTAAGTGACATGTTGCTTTCTCTAGAGTATTAGGAGTAAGCAAGGAAAGTCCCAAGTACATTGGGGAGAATCTGCACAGTAAAACTATGAAATGAAATGGACAAAAATGACATAAAATGTTAAGGTATCTAAATGGAGACGCAAGATCCATTTGAATATTTTGTGGGGACATATGAGGCAGATCAGTGAATTCATTGGTGTAGGGATTTCTAATACAGGAACTTCTGCCACAGATTCAAATGACTAATTCCTCTGTAATCCATAGTCATGGCAAGTTGCCTCAAAAACTGGGAGATTAAGTAATTTAGGAGATTAAGTAATTTAGGTTAGATGGTACACTCCAAATCCTTCATTTTGCAGGTGAAAAAACAGAGACATAGGGAGATTGAATGACTTCCAGAGCTCTTTTTCTATTACCAAACTGCCTCTCCTTATTCAGGATCAGAGAGGTAGTATGTGTGTCTGAGGCAGAACTTGATTTCAGGTTTTCCTCCTCTATACGCATGGCAGCCACTTTACTAGTTAACCTATTTTTATCATTATTTAACCTCAATCTGACACTGAGTGTTAAAAAAAATGGAAGCAAATAAATATGTGTCAAATACTAATCAGTGAGAACTTTGATCTCTGAGCCTTTTCTATGAATTTTAAATTATATTCATAGACAGATAGACAGAGAGAGAGACAAAGAGAGAGAGAGAGAGAGAGAGAGAGAGAGAGAGAGAGAGACAGAGACAGAGACAGAGACAGAGAGACAGAGAGGCAGAGATACATAGATACATAGACAGACAGACAGGTATTATCCTATCTGAAAGCAAGGGCTGGACTAGATTCTCTGCTGAGATCCAAGTTTAAGATACCTGATTTGTTTCTTGGAAATTGATTTTCTAAGTGCTGGAAACCAGAGCTATCTATTAATTCTTTCAAGATGTTATTTTGTTAATTACATCATCCAGCATGAAGAATACTTATTAAACTTCAGTTACATTGCCAGGCCAAACCCTCAAAAGTTGTCTTAGCTTTTGTTTCAAGCCTTCAAGGATGTTTCAAGGATGTTGTTTCAAGGATGTAAGCACATAACCATATTAACATTTGGCTATATTTTGCAAAGAGCAATATAGATATGGAGATCGGTAGATACCTATATAGATGCGCAGATATAGGTAGATACACATATGTGTAAGTATTTATTTATATATGCCTATGCATATACACACAAAGACATTTAGGTATACTCTTTCTATCAGTCTTCTCTTTAATCCATCACCCACACAGTGGCCACGTATGGCCATGTCAATCACCTGCTCAACAGCCAACCACCTCCTTTAAAGTTGAACTCTTATGGCTAATATGGAAATATGTTTTGCATGATTTCACATATATAATTGATAACATACTGCTTTCCTTTTCAGCAGGTAGGGGAAAAGAGATGGAGAGAATCTGGAACTCAATTTTTTTAAATGTTATAAAAAAAAAGAAGGAACAAATTGTTACCCTGGCAGTTACAGCCTGGTGAGATTTTTAATCAAAGTGAAGTATAAACTGTAGAGGTTCAATTAATAGTAATAATAAATCCATCCTATGGTTGGCTTCCAAAAAAAAATTAATCTTGATTGCTTCTAGGATGAAATAAAAATCCTGTGGCTTGGTTTTTAAAAACCTTTACTATATGGCTGTAGCTTTCTTTTCTGGGTTTATTACGTACCACACTCTACATTCCTACCAAACTGGATTATTTGCTATTCCTCAGGTTACATGATATTCCATTTCTTCTCTCCCTGCTTTTACTTGAGCTTTCTCTTATGCCTGCAATGTCCTCTTTCCTCATCTCTGCCCTCTTTGAATCCCTCGCTTCTATCAAAATTATATCCAAGTGCTACTTCTTAGAAACTCTCCTCACCTGCCATTCAAAGTAGCTAGGTTGACCCCCACTCCAATTATCTCCTATTTCTTTTGTGTATATATGCCTTCTACTGTTATGATGTAAGCTCTTTGAAGGCAGGGCCTGTTTCATTTTTGTCTTTGTATCTTTTGGGGCTATCGCAGTATCTGGCACACAACGTGTACTTAATAACATGTTTATTGGTTAGTGAACTGATTGAACAAAATTTAGAATTCAACTAACTCCTTTTTCAATCTATCTAGATGTAGGAAGTGAAAAACTGGACATATAAAGGCAAAATAGAGGTGAACACCAATAGAACATTAGCATATTCAGTTTAAATAAAATGCTTATTAAGCATAGCCTGGCACAAGGTAGTATAGAGAACACTAGGCATATGAAAATATAAACAAAAAAAGAAATAAAGAACCAGTTAATTCCCTTAAGGAGATTCCAATTTTATTGGGGGGAAATATGTACAAGAATAAGCAAATATAAAGCAGTTTTAGAAAAGAGAGCACACTAACGAGTGAAAGGAGGAGGGCACAGAAAAGGATACCTATAGGAGGTAGTACCTGAGTTGAATTTTAACCGTAGTGAAGAGTTTTAAGATAAAAAGGTGTAAAGTGCGCATGCATTCTAGATATAACCATCAGTATCTTGAAAGCAAAAAAGATGGAAGGTGGACTTCTGAGCTAAAGGAACAGCAGATAAATTTGGCAAGAATTAGACAGCTTGGAAAGGAATTAGGTGAAATAATCCTTGAAAATTGGCTGGAGTCAGATTATGAAAGGTTAAATGTCCTGTTGAGCCTTTATTCTACTTTTCAAACAATAGGGGATATTGTCATTTATCCATCCATCCGTCCATCCATCCATCCATCCTTCCTTCCATCCATCCATCCATCCATTTCTTTCTATCTATCTATTTATCTATCTATCTATCTATCCATCTATCTATCATCTACCCCTCCATCTGTCTGTCCATCCATTCATCCATCCATCCATCCATCCATCCATCCATCTATCTATCTATCTATCTATCTATCTATCTATCTATCTACCTATCTATCTATCTATCTATCTATCTGTCTGTCTGTCTGTCTGTCCCTCCATCTGTCCATCCATCCATCCATCCATCCATGCATCCATCCATCCATGGAAAACAGAATTACTGCTGTGCTTTGGTAAGATTATTTTGTTGCCAATAGAGAATAGATTGAAATAGGAAGAGATGTGAATGATGGAGATAAATTAGAAGACTTTTGCAATAAACTGTGTAATTGATAATAATGTCTTGAACTAGGCTGGTATCTATGTGATTATATAGGAGGAACTAAATGTGAGAGATGCAGGAGAGGTGGAATTGTCAAGATTTTGATTAAATCAGAGATGACTTTGAGGCATGAACCTAGTTATCAAGAGGATGGTTGTGCTCTGGATAGAAATATCAAAAGTTGAAGGAGAGGAGAAAGAAATTGATGATGGTTCAGTAAAGTAGACCAGGAAAGAACAAATAGGAATAGACCAAGACAAAGAAGAATCATGGAAAACAGAGTAAAAGAGACTCTCCTAGTAGAATATGTGGTTAATAATGCCAAAAATGGCAGTGATTAATAAACATAGACTAACTAAAGACTGCTGGACTTTGGTAATATTGGAGACAAGTTAAATCCAAGTGACAGGGTTGGAACCCAGAATATATTGAGTTGGAGAAGTATGTAGGATGTAAGGAAATAGGAACATAAAGCAAAATTTTATAGGGCATATTGTAACATAGACTAAAAAATCCTAGGTTTGGGGGTTCATCCCCAATTAATACTGACTTCTAATAGGAAAATAAAAGCATTATATTTATTCAGTTTTGATCTGTTCAAAGAGAAGGTGGCTCATTAGAGACATGTCACATGGACTCATGTTTTAAAAGAGTATCATCTAAAGATTCCTTTTTTTTTTTCTTTTTAAAGTCCTTTTTTGAATTATCCTACAGAACGCCAGATACATACTGTGCCATCAACAATTACATTCACGAAAGGGAAAGAGATTCCACCAGTGCATTTTCCCCCTTCAAAGTACCACCCTTTCAATGGGTGTATAGGGCAGAACAGACTGATTGATTTCATGAAAATAGATTGCTTTCCCTCTCATACACATTCAGTGTCTTCTCATTTCTTTAATAAGGGAGGGCAAGAGAAATGACTACTTGATTCTTGCATTTGTAAAGAATTTATGGAAATGAGAGATCCTACACAAAATGAAATTGTATTCTATTGTATCCTTGTTATTCTAAGCATTTTGTACTTCCTAATGAACTTTTAAAGAAAAGATTCTCATTAATCAAAACCATATAGTAAGTCAGAGTAATTTAATTACAACAGTATATTCCAATGAGGTTTTCTAATGGGAGTCAAACTGTAATGCTCAGCTTTCATCTAATTTATCTGAAGAAGGATAGGAGGAAGAGAACTTCCTCTTACATTAAGAAATGAAGTCAATTCATAATCAATAAAGGAACAAGTCTATCTGTCTCTGTCAGGACTCTGAGCTACACTGGTATTCAGAAAAGACACATTCACACTTTCCCATTGACAGGAGTGTCAAGGTTTGCTTATTTGTTTGGCTTGATTTTTGTTGGCAAATGCCATAAACAGAACGACAAGGTCAAAGTTAAAGAACCTGATACTGTCTCAAACATGAAGTTCTCTGATGCCCCATAAATAGTCATTTTTCCCTCCTTTCAATACATCAATTATCAAGGCAATCACACAAATTGATTTTCCTACCTGAAACAAAAGATTTGCATTAACAGTGATGTAGAGAGCCTGGCTTGACCTGGCCACAAGCACAATTATCCAAATCTGATTTGCAGCAATTCTCCTACATTTTGTATACTCAAGTGCATCCTGTAGTCAGCGTGATTGATAGCTCCTCCACATTGGGAATGATGCTGCTCTTTATTACAGCAGTATAAGGTACAAGCCCATCTAATGAGTAAAAATAAAGATAGGATGACCTACAAGGTCCTAACATTGATGAATCTCTAAAGGAAAGAATGCAGTATTTAGAATAGAAGGATCTGGGTTCTAGGTCTGGTACTATAGGCAAATCTCATCACCTTTCTGTGCTGTAATTTCATTTTCTGGAAAATGCCGTCAATAATATCTGCCTTACTTGATTCATAGGATCATTTTGAGGAAAGTAGTTGTAAATATTAAAATGCTAAAGAAATGTTGGCCATTAAATTAAAATTGGTCTTACTATGTTGTGTTGCTACTGTTATATTTCTGTAGCCTTCGTTTTCAAGAACACTATTACTCTCCAACAAATTTGGTCTTACTTCTAGTTAGAACCACTACCTTGCTAGATATTATAATTTCAGAAATACTGGGAGATCCATCTTTCCCCCAAATACTTTCCCAATTATTTATGAAATTCCTATGAAGTTGGGAATATGCAAATGCACAGTGATATATGAAGGGGATGGAATATTGTTGTGTAACAAGCCAGGAGAAATGTGAACCAAATGGCAATGTTTAGATTTGGTCTAATTTTTTGGGAAAAGAACTGCCATTTCAATCATTAAAACTATTCAGTACTGGCTAAAAAAATAGAGTGGTGAATCAGTGGAATAGGTGAGGTATACAAGACACAGTAGTAAATGCTTATAGTAATCTACTATTTGATAAACCCAAAGACCCCAGCTTCTGGTATAAGAACTCATTATGTGACAAAAAAATGCTTGGAAAATTGGAAAATAGTATGGCATAAACTAGGCATAGACTAACATCTCACATCATATTCCAAGATAAGGTAAAAATGGGTACAAGATATAAACAAAAAAGGGTGATACCATAAACAAATTATGAAAGCAAGGAATATTTTATATTTCAGATCTATGGAGAAGGGAAGAATTTATGGTCAAATAAGAGAGAACATTATGGAAGACAAAATGGATCATTTTGATTACATTAAATTAAAATGTTTCTGCACAAACAAAACCAATGCAACCCAGATTAAAAGGAAAGAAGAAAGATGTTAAGCATTTTTACCACTAGTAATTCTGATAAAGGCCTCATTTTTAAAATATATAGAGAACGGAGTCAAATTTAAAAGAGCACAAGTCATTCCCCAGTTTTCTTGTGAAGAAATCAAAACTATCTATAGTTACCTGAAAAAGCGTTCTAAATCAATATTGGTTAGAGAAATACAAATTAAAACATCTCTGAGGTGTCACCTCAAACCTATGAAATTGACTAACAGAAAAGGAAAATAATAAATGTTGGAGAAAATATGGTAAAATTTAAACTCTAAAGCTTTTTTGATAGAGTTGTGAAGTGATCTAACCATTTAAAAGAGCAATTTGGAACTATGCTTACAGGGCTATAAATTTAAGCATGCCTTTTGATCCAGTAATACCATGACTAGATCTATATCACAAAGCAATCACTAGAAAGGGAAAAGGACCCACATGTACAAAAATATGTATAACACCTCTTTCTGTGGTGGCAATGAACTGAAAATTGACAAGGATGTTCATCAATTGGGGAATGGCTGGAAATATTTCATTATATGAATACAACAAATACTATTGTTCTATTTTTAAAAAAAATGATGAGCAGGTGGATTTCAGAAAAACCTGGACTTACATGAACTGATTGCTGAGAGAAGTAAGCGGAGGTAAGAGAATATTGTACACTGTAAGAGCAACATTGTGTAATGATCTACTGTGATTGATTTAGCTCTTCTCAGCAATACAAGGATCCAAGACAATTCCAGAAGACTCATGATGGAAAATGCTATCCACATGCAGAAAAAGAACTATGGAGTCTGAATTCAGATAGAAGCATGCTATTTTAACTTTTGGGGTTTTTTCTGTTTTTTTCTTTCTTGTGGTTTTTCCCTTTTGTTCTGATTCTTCTTTCACAACATGACTAATCTGGAACTATGTTTAACGTGATTGTACATATATTAATTGTATCAGATCACTTGCTGTTTGGGGGAGGGGCAAGGGGAAGAAGGGAGAAAAGTTTGGAACTCAAAATTTTTTACAGTGAATTGAAAACTATCTGTACATATAATTGGGGGAAATACTATTATGCAAAATAAAAGTACTGCCTTTTTAAAATAATAAATCAAGTCAATTCATAATCAGTTTCAGAGAAACACAAAAATATTTATACGAATTGATGCAGAGGAAAATAAAGAAACCAAGAAAATGATGTACATGATTATTATAACTTAAGTAAAGAAGGACTACAAAAAGAAGACAACCTCAAAGCAATTCTAATGACCAATCTACTTTGGTCCTAGAGGACAAATAATGAAACACACTTCTCACCTTTAAGAGAAACTTTGATCTACTAGGGAAGATGGTTGCATTTACTGTCAGTTAAGGACAGAATAATGGCTTTAAAAAATCTTCTTCTTCCCACTCTTCCCCCACTTTTTTTTTAAATAAGGGAAGTTTCAATTCAGAGGTGGGAATAACTTCAAGGTAAAAACACAAAAGGCATTAGTAAATTATACTTTAAAAAAATTCCCACGATTTTCTTTTTTTGGGTTAAGATATTTAGAGGGTCCTCTTAAAATAAAATAGATGTTGTCGAGGGGCAATGTATTAAAGTATGATGCCTTTACTAGTAGTACCTATCTCCCGGGGTCATGGCAAGGATCAGAGGAGATGTTTGTTCAGTTATTAGGTGAGAGAGAGAGAGAGAGAGAGAAAGAGAGAGAGAGAGAGAGAGAGAGAGAGAGAGAGAGAGAGAGAGATTGCAAGTCTAAGGTTAAGAACTGCTGAAGTGGTCAGATGTTCCTGGGAAGGGGAAAGGAAGTGTGAGAAGCCAAAGACAATAGAGAAAAATTCACTGAAAATTCAGCAAACAATTATAAAGCACTTGCTCTATTGGATATACAATGACAAATAAGACATTTCCTGCCCTCCAGAAACTCTCATTTTAGCAGGAGGTATAATATATGAGATAAATACAAGGTGATATGAATATAGAGAAAATTCCAATTCAACCCTACCAATATTGCTATTTATCCTGCTTTCTAATCTGTGTGCTACCATCTTTATAATTATATCTCTTTCTCATAATTTATATAAAAGCCTAGTAGAAGAGCATTGGATAGCTAAAGTGAGAGGACCTGAGTTCAAATGTGAGGCAGCTGGGTAGGGCAGTGGGTAAAGAGCAGGACTTCTGACGAACCTCAAACTCAGGTCTTCCTGACTCTAAGTTCTGCTCTCTACCCATTGTATCCCAATGTTCTTTCTACTAAGTTACATCATAGAAAATGTTGAAAAAGACATAAACACGAAGATTATTAACTTCTCCCAAGGCCCTGTTTACTCATCTGCAAAGTGAGGATAATAACTGCACCTATCCCACATCATTGTTTTAAGGATCAAATTAGTTAATTTATATAAGGCAGACTGCAAATCTTGAAGTGCAATCTAATTATTTATCATCATTATCACCACCACCACCACCATCACTGCCATCACTACCATCATCATCATCATCATCATCATCATCATCATCATCATCGGTGTCATCGTCATCATCATCATTATCATTGTCATCATCATCATTGTCATCATCATCATCATTCTCATCATCATCATCATCATCATCATTGTCATCATCATCAATATTTTCTCCAATCTGCTACTTACTACCTGTGTTACTTGGATAAGTTTCTGGACATTCCAGACCTTAGTTTCCTCATCAATATAGTACGAAGCCTGAAAGGAAAACCTTAATTCAGCAGAAAGTGCTTTGGACTTGAAGTGAATGGACCAGGTTCAAATCCTAGTCTTGCTAATTTCTCTGGGTCTCCCTTTTCTCATATGGGGAATGTAGGGGTTTGGGCTGGATGAGCTCAAAGGGCCCTTCTAGCTCTCAAGCTACATGTGATCTCACCATCCCAAACTCCCCTTCCACTACTAAATCCAGAGATCATCAGCTACTGTTGCTAGAAGTCAGCTTCACATTCTGAAGGTTCCTCTGACAGAGGGATCATGGTCTTCTCATTTGATTGAACTAGCAAACCATTTTTATACACTCCCTTTTGGACACTACAGCCACATCATTAGGTTCCAATGAACAGCCACCTTGATCTTTTCTTATCTTATTATCGACATTACAAGCTAAATGAGATTTCAGAGGCCCCTTTTAAGACCAAGGAAGCTGCTTATTTTCATTTTTTTTGGTAAACACCCTAGCAAACACCATTAGATTCTTGAACTAGCTTCTCTAACACATTCTCACTTATCCAAAGGTTTGGGGTGGATAATTGGGAATCATGCAGATTAGACTGCCAGACAAGATGTAGATCCAGGGTTCCAGTTATGATGTTTAATTATGAGACGTTAAAGAAGCTTTCAAGTATAACTTTTATTACTCAATTTTATTGCAGCTTATTGCAAAGGCAGAGGCTCTTTTGAGGCTGCACGAATGATTGCCTCTCTCTCAATAAAGCCTGCAGCATGTCTTGGTACTTTACATAACCACTGGGTATAGCCTATATTCATTTTCTCCTCATCTCTTTGTTCCATTTGGCTCCAACTTCTTCCTTGGCTACATTAGGTTAGGAAAATGAACAGCAATTTAGCAAGCTTTTTATTTTTACTTCTTGCCATTCTTCATGGGAATATACATCTTTTCCTCCAAACAGGAAGTCATGGGTATCAAGAATAATCTTTTCAAACAATAACATGGTAGTTTTTATTCTATCAGTACCACACACTGAAGAGTATTTGAATTTCATTTGTTTTTAAAAGAATTTTTATATATTTCTCTATTCTTCTCCAGAATGAATGCCCTCCCCCCCAAAAGGGGAGGAGAAAGCCCCAAACACTAAGGAGTGAGGGGAACATTTGGTAAGAATACCAAACATTACTACTCAACAAATATTCATAAAGTGAATTGTGAATGAGGCCTACACAGAATCCCTGAACGGCATGAAAATCAATGTGATGTGTTCATTACAGGAGATTCTGACAACGGATAAGTTAATTCACTTAAAGGGGAATGTTAAAATCCAGAAAGATTTCCCTTTTTGGCAAATCCTTTTGGGAACTAGAGCAAGAAATATATTACAATAATAATCATCAACTACGTATTGGAAATATGCAAAATGGGCTACTCATTGCTAATAGTTTTGCATAGAAAAAGGAGTCTGGTGATTCAGGTAATAAAATATAATCACATAATTTTATACCTGAAAGGTTTGTTAGAAAACATTTAGTCAAACATCCTTATTTTATAAATGGGGAAACTGAGACACACAAAATTGGTCAAGGTCACATGTCATAGCTAGTTGGATTCTCAGTCCTGGAAGGACCTCAGCATCAATCAAATCCAATCTGTATCTGAAATAGAATCCTTCAACAATATCATCAACAATATCAACAAATCATCATTTGGCTAGAAGACTTCCAGTGAGAGAAACCTAATACACCTTACCACAACCCATTCGATTTTTAGATAGCTTTAATTGTTAGGTAGTTTTTCCCCCTGACATTAAACTAAAATCTGTCATTTCTATGCCCTGCTCCTAGTTCTGACCTCTGGGGTTAAGCAAAATGAATTTAATCCCCTTTCCCCAGAATAGCTCCAGAGGAGAAAGTGAGGCTGGTGACCTTGGACGGCCCTCTCTCACTTAAATCCAATTCACTTGCAAGTCATGGCATCACCTTCTCGATGTCATCGTCCTCTTTGGGAATGAAGGACAAACAAGAAAAATATCAAATACATGAAGACAAGTGCAATGATTCCTAATAGCTTCACATAGAAAATGGTCAGGCTATAACAGAAATTATAGTACATAAATGTAGAGCGCAACGAGAATAAAGGACTTTAGAAACCGCTTACTCTTTATAAATAGTAACTTGAGGCCCAGAAAAGTAGTCACATATATGATTAGAAAGACCTTGAAAGTCTCAGTTCATGCCCACAAACTCTGAGATAGATAAAAGTCACCACAAAGGTTGGTCACAAGAACTCCAAGAAAAGCAACCACCACCACCACCACCACAACAACAACAACAACACAAAGATTAGAGTAAATGTCTCACTCGAGCAATGATGGAGAGGCAGGAAAAACTTCTACTGACTTAAGTCTAATGCACAATGTTTTTTTTCTTCTGTGACCAAAAAATGAGTAACCATGCTTAGTTTGGACACATTTCAAAGAGAGAAGGCAAATGGGACTCAAGAAACACTTCATTATTGCCCCAATTATCAAGGAAAACGAAATGTTCCTTTAATTTTTTTAATGTTCTTGAATATGGGAAACAAAGAGAGAGATGTGAAGAGACAGAAAGGAATCCTAACTTCTGTCAGGAGCATCATAAGCTTAGTCCCAGAAGGTACTGCAAGGCTCATCTAGTCCAGCCCTCTCATTTGTCCACTGACCTAATGAGAGGGAGAGGTGGAGTGACCTACCAAAGTTATGTGTGTATTTTGTGTATGTACATATGCATGTACACATATTCACATAGATACAACACTGTGCATGTCTACAAGCATATGTATATTCACACATAGTGCACACAAGGCATGTACACATACACATATGTATACGCACTGCAATACAATGTACAAACACATAGTATAACCAATATATACATGCATGTGCATTGTGCATGTGTGAGTGTACATATAGGATGTACATCACATACAATGATTGTACACATACTACATGTGTATATGCATGCATGAGTACACAATGCCACATGTTATACACACACATATGATACACACAGATACATTGGGTATGGGTACATATATGTGTGTGCATATATTTAGGTATGTATTAATTATGGGTATGTATTGTACATATATGTGCATTTTATACATGTTTATGTATGCATATTCATTTGGCAAAATAAGGAGTTGAAGCCAAGTCCTGTTCCAAGTTGTGTTCTCTGTCCACTCAACTGTTTAGGAAAATGGAAGAACGTCACCTAGAACAGAAGCCACTGAAGAAAGGATCACTGGATGCTTGGAGTCAAGTAATAAGGTATGAGCGTCTTTCAGTAGAAGAGACTGAGACTAAGGCACTTTGAGGAAGAAGCAGATGTTTGCATTCCAAAGAAATAATATCTCATTCCTTCCATGTTTGGGGGAGAGATCCTTCTATGATGGCCGTTGAAAGATGAGACAACAGTAGTGGTTGCGAGCTCTCTGTTAAAGGATACCAAGGAAGCTCTCTGTCACCATAACCTCAACAACAAAGTGGCCTGCTGTCTAACCCAGATATGCATGCATCCAGGATATTATGAAGAACTTCCTAAGACTTGTCAAACTTGATTGACAAGATATTCAACTTCTTGTGACTTCTATGGCAGCCCTAACGCTGCTAGGAGGAATCTACAAAAGTGTTGCTCGGGATTATGACAGCCTTTGTAGGAAATAGAAGAACCTGCAAGGGAGTTCTTTTAGAGCAGGCTTATTTCTAATATGATGTTTCCTTCACTATTGTTGCTCAAAGGCAAGGATTTAAAAAGAAAATACTCATTCTCAGCATGTAAACTAAACAGATGGTTGGGAATATGGTGCTAGAAAGTGGTGTTTGTATTTCTGGGCCATAGCTTAAAATACAGGAATAATGGGCTGTTGGTCAAGGATGGAGTGCAACAAATGCATGCAGATAAAAATGTACAGACCTGGAATATAGCAACATGAAAAAGACTTTAAATTGGTAAGGATGGCTAGAGGGTATACCTAGATTTTACAAAACGTAGCTCTAAGGTGGGAGGAAGAACAGCATATGTGCAGTTAGTTCTCAACACATAAAGCACAAGGAAGGAGCCAGAGATAAAACCTAAGGCCTCAGATGTCTACGGACAAATGCATAGAATATGAGTATTAAGCAAGAAGCCTTAGAGATTTTAATGAAAGGAGGTAAATTGGATCTCCTAGGCATTGCTGAGATTTAGTCGAATGAGATCCATGAATGGAATATAACTAGGGAAGTTATCCCTTTGTGAAAAGAAACAGGTTAGATAAAAGGGTTGGTGGTGGTGAAGTGTTAAACCTGGTGGGGAAAAAGGATGAGGGAGAACATTTAGGACCCTGGGGAAGAAGGGACCACTCCATCTCATACTTTGTGATAACGAGAAAGAGCAAAACAAGACACGCATCTTAGATTTTTGGAGAGCACATTTCCAAGAATTCAGAACAAAGAGAGTTAGGATTTAATGACTTAAAATTCTCCTAAAGAAGCCACCCCAGAAGCAATGAAGAGCACTCATGAAAGATACTATTAAGACACACAGAAAAAGCCGTTCTGAGGAAGAATTGAAAGGGAAATTGTTTAAGGAAACCTGTGTGGATTTGCGAGCTACTTACTCATTGACTGACCTATGAAGTAGTACATCACAGGTAAGGAAATTTGATAAGAGTGGAAAATTGAGTTTTTGCTGAAGCTACACCGAAAATGCCCATTTAAGTTTAGAGAGAAGATAGAAATACAACTAAAATTGCAATTTCATAGTCCTGTATCA
Source organism: Pseudocheirus occidentalis (assembly GCA_028646575.1). Lineage (NCBI taxonomy): Eukaryota > Metazoa > Chordata > Mammalia > Diprotodontia > Pseudocheiridae > Pseudocheirus > Pseudocheirus occidentalis. The sequence goes on along the minus strand of CM053595.1, from coordinate 30,779,006 downwards.
TTTTTCATTTAAAGTTCCCAATGAAAGTTGGCATTTGTTAATGCCCCAGTAGGATAAATGATTGTAATTCTAATAACAAGAAAAACAATAATCAGTCTTTTTAAAAAAATGTACTCATAAGGGATTTTCTCTAAGGAGTTTCATATATTTGCAAACATTCTATTAATCCCCACAGCAAGCCACTGGGTTGTTTTCTTTTTTTTCAAAAAAAAGAAAAGTTATTTTCTTTAAAAAGTACATATTCTAAATTAGCTTGGTGACTGAATTCTCTTCACTGAGGGTGGCAGATACTGACAAGTCTGCGTAATAATGAACTGTAGAAGTCATTGCTCCCCCACAATTTGTGAGACCACAGGTAAGAAGTTTAATAACAAGGGATCCTCCAATAAGGTGCTCATGCTCAAATTCCTTGAAAGGAGATTTCAAGGTAAATTCTAGCTTAGCTTAATTATCTTCAGGGTAGAGAGTAGAATCTTTATAAATATAAATGTAATTGTGACTCCATTTATTAAAAGATTATGATCCAAACTTGCTTCCTGAAATAGCATGTGATGAAAACACATAGTCCCTAGAATGAAGGAAAGCAATTCACTTCTTTATTTTCTCTGGATCATGATTTTCTAAGTGGTATCACATTTGCCAAAATTCTTCCAGAGTCTTTGGCTATGATTCAAAGAGCAATGCAGCTTCCAAAGAACTGAGACTAAGGATATAACCCAAACAGCCCTGGAGTGGAGCATGATGGACATGAGCAAAACGCCAAATTTTACAAACAGGTAATTCTGCACGATAAATGGTATGAATGAGACACCATTTATCCCAATGGATGGTTCGTCTGCTCCGATGCAATCTTCACACTGTTAAAAGAAAATGAAGAAAGTTCCAGCTCAGTTAGTGTTCCCTTTGTGTAGGGCATTGAGGAGTTTCACAGGATTGGCAGGCATAGATGGGTTCTATATGGATCTGCCATGTACATCCTTTATTCTGAGAGATACATGAGTAATCACAGGGACCTACATACGAGTATGAAGATATTGTGGTTATCTTTTTCCTTAGCAAGAGCACAGAAAGTCTTTTTATTTCTGGCTGATTTCCTGCCTTTTTCTCTTTACCCCTTCTCTGGTTTTCAATCTCATGCCAAAGGCCAACTTCAATGGATTTATTTCATGTCCAGGTTTGGTCAACACTTAGAAAGCTAATCACAATCAAAAGCAAGAGCCTCTCCAGGCTGGCATTTGTTTCTACAGACCATTAACAAATTTACAAGATAAGGACCATAATTGAATTCATTAATTTATGACCTAATTTTAATTTTTCCTTTCTTAAATGGTTGGTTTATCATCACATATGTTGTTTTATTTAGAAAGAGATGCCCTGTTGTGGCAGTCATAGCTTTCTGGTTGTCCTTGGTCAGGAGATGGTCACAATCCAATCTGCACCCTGCTGCTTTGCTCTTATGGCAGCTAGAAGCAAGTATAATTATTTATGCCCCCTCTGCACTCAATCTGTTGCCACGTCCTGCTGTTTCTTCTGCCACAACAACACAAAGGCCTGCTCCTTATACCCCATCCTCAGAGGCAAATAACCTGTCTAGCCTCAGACTCAAGATAAATGCCTGCTATTTCTCACCAAGTTTCCTCCCTGCTCACCTATCTCTCATCAAATCATTCTAAAATGACCTTTTTTTCCACTATTGTGATCACCAGACAAGCTCCTCTGACTCTCTACTGGTATTCTTTTTGCCTTTTCTATCTAATTTCAGGTTTATCCTTTCCATTTGTTTAAAAGGTCAAGCACCAGCCAGGGCAAGTTACATCATCTGTCCCGTATTCCTTTTTATCCTAATCTGCATCCTTCAATTCACTTCTCACTTAAATTTTCCACCTAAGGGTTCATATGGATGCTTAAAAAGTCATTCCTGTGGAAGCCAATACCTTCTAGGATCTATTTTCAGGAAGCTATGCATTTACTAGCCTTTTCTCCTCTTATTTGATTAACGTAGGTATTATATAGGAGTCCCCGCACTTTGTACATTCCCAGAATTTCTGCCAATACATTACTTTTTTTTACCAGAACAACTATGCCTCTCCCTGGATAACTATTTCCCTCTGTTCAAGATATTTCAAGTCTCATCATCCTCAGAAATTTTCCTGCACAGAAAGTATATTCAATTTTATCATAACCTTTGACTCACCTCTAGTGAAATTTGCACCCTTCTTAGAAATAATCTCTAAAAATAGGTAGGAATATAGATTTCTTAGTTCCTATTTTGTTTCTTTTAAAGACCCTGACCTTTAAACATATGAGTCCATGATTTTATCAATGTATGTAACTCACTATGAGGAAACTATAATATCTGTACAAAAGTGTTTAGACCATACCTGACACATAGTAGGTACTATAAAATGGTATTATCATCATCATCACCATTATTACTAGTAGAAGTACTAATATAGTTTGGCAAATACTGAAAAACATATAGACTTATAAAGTTGCCTGAAGTATTGTCAGGTTAAGTGAAATCCAAAATCACAGAGCCAGTCGATTTCAGAGATGAGATTTGAACTCAAGTCTTACTGACTCCAAGTCCAGCCCTCTGTATACTATGCTATGGTGCTATATGCATGTGTGTGTGATATGTATACTCGTGTATATGTATGTGTATGTATGTATACACACACGCACACATATATAACCACCTTGGCAGGTTGATACCCAAGCTTTAATTGAAAATCTCCAGTGATGATTGTTAATATGAGAAGCTTTCCAATTCTAGAAGGCTCTACTTGTTTAAGTTGAGTCAAAATATGGCTCCCTATAACTTCTACCAATTACTCACAATTGTCTTCTGAAGCAAAATGAACAAGACCTCTTCCTTTCCGTATGCCTTTAAATGTTTCAAAACCTATATCCTCTACTAATCTTCCTCCTAAAGAAGTCTCCATTCCCAATCTTTTCTTCCTGGGGGTTTCTTGTTTTCATATAATTTAGAGATCGAGGGACCTCAGTCTTTTTAACCATGGATTTTCCTCCTCAGCCACTATCCTCTGAACACACACGTATGCGTGTATATATCCATATACACATGTGTATGCATGTAAAGATATACATATATTTATATATACACATATGCATTTATGTATTTACATAGGTGTATTTTAAATGCAACATCTAGAAATAAAGATAATTATGCAGATCTGGTCTAACCAGGGAGTTTGGTAGAGTGGAAAATGTAGTGGCATGGCTATGTGGAGATCTGTCTGCTAGTCTCAATTCTAAGTAGTTGCATGACTTTGAGTAACTCACTCTCCCTCTCTGGGCCTCCTTTTTTACCACCCACACCCCCAAAATTGAGATACATCTAGATGACTTTGAAGGCCCTTTCTTCTAAAATTACATGGATTCTAAGCTTGCTATGTTCTGAACACTAAGCGTTTAGAAGAGAGATAAGAACAATTCCACGTCATCATATGAAAAGTGTTTTGAAAACACTCTATGAAGAGCTTTATGTTGTTATTGTTGTTCTGTCATTTCAGTTGTGTCTGACTACATGAGCCCGTTTGAGGTTTTTTTGGCAAAGATACTGGAGTGGTTTACCAATTCTTTCTCCAATTTGTTTGAAAGATGAGTAAACTGAGAAAAACAGGGTTAAGTGACTTGCCCAGGGTCATACAGCTAGTTAGTTTCTGAGGCTATATTTGAACACAGAAAGATGAGTCTTTCTGACTTCAGGTCTGGCATTCTATTCACTGTACCAGCATTATGATATGTTGTTTATAAAGTTTTGGATATTGTATTTATTACGAATGACGTACCCTATACTTTCATGTATAAGATCTTAGAAGTACAGATATAAAGTGAGAAGGGATCACAAAAACCATCTAATGCACTTCCAGCATTTTACAAAGTAACAAACTGAGGCCCAGAAAGGTTAAGATACTTGACTAAGCTCACACAGGCTGTTTTGATGAAAGTAGGCTTTCAACTTGAATCCTTTGATTCCAAAGTCATGGCTCTTTCTATTGTACCATATGGTCATATGTCCAATTGTTCTGATCCCTGCTGTTGCTGTTATGGGCATTCACCAAATGGTAAGTAATGATGACTACAGTCATTTTCTTAGGTACAAGCTTCAATTTCCCACAATGGTCACTTTCAAATTGTGAGTGCTCACCCACAGCTATCCTGACCCTGAGGGCTTCCTGTTATGTAGCTTTTGCCAGAGATTCCACAGCAACCCCCCACCCTAACTCTTGATGGGATGCACTTGTTTTCTTGGGGGTTATAAGCAAGCAGGAGAACCACGTGCAGCATTGGGTTAGCCTTGCTGCTACATATCTCTCCTGGGGCTTATTTCACATTCCACAGCAGGGCTCCCACAAGAAAGCTATGGTTCCATGGAATGATTTTTCCTTGGCCCCAAAGAAACTATTGCACCATTTTATGTGTCATTAACCCTTCTTCTTGCTGATATTTCAGATGAAACCTTTGGAAAACTGTAAGAAATGGTAAACCGGTAAAGTTAAAAGGATCAGTGAAACTTCCACCATCTAGATAATTTCTTTTTTTAAAAATCAATAGTATTTTTTCCAATTACATGTAATGATACTTTTCACCATTCATTTTAATAAGATTTTGAGTTTCAAACATTTTTCCCTTCCTCCCCCTCCCCCTCCATAGGACTGCAAGCAATCTGATATATTTTATATGTGTACAATCGTGTATACATATTTTCACAAAATTCATGTTGTGGAAGAAGAATCAGAAAAAAATGGGAGCAGCCACAGAACTCCTAAAACAAAACAAGATAAAACAAAATGTAAGCATGCTTTGATATGCATTCAGATTCCAGAGTTCTTTTTCTAGATGCCAATAGCATTTTCCTTCATGGATCATTTGGAATTGTCTTGAATCATTATATTGCTGAGTAGAGCTAAATCAGTCCTAGTTGATCATCACATAATTTTGCTGTTTCTGTATACAATGGTCTCCTGGCTCTGCTTACTTTACTCATGTAAGTTTTCCCAAGTTTTCCTGAAATCTGCCTGCTCGTCGTTTCTCATAGCATAATAGTATTCCATTATATTCACATATCACAACTTATTCAGTCATTCCCCAATTGATTGGCATCTCCTCAGTTTCCAATTCTTTGTCAACACAGAAAGAACTGCTATGAATATATTTGTACATGTGAGCCCTTAGCCATTTTTTAATGATCTCTTCGGGATACAGACCTAGTAGTGGTATTGCTGAATCAATCAAAGGCCATGCACGGTTTTGTAAACCTTTAGTTATAGTTCCAAATTGTTCTACAGAATGGTTGGATCAGCTTACAATTCTACCTATAATGCGTTAGTGCTCCAATTTTTCCACATCTCCTATATTAATCATTTTCCTTTTTTGTCACATTAGCCAATCTGATAGGTGTGACGTGATACCTCAGAGTTTTTTTAATTTGCATTTCACTCACCAATAGTGATTTAGAGCATTTTTGTTTTCATGTGACTAAAGACAGCTTTAATTTCTTCATCTGAAAACTGCCTGTTCATATTCTTTGACTATTTTTCTATTGGAGAATGACTTATATTCTTATAAATATGATGCAGTTCTTTAGAAACAAGGCCTTTATCAGAAACACTGGCTGTAAACCAGTTTTCAGCTTTACTTTTAATCTTGGTTGCATTGGTTTTGTTTGTTCAAAAGCTTTTTAGTTTAATGTAATCAAAATTACTCATTTTGCCTATCTCTTTTTTGGTCTGACAGGCAACTTGTACTTTGCTCTCCTAAATTCCTTATGGTATCACACTCTATATCTAAATTATATACCCATTTTGACCTTACACTGGTGTGAGATGTTAGCCGTTGTCTAGTTTCTGCTATACTATTTTCTAGTTTTCCCATCAGTTTTTGTCAAATAGCGAGTTTGTATCCCAGAACCTGTAGTCTTTGGGTTTATCAAACACTAGACTACCATAATATTTTTACTGTGTCTTGTGTACTTAATCTATTCTGACAATCTACCAGTCTATTTCTCAGCCAGTACATGTAGCTTTGATGATGGCTGCTTTATAATATAGTTTTAGATCTCATACAGCTAAGTTACCTTCCTTTGTTTTTTTTCATTAATTGATATTCTTGACCTTTTGTTCTTCTTGACTAACTTTGTTATTATTTTTCTAGCCCTATAAACTAATGTTTTGGTAGTTTTTTTGGTACAGCACTGAATGAATAAATCAATTTAGGTAAAACTGTCATTTTTATTATATTAGCTTGGCCTGCCCATGAGCAATTACTATTTTTACAATTGTTTTTGATTTGACCTTATTTGTGTGAAAAGTGTTTTTTAATTGTGTTCATATAGTCCTTGGGTTTGTCTTGCCAGGTAGACTCCCAAACATTTTATATTATCTACAATTCTTTTAAATGGAACTTTTATTTCTATCTCTTGATGCTGGACTTTGTTTGGTAATATAGAGAAATGCTGATGATTTTTGTAGGTTAATTTTAAATCTTACAACTTTGCTAAAGTTGTTCATTATTTTGAGTAGTTTCTTTTAGTTGATTTCCTAGGATTCTTTAAGTATACCATCATAGGATCTGCAGAGTACTACTTTTATTTCCTTATTGCCTATTCTAATTCCTTCAAGTTCTTTTTCCTCTTATTGTTAAAGCTAACATTTCTAGTATAATTTTGAATAATAATAGTGATAATAGGCATCCTCACATCCTCATTTTATACACACACACACACACATATCATTCACCCCATTCTGCCTCCTCCTTTCCTCTTCTCCCAATACTCCTTTTTTTTTTTGGACTATTTTTTTAATCATCATATCAGAAGTAACTTACACCCACGGCTTCTGTCAAAGCATCCTCCTTCTAACTACCCTAATAGAGATACAGTTCTTAAGAGTTACAATGGTCATATTCCTATGTAGGGCTGTGAACATTTTAATCTGACTAAATACAATGTTGCTGTTGTAGTTGTTTTCTTCCTATTTATCTTTTTATGCTTCTTTCCAGTTGTGTATATGAATATCAAATGTTCTGTTCAGCTCTGGTCTTTTCAGAAGAAAAGTTTGAAAGTCCCTATTTCATTGAATAGCCATCTTTTCCCCTGAAAGATTATGCTCAGTTTTCCTGGGTAGTTGATTCTTGGTTTTAATCAAAGCTCTTTTGCCTTCAGAATAATTTATTCTGAGCCCTCTGATCCTTAATATGTAGAAGCTACTAAGTCCTGTGCAATCCTGACTGCAGCTATTTGATACTGGAATGGGGCCTTGCTACTAATTTTCTGCACCAGGGCCTGTGAGGCTGCCAGCCTGTCCTCTGAAATAGGGTGGCCTGGCATAGTCGTGCCTCTTGTGCCCTGGGTTCTAGGGCTAGCAGCTTGCCTGCTGTGCCAGGACTGGAGGCCTCACATTTGGTCTGCAGTGTCACTAGCCTGCTGAGTCAGATCTGTGGGGCCTTGATTGCTGATTTGTGCTCTGGCTAAGAGCCTCCCACTGGTTTGCCTGAACACCGCCCGCACTGAGCAGCATTCCCCTTTTATCCAAGTGAGATGGACCTTTGCTGAAGTCCTTCTAAGTTATATTGGGTGAAATATTGCTTCACTCTATTTTAATGTGGATTCTGGTACTCCAAAATTCTTTTAGGCTCTTGATTTAACATTGTTTCCAAGGGAAACTGGGGAGAGCTCAGGCAACTTCCTGGCTTCTCTCCTTCGTCTTTGCTCCTTCTTTATCTGGACTGCATGATTTCTAAAGTGCCTTTGGGTTTTAGATACTATCTGAACTGCTTCCTTGGTTGATTATGTTAACTGCTTGAAGCTTCACTTTTCTTATCTGTAAAGCAGGCACCAAGAAATGTTTTCTTATTGATTTATTGCAAGGTAGCATGGTATAGTGGATAGGGAGACAGCCTCAAACCCAGGACTTCTTATCTTGAAATCATTCTCCTGAAACATGTTTTAATGTCTTCCCTCAAAGATTATCTCCAATTCATCCTGTGTTTATTTTATATGTACATCATGGTTCTCATGTTTTCTCCCCCATCAGACTTTGAACTCCTTAACATTAAGAACAGCTTTTTGTCTTTCTTAGTATCCTTAATGCTTTGCATGATGCCTGATAGATAGCAGACATTTAATAAATGCTTCCTGATTGACTTTTTGACATAAAAACTGCGTGATCCTGGACAGGCTAAATCATTTAACCTCTCAATTCTCTAGCCAACTCTTCAAGTTTTCCAACCTGAGAGTTTCTTATACTATGGAATCTAGTCCGTATTCTTTATCAAGTAACTTATACAAATGATAGTATAGGCAGTATAAAACTGACAAAAATATTTAAATAGCTTGATCAAGTATTACAGATATTACTTAGTTTTTCCTTGCTTTTTCAACTATTTTAGGGCTTTCTATTTTCTTCTCAGTTTTGTAAGCCAGACAGCTGATGAACCAGAATTTTCAAAGCCCATTACACCTTGAGTCTCATGGCAAAAGGCTGATGTTTGCCCAGGAAGTCAGTTAAGGGATCATTCAATAAAGACAAACTGAGGGGTGATTTGCCTAATCTCACACAGCTAGGACATGCCAAACCTAGATCTCTCTTGGCTTCAAGTTCAACATTTTTTTCCCCCATTTTATCACACTCTTACTACCAAATGGATAATGAGTGATAAAGATGGTATCCGGCTTAGATCTATACATCTGAAATACTCTGGAATAGGTAATATTCATATTAAGGAAAATATGTTTTCTTAATTAAGGAAAAGTTGGTCAAGGAAGTGAGGAGTTAATAGGTCAGACAGACAAAACAAGGAAGCAAGGCAACCAATACACCAAAATGGGCTTTTGTGAAACAGCTATCTGTAGGCCCAGGTTTGCCTCTCACCAAAATTCTTTATTCAAGTAGTTCTACTTTCCATTGCTGGGCCCACCCCAGATGTTACCTTATGATCTTAAGGGGTTGTTCCAAGTTTTAGTGGTTCTAGACTTACCAGTGCCTTTGAGTAAAAGTCATACTTTTGGCCAATTGGGGAAGAGGTCTTTGCTCCTGTCATAGAAGTTCCATTTGCACTAAGTATGACTACTTAGGTGCTACTTTGAATCATTTTGTTTTATTCTTTGACTGAACTTGTGATTTCATTAGCATAGACACCTCTGATGATAGAAATCCCTCTACCAACACAGATCAGATAAAGAGCTATAAGTAGCTTATAGTCTGAGCCACTTAGAGGAACTTGAAGGTTAAGTACTCATACATGATCACACAGCTAGTATATGTCATGGGTGTGACTTGAACTGTGATAGTTCTACTTCTGAGCTGGCCTCTTTATCTAACATTCCACACTTTCTCTCATGCTATTTAGAATGATAGAGAGGCAGAAAGGGGATCTATTCACTGGGTACCTACAGGAAAATATCTGCAACTAGCTATTCAATTGTGAAGGATGAAATGAGAGATGTTTACAAAGGAAGTCTACCTCAAAGGTCATGGATTTCCAGTTGGGAAAAATCACAAAGGCCATCTAGTCTAAATATTTCTCCTCCCCTTCATTTTACAGAAGAGGAAAACTGAGGTTGAGTCATGCAATTAATGAATGGATTTGAACTGAGCTCTTCCTGATACCAAGTCAAGAAGTATCTACCAAACCATCCACTTCTCAGGAAATTCTTATGGACTGCATACACTTTGGGTCAGAGTTATGATCAGCAATTGCATAAAAATGGAGGTGAAGTTGAGGTGGGAAATTGGATTAATCTTGTATTAATTCCAAAATACACTTCAGTGCTTACTTCTCTGAATAACTATGCTTGACAAAGTTACTATTTTTTATCGTTCACTTCTTTTATATAAAGGAGAAGCAATCTCTTCATAAGATAGTTAATTCTGGACTAAAGAGACCTTAGGGAAAATTTCATTTACCATCTTCATTTTAAAGCTAAGGACAATTAGATGTAGATGGAAAGTGACTTAACCAAGATCATATGAAGAATAATTGACAGAGCTAGGATTCAGATCCAAGTCTGCTTGGATTTTGACTCCATATCCAGGCCTCTTTCCACTGCATTCAAGTAGCACCTCTTGCTCACTAGTATTGAATTACCCTCAGGGTTCAATTTACAAGTGTCATTGTAATTAGTGTCATGAGGAGGCTATGGTGAATTGGGAGACATTGTAGTGGACTTGGGGCAGAAAGTCTTATCAAGGGTGCACTAGAACCAGTTATACTAGGAGAACTAATTGTTAAACTTTCAGTGTTAGCATTCAGGCCTCAGAAATCAGCAAATGTTACAAATGAGGGCTTAATATATTGTTTTTGTTGTTGTTGTTAATTAACTAGGTTTAAGAAAGTGATAGAGAAAATATTAATAATAGCAGATAAAATTTTAAAGTGTGTCATGCATATTACCCCCTCAAGCTGATTGTTAAATGTTTACCAGCATTTACCTGCTATCTTGCTCATGCTAGGCAGTGACTGAGTGAAGGCACTGAGGGAGCCAAAGTTGGTCTGTCACCATCATTAGCCCATAAGATGCCCACCACAGCAAAAGCAAAGCTTCTGAGATTTTTCTACTCCAATCACACTCCTCCAACTATATACTTTTCTTTAGGGATTTATTTTCTCCTTGACAGCAGCCCCTGATGTTAATTTCATCTTTATCCATAGGGAAGGCCCTGATTATGTGAGTATGTCTCCTAAAATTAATTGCAATCACACTTAGGTGTATGTGCTCTCTGATTCCCCTGACCACTGTACATATGGGGATAGGCATCAAATATGCAACTTTGCTTTGCTTCTTCATGGTTAGAGTTCATACTGTTTATTTATCAATTTTTTTAATGATAATTTTCATTCCTGTCATTCAAGGCCTTTGATTCATAGTGGCAAATGTACTGTTCTACTTAATCGAATTTCCAGGATTACACGAAGGGATTCATCATATCATCAGGGTAAGTTAGCATTTAAGGACATATAGACACAAACGCTTGCACAAAACACACACACACGTACACACATACACACCCCACTCATATAAAAATAATCAAGTATGTACCAAGTTCCAAGGGGCCTTTCTTGGATTCTGAAGCATAAAGTGATATCCTATGGAGGGGAACTATGATGGCTATAAAACCCCAGAAATATATACTCATAAAGGCAGAGCTTTGCAAAGCAAATAACAAATAAAAGTGGAAATATTCTTTCCCAGAATCCTGAATCACCCTGACAGCTACAATATGTGTGAAACCTCAAGTACCTGTAAAAACTCAGCCAGCTTTTAACTGAAGACAGCCTTGCTCAGGGATGCATGCCCTCCTTTATTCTCCCCTTTCCTCCATTCAAGTATGTCTCTGAGGCCTCGTCATGGGTAAAGATGGTCCTAGGGTCTGGCAGCCTCTGTCGGCAGGGCAAATGCTCCAGTAGGTCCTGACAAGATGGGAAGGCTTTGGGGTGGACCCAGGGACAGATTCTGTCTATTGTTGGGACTGTTTTTTCCAAATGCTAAAATGTTCAGAATCAAAAGCCAAACACAAGAAGATGGTTTTGGTTTTGGTGTCTGGAATTTTTAAAATTTTTATTTTTAAATGTTCTGTTTAGTTTACTTTGGGTTTGGTCACAGTGACTCATGAAACTATTGACTAAGACACGATAAGGTTATGATCTATACCAGTAAAGGAAACCATTGTTGTTCAGTTGTTTCAGTTGTGTGCAACTCTTCTAAGCATTTTGGGGGGGTTTTCTTGGTAGAGATACTAGAGTGGTTTGACACTTCCTTCTCCAGCTCGTTTAATAGATGAGGTACTGAGGTACACAGGGTTAAGTGACTTGCCCAGGGTCACACAGCCAGTAAGTGTCTGAGACTGAATTTGAGTTCAATAAAGGGAAATATCCACCTTGAAAATAAAATTGTAGATATAATGAAATAAATCACATCTTTGGTAATTTATAGCAAGATGTAAGATCTTTCAAATAAGCCTCAATACTAGAACTTGTTAACATTTTCCTTGACAATTTAAAAAGAGAGATGACTATCTAATGGTGTACTACTCACTTTTTTTCTGTTCTATTTTGGACCAGACCTGAGCTCACTCACATCAGGAACTCCCAGTAAGGAAACTCCCTCTTTATCAATGCAGACTGGCAAAGTGGGTATAATATAGAGTCTAAAAGAGTTCTCTGAATTAGTGAGTGGTTAAATAACTTGACTGACATCACATAGCTATTTGTCAGTCAGGAGCAAGGCACAGCTTGTTGTGATGGAGGCCAGCCTATAGCACTGTCAGCTTTGAGTCTGTTGGCTTAGTGACTGGAAAAACAATGATGCCTTTTATGGTAATAGAAAAGTTGGGTAGAAGGAAGGGATTGGAGGGAAAGATAATATGCTCTCTTTTGGACAGGTTGAGTTTGAGATGTCTACAGGCTATCCAATTTGAGATGTCTAAGAAGCAAAGGGGGAAGACAGACAAGAGGCAGAGAGAGATTAGATCCAAGAATCATTCCCATAAAAAGGGGAGTCACCTTCTGCTTTCTGCCACTGCTTTGATCATGGCTTCATGTGTCCTCTGTCCCCAGCTTATCCTGTGCTTAACTTCCTTCTTTTCTCATTTCCTGTCCCTGGATTTTTTCTATAGCTTCTTTTCAGGCTTCTAGTTCCTCAACTCAGTTCTTCCTCATAATATAAAAAACAAGAAATCACATTTCTGTCAGATATGACTCCAAGAGTCTCCTTATTTAACCTGTCCTTGATCTCCAAACTATTTGATTAACGGTTTCTCATGGTTATAACCCTTAAAATTCTCTAAACAGTCACATTCAAAAAAGTTGATGAAATACAATGTCCTTGATATCTTAATCATTGTTCTACTTTCAAATAGGTCCTCTTCTCATATTCCTCCGGGGGAGAGTTTTTTCTGTGACTTGGTATATTGTAGGTATTTAATCAATGTTTATTGATTGAGTAAGTGACTGCCATGACTCTGAGCAGTTAGGTGGTACAATAGAGTGCCAGGTCTAGAGACAGGATAATCTTCAGGAGTTCAGATCTGCACAAATCTGGGAAAGTCACTTCACCCTGTTTGCCTCAGTTTTACCATCTAGAAAATTACCTGGACAAGGAAATGGCAAACCACTCCAGTATTTTTACCAAGAAAAACACAAAAGTGGTCACAAAGAGCCAGATATGATTGAAACAACTGAACAACAAAACATGACGATCTGATCTTCAGAACAATTCATGTCTCTCCTCAATATTGTGTATGTGAAGCCATGTTTCTCTCTGAATTAATTTGTGTCAGTTTCCCTTAAACATTTTTAATCTGTCCCTTATAGCAATCAAACTGCTCACGTACAAAACGTATAGTACTTTAAACTAGCATTTATTCACTTAGCTGTTCAAATCAATCATCATCATTGTCATCATCATCATCCACAGTACCAGCATTTGTATAACACTTTAAGGTTTTCAAAATGCTTTACATGTGTTAGGAGGCAGATAGGTGACTCAGTGAATACAGTGCTTGGCCTGGAATAAGGAAGAACTGATTTATAATCATACCTCAGAAACTTACTACTTATGTCACCCTGGGCAGATAATTTAACTCCATTTGCCTTAATATACTGGAAAAGGAAATGAACCATTCCAGGATCTTTGCTAAGAAAAACCAGAGACAATATTGTTTGGCTGCGGTCCACAGGGTCACGAACAGTCTGACTGAACAAAAACATTATATGTGTTATCTCATTTAATCATAACAACAAGGCTATGATGTGTTTTTTTTATCATTATCCCCATTTTATAGATGAGGCAAATGAGGATGAGAGAGTTAAAGCACCCTGCCCAGGGTCAGAAAACTAAGTCTCTGAGCTGCAATGTCACTTCAGGTCTCCCTGACTCCAAGTTTAGTCCTCTTATATATGGGGGCATCTAGTTGACTTATGTGTTTTCCTATTGGTCTCAGAAACTAGGATGCTGTTGGAGATGTCCTTCCCCATTCCTGAACACATTAAAAGAAGCTTAAATATTTTGACAAAGTACCTTCCTGTGAAATGACTCATACGTAGGATATGCTTTGCTGAATGAAAGCAATAACTTATTACCCAAATCCTCACTTCCATCTATATGGTCCCTATGACTTCTTGGGAGGCAACATGGTATAGCAGATTGGGCACAGGGATTAGAGTCAGAAGATCTTGGTTTAAATCTCATCTCATGTACTTGGTAGCTGTTTGGTTATGGCCAAGTTGTGAAATCTTAGTGTGGACCTTTACTAACCCCCTTCAATAAAATGGTAATAATAATGATCATGCTGCCTACTTCACAGGGTTATAAAGAACCACTTAGTAGCAATGTGACCTTGGGAAAGTAACTTCACTTCCCTGTTCTTTGTCTATAAAATTTGGTTATTGAATTAGATGACCTCTGAGGTCCCTTCTGGATCTGAATTGATGTCAAGAACATGCAAGATACTATTTGAAAAATGTTTTAGAAACTATAAGGTATTATTCTGTTACAATTAAGTACAATATCTTTATACCCTCATAACACCACCATAAGGAAGGTAGAATCAGCATAATAATTTACATTTTGAAGGTGAGGAAGCTGGTGTTCAGAGAGGTTAAGTAATTTGCCTATAGTCATGTACTTTGTTAAATGTCAGAGCTAGGTCTAAAACTGAAGTCTCTTAATACACAACTTGGAAATTCCCCATAAATCATATCTTACTAAATATAGTAAAAATAAAAACAAGTGCTTGCACGATTTTCATATTTTAATTTGTCAAATATTATTTATTTCATTTCACAGCTCACTGCCAAGATAGCAGACTAGTTCAAAATCTCTGCACACATATTGGGAGAATACCTCTTGTATAAGAATGCGATGTTGGTTCAATACAAAAGTAGTACCAACTGAGCTAACTTCATTTGGAAATAGTCACAAAATGCTTTGAAAACCTTAAAACAGTTTACTGGAAATAACACTGCTCTTGGAGTCATGGGACATAGGTTCAAAGTTTATCTTTGAGGCTTACAATGTGCCTTAACCACCTTTGGGCCTCATTTTCTTCATCTGTAAAATGAGGAAGCTGTACTTCATGGTCACTAAGGTTCCTTCCAACTTGTCAAATTGTCAAGTCAATTTGTTTTTGTAGAAATAATGTACTTGCCCCCAAGTTATCCATTCATATATACTCCACCTCCTTATGAATTGTGACATGGCAATCATGGTAAGAAACCATACTTAAGCACTTTAGGGGTTTATGAGGTTTTCAGTGTAGTTGTCCTACCATGTAGCATATATCTGCTTAATAACTCAGTTTTTCTGATGAAAGGAAAACATCATCTGGTACATAAATTCAAAATGATCCTCTCTGAACTTGGCCAGTACTTTTATGGAAGATGCACTATCACCAAGTTCGTGTGAAACTTTTCAGTTCCTAATAAAACTTCCAAAGTTGTGTGACATTGATTTAGTTTTTGAGAAACCATAGTTACGTCTTTGCCACCAAGAGGCACCAGTGAAGCAAAGAAAGATGATAAGGAGGGAGGGAACTATGGAAGAAAGGAACACATGAAGGAAGGAAGGAAGGAAGGAAGGAAGGAAGGAAGGAAAGAAGGAAGGAAGGAAGGAAGGAAGGAAGGAAGGAAGGGAGGGAGAATAAGGAGACAAAGGAGGGAGGGAAGGAGGAAAATGAAGAGAAGGAAGGAGGAAGAGAAGGAAGAGGAAGGAGAAGGGGAAAGGAGACAAGAAGACAATAGATGAAGTGGAGGAAGAGGAGGAGGATTAATAGGAAAAAAGAGAATGGGTAGAAAGGAAAGGAGGAAAGGGGGAAAAAGAGAAAGAGGAGGAGAAAAAGGAAAAAAATGGAGAAAAAGGAAGAAAGAGACAGATGAAGAAAAGAAGAAGAGGAGGAAGAAGAAGGAGGATGAGGATACGGAGGAAAAGGAAAAGGAGGAGTAGAAGGAGGAGGAGAAGTAGATGATTATGATGAAGATGATGATGATGATGATTACAATGATAATTCCATGAAAAGAGATGGCTGCTGGGAGGGGAGAAATTTGCCCACCATCATTCATGTGCAAAATTATCTTATAAACAAAATTAAGAAAAAATTTTAGTAGATATTGCCACATCTATAAAGCCAAGCATGAGCAGCTTTCCAGAGGACTGCTGCTGTGAACAGCTTTCACGATCCTGATTACATAGTATAGTGAGCTCTCGATTCAATAACAAATCAGAGCAAAAAATTCACAGAAAATCTTATCACAACTTATCACAGAAAATCAAAATGCAGCATTCACCATGTCCCAACTCAACAATCTGTCTCTAAAATGGCCACATAGTTTTCACCAAAGTGGTCACAAAATTTTGAGCAAAATACAATCATTTAGTAACTCAATCATTCAATGATCCTTAAGGAGGCTTGCCTTTTTAAGGGACACAAAGTACGAAAGTCAAAGTACTCCACCCTGGAGTAAAATTAAATTACAATTTCATCAGTCATTATTCAGTACCCTATTTCATCAGTCACTACTCAGATAATTTTATTACTACTCAGTACCCATGGAGAGGTCTTTTCATCTTGACTCAGGGCAGGCTTTCAGCGTCCATGGATCCTCTTCCATGGTCCCAGTTCCTGCCCAAATTTAACCAACTGTCACCTAAGTTCAAAGGCAGTCAGTTCCCAATTCCTTGTCCAGCTCTCCGTGCAGTTCCTACTCCATATTGAAGCTCACAGTATCTAGTCCATCTCAAGTCCTTCACAGTTTCTGTTCTTGGGAAGAGAAAACTTAACAGAGCCACAGACAGACAAAGTACCAACACCAGAGTCATGCTTCCTCTGGCAGCTCCAGCTGGCCCTTGTAAGTCTTCAGCAGCTTTGTTCTAAAAATAAAAATCACTTTTTCCAATTCTCAAAATCAAAATCACTTTCTCCAATTCCCAAAATCAAAATCACTTTCTTCACAGAAGTTCAAGTCCAACAGCAGCAGCCCAGCCTTCAGATGCTGTATGAGAAAAATTCTGTCTCTGTCTCAGTCTCTCTCTCTTTGTCTCTCTGTGTGTGTATGTCTCTCTCTCTGTGTCTCTCTCTCTTTCTCTCTCTCTCTTTCTCTGTCTGTCTGTCTGTCTCTCTCTCTCTCTCTCTCTTTCTCTGTCTCTCTCTCTCTCTCTGTCTCTGTCTCTCTCTTTTTTTTCTGGCAGCAGTTGCTCTGCCTCCATGAAGCTTTTCCCAAGAAGTTCTGACGGTCCAGTTTGTGCTCTTCTTTAAATATTGTATGGTTTCTCCACATTCAGTCCCTTCCTGTTGCATCAGCAACAGGGGTTCATACCTTCTGTTTAACAAAGGCTTAATTTAAGGCTAGGTGCTAAGTACCTGTGAGTTTTCCAATACACAGGGATCTTCAAATTCCATTACCATTACAACATCAAACACTCATAATTTCCAAGGTATGCCAAATAAACATCTTTTAAAAAATGAGACAGGGAAAGAAATCAAAACATGTAGGAAAAAGATATAGCACATATGTGATGGTAAGCAAACAAGTATTTAGCACCTTGTTTCAGGTGAGCCTTGCCCATGATTGCATCAAGTCGTTGTTAAGAAACAAAACTTGTGAAACCCAGAGTAGTAGAAGACTTGCCAAAGACAGGAACAGGAAGGATGTAAAAGGTAGGTGGAACAGGGAGGAGCTAATGAACATATAAAAGTAGAAGCACAAGCTGGGAGAAAGCAGAACTGAGAAGGGAACACTCATGTTGGTCAATACTCTGTTTCTCTGTTCTGGCTGTGTTGATTTGTGTTTGAGGTGGACTGGACACTGCAAGCTTCAATATGAAGCTGGACAAGGAGCTGGAGGAGTTTCTGAAAGCTGACTGCCTGTGAATCCAGGTAACAGTTGGGTAGATTCAGGCAAGAGCTGAACCCATTGAAGAGGAACCATGGAATTTGGGATCCAGTCTCAAGCTAAGATAAAAAGACCTCTCCTTGGGTACTTAGTGCTAATTGAGAAGATCATGATTTACTCTGTGATAGGGGTGGGAAAACTTTGTTCCCCTTAAGGATGATTGAGTTAAGGATGGTTAGAAACTAATTTCCAATAAAGAAGGGAGAAGACTTTTTGACTAAGAGATTAAGACAATGTGACTTAGGGATGGGAAAACTTTGACCTTTGTACTTTGTATCCCCTAAGG
Organism: Pseudocheirus occidentalis; assembly: GCA_028646575.1. Taxonomy (NCBI): domain Eukaryota; kingdom Metazoa; phylum Chordata; class Mammalia; order Diprotodontia; family Pseudocheiridae; genus Pseudocheirus; species Pseudocheirus occidentalis. The sequence continues at coordinate 30,760,807 of CM053595.1, read as the reverse complement.
AAGATTCATTTAAGTATTGCTGAATGATATCTTTTGTTTAAAACTATGTGGCCACTTTAGTGATAAATTGTTATGTTACATCATTGTGAATGTTGTACTTTTGCTTTAGTTTACTGCTGAATAAATAGAGAGTTCACTATACCATGTGATCAGAACGTTAAAGCTATTCACAGCAGCAGTCCTCTAGAGAGCTGCTCATATTTGGCTTTACAACATATTAGACTGGTCATTCTGGTCTATTACTAGAATTGACCCAAAAAGACTTCCACTGAACCTATGAAAGGTGAACTCACATCCAAAACTTTTATTCATTTTTATTAAAAAAAAGAACCAGTAGTTCTTTCCACATATTATTACCTACATAGCATTAAATATTTATTTAAAAATATCAGGTAAGTAATTTGTCCCAGGACCATTTCTATCTAAACTCCATAAGGAAAACAAATGATAGTTATGATGTTGGTACAACCACCACAACTAATAATAATGATATAATAACAAATACCTAACAAGACTTGACAAAATTTCTAAAATTATTCACCAGAAATTTATATTTTTGATAGTCTGACCACTGAAAATTCCCATGCTATAAATGCTACAAAGACAGACTTCAAAATATCCTGGAGAAATCACCCAATAGTTTATTATAAATAAGTACTAAAACCAGATAATAATCACAGAATGATCTGGTATTAGGTGCCCAGAATACCCAGTCATTATACTTATCTATTTAATTAAAGTATAACATTTTAATATATGTCACCATACAATCCACTCCTATTCTCTAAGTTTCATGGAGTGAAAACATTCAATATGGAGACCATAGAAATAGATAAAAAATATTGTGGGAACTAGATGAGTATTAAAAGGGATATTCAATTTTCAGGTCTTTTCCTTGATTAAAGAGGCAAAACTCAGGAATAGAAAGTCAGAACAGAGTTCATTAAAACATTCCTCTTACTCTCTCTTCCTTTTCTCCTTCCTATTCTTTCTCCCCCTCCTTCTTTTTTTCCTTTTCTGCCTTTCCCTTCTACTCACTCTCCTCTTTCTCCCCTTCTTCCTCTTCCTCTCCCTCTCATTCATCCACCTCCTTCTTCTTCTCTCTTTTCCCCTTCTATTAAAAGGAAAGTATCAGTAGGCTAAATCTCTGGGGCCAACCCCTGGATTCAAACTGAAAACTGCTTTAGTAGACCACGTATTGTAATAAGAGCAAGACAATCTTGATAGGTACATATTTACAATGGGGGATGGGCCTTTTTATGTCAGTTCCTCCCCTGTTGCCACATCATAGAGAAATGAGATTAGAGGGAAAGGGAGATGGAATGAAGGCCTTGTGGCTGCTTGCTAACTCTCTGTTAATACAAAGGACAAGGAGATGGGCTCAAAGAACATGCTACAGACTGGCTGTGTCTCTCAACAAACTGATTAACGCAAAACAAGAAGCCAAGCAAGACTGGAAACAATGGAGTCATCAATACACCATCAGCACAAATTTCAATATATGGCAGGTATATGTCATTTGTATTGTCTGTTCTGCTACTGGAATTGTGCCAAAGATACTTTGAGTGAGGGAATAGATGACGAACTTACTTACTAATACTTTTATTTTACTAGGAAACTAACTACAAAAGTAATTTTATTTACCTATGTGACAATCAACACAATATTTAAATAAAAATAGGATACAAGCCGGAGGGTGATTTGTAGTAGAACTAATTCTACCTGAATCTGATCCTAATACACTATCTGAATACACACAAACACACACACACACACACACACCCAAATATTAAATGTTAGCAATTGTAAGATTTGCTAGACATAGTGGAATCAACAGTAAGCACCAAGGAAAGCTAAGAGAAAAGTTCTGAATAGTCAGTTAATCAATCAATGAAAAAGTGTTTGTTAAGCAGTAATTATATGTCAACTACTCTAGGTCCAAGTAGAAATGGAAAAAACTGTATCCCAGACATCATCATCAGATTTAATAAAGTATGCCTAAACTAAGTGCTCCTGAGGCTAAAATTGATGGCACACCATTCCCAAGAGTATTTTATTGATCCTCTGCACATCAAATAAAAGTCTTAAGTCTTACCAATTATTGGAGAATAGGGTACAAAGGCAACCTTAATGACATGATAATGATGGTAATATGAGAGGTTCAAAATGAAAAAAATATTACAGAATCTTAGAGCTAGAACAGAATCCAGTCTAACATCTGCCTTTATAGGGCTCATTTCTACAATATCTGAATAAGTATTCTAACTTTTTCTCAAAGACATCTACTATGGAGCTCCCCCATTATCTTTTCAGGTCTCCTGTGCTGATTTGATGGGGAGTGTTCTAATTGCTGGAAATTTTTTTTTTCTGACACTGATTCAAAAGCTTTCTCTCTGAAACTTCCACCACAGTTCTACTCTCTAGGGCCAAGGAGAACAAAACCAATCCTTCTATTTGACAGCCCTTCAAATACTTGGAGAGTGATTATGTTCCCCCAGAGTCTTCTCTTCTCCAATCTGCTGTGAGTCACTAAATGTGATCTATTGGCTGGCCAAATTATCCTTTTACAACTCAAACTGCCAGGCATCTATGGTAGAAGTATAAAAACATTACAATTTCCTGTCACAGGTAAGGAGTCCTGCATAACTGAGTCAACCAAAGCAGCAGTGATACTCATAAAAAACTTATATTCATACAGCATTTGAGGGAAAATGTGAAATTCTCTCTCTCTGTCTCTTTGTCTCTCTCTCTGTCTCTCTCTGTCTGTATGTCTCTCATATTATCTCATCTCATTTGACTTCAGTTTTTCAATGTCTGAGAGGCAGGTAGGAGACATCTTCAAATTTGATTAGCTGGAATCTTCAATATATTTTAAAATGTTTAACTGATAATAGTAATAGGGCAAAGCACCATCATTACTATTATAACCTGATAAAATGATTTTGTATTGCTCTTTCCCTTCATTAAACAAATTATTGCAAGATTATAACCCATCACTGACATAGTAATGTGGGCACTAGGAAGTATAAGGTAAGTATTTATGAAAAAAGTCTGTTGACTTTAGTCTAAGATGAGGGGCAGCTAGATGACACAGTAAACAGAGTACTGGCCCTGGAGGCATAAGGACCTGAGTTCAAATCCAGCCTCAGACACTTAACAAAAAATTAACCATGTGACCTTGGGCAAGTCACTTTACCTCAATTGTCCTACCTTCCCCCCTCAAAAAAAGCAATAAATAAAAAAAATTAATTTAGCCTGAGGTGAGCCTGCTTAGTTCTACACAAAAGAAAATCCTTAAAAAGAGAGAAAAGAGAGAAGGCAAAGACAGTCCCCAGTTCTTACACATGAAAGAAGAAGAGTATCCTACCATTGAATATTACAGGATTACAGAGCTGGGAGGATCTTTAGCAATCATCTAGTCCTACCTCAGTTTTGCCTTCTGTACGCTTTTAAAAAGAGGCATTTTTCTAAAAATGTAGAAAAATGAAAAAAAATCTACTACAAGATTATTTACTAAATCAAAGCAGACATAACTGTAAACAACCAACAAGCATTTTTAAATTGTCTAATATTTACCAAGCATTGCATTAAAGTATGGAGGGTATAAAACCAAAGGACAATCCCTGCCCTCAAGGAGCTTACATTTTAATACTGAAGGTGAAATAAATCCATATAAGTGATCTATCTGTCTTCCTATCTATCTATCTATCTATCTATCTACCAACCTATTGATTTATGTCTAGATATGTATACACATGTTTGTATACATATATACATATATACTTATGCGCACACATATATGTGTGTGTGTATATATATATATATGAACATATATATAAACACATAAAACAATAATAAACTGACTTTGGGAGGAAAGCAATCACTGCTGAGAGGAACAGGAAAAGTCTATATGGAAGGAAGCAATTGAACTGATTCTTAAAGGAAATGAGGGCTTCCAAGAGACTGAGTTAAGAGAGAATATATTTCAGGCATATGGGAAATTGTGATTCAAAGCAGTGATGGGAAATAAAGCACTGGGTATAAGGAATAACAGAAAGATCAGTTTGAATAGACTATGGAAGTGAATGCATGCATGGAAGACAATAATGTGTCTAAAGTCTAGAAAGGTAGGAGGGGCTCAGGTCAATAAGAGCTTCATCTGATAAACAACTTTCCATTTTACTGTAGAGGTGCTAGGGAACCATTAGAGTTTATTGAGTATTGGGGGTGATAGCGTCACACTTGCCACTTAGATAAAATCACTTTGGCAGCCATGTGAAGGCGGACTAGAGTAGAGAGAAACTAGAGGAAGTGAGACCATTTAGGAGGCTATTATAATAGTCTGGACTAGATAGATCATGTTGTGAGAGGACTAAGAGAAGGTCATTGGAAGTAATGGTGGCCTGAAGCATAGTGGTGACCATGTGAATGAAGATAAGGAGACAGATATAAGAAATTTAGGGGCAATAGAAACAATGTGATTTGGCAATTGTGTGTGCGAGTGTGAAGAGTTAAGAATAATAGTGTTTGCAAATGTGGATTATTGCAAGGATGCTAATATCTTCTAAAGAAATAGGAAAGTTTGCATGAGGGTTAGGTTTAGTTTGGGGAAAGATAAAGAACTCTGTTATGGATGTGTTGAGTCTGAGATGCCTGTGAGACATAGTGTTCTAAGTGGAGAGTATGATGCAGGATTACAACTCAAGGGACAGACTGAAACTGGATATATAAATCTGGAAGTCATTGGCAAAGAGATAATTTAGCCCAAGAGAGTTGAAGATATCATCAAGGGAGGGTGGAGAGAGAAAAGAGAAAAGGGTTTATATTATTTTCCACAAGGGATAAACAAACTTCTCAGGAATGCGGCATACATATATCCAGCATGGACAAACTCAATATCCTGCATTCTGTCACTGTATCAACCGTAAACAAAGTGAACTCAAGAGCACATTTTGTTGCTGTGGAGTCATTTTGGTTGTGTCTGACTCTTCATAACCTCATTTGAAGATTTTTTGGCAGAAATACTGGAGTAGTAAGTCACTGTCTTCTAAAGCTCATTTTACAGGTGAGCTGAGGCAAACAGGAGTGACTTGCCCAGAGTCACCAGCAAGTTAGTGTCTGAGGACAGATTTGAACTCAGTGAGATGTCTTCCTGATTCTATGCACTACCTGGCTGCCCCTCCCTGATTGCCCACTCCTTCCCCCTACAAGAGGGCATTTAAATTAGAACTATTTCCTATCATCTTATGGCTGGTCCTTATAAATACACATCATCCCATCAGCAACCTAACCTCCTTTATTCTTTGGGATGGGATGAGTTTACACAGCCTGTCACAATCTGGAAGAACATTGGAATCAAAAGAACTAAATTCAAATCAGCTCTACTACTCAGTTACCTAGATGATTTAATCTCTGAATTCACCAGTGTACTTAACCACAAAATCAAGTTGTTTCACAAGATAATCTCAGATGTCCCTTTCAGATCTGAGTCATAGATTAGAATTATAATTTAAAATTAAGATTAAGATTCAAGATTTTGAGAAAACCCAAATATGTCACCCACAAAAATGTAATTTAAAAAATAACAGTTAAATGAATGAAGTTTGTCATAATTACATTGAAATATAGTATTTATTTATTTTTACATTTTGTTATAGCAGTTCCTTATTTAAAAATTTCTTCCAGTTCCTCCAGATACTGTTTCAAAAAAATACCATATATGAATAAATCTTATCCCCCTTCATTAGAGAATACATTGTTGCTCTTACTGCCAGTCTAAGAACCCTTAAAAACAGATCACCTAAAAAAATGATATTGTCTGAATACAGATTGAGGTACACTTTTTCTTACCTTTCTTTTATTTCTTATGCAAAGTTATTAATGTGAAAATGCTTTACATGATTGCATATATATAATCTATATCAGATTGTTTATTGCCTCAGGGAGGGGGAAGGGAAGTAAGGAAGTCATAGAATTTGGAGCTCAAAATTTAAAACAGAATATTAAAAATTGTTTTAACATATAATTGGGGGAAATAAAATATTACTTTAAAAAATAACCTCACTTTCCTGGGTTTTTCCAGTCTTCTCTTACCCTGACTCCTCAGCATAATCTTATTAGGGGTCAAAGAGAAATTTCTTGTCATATTAGGACAGTAGTTGCAAATCCTAATCATTAACCTCCTGTGGACAGTACAAGGTTTGGCTGTCATTCCTGAACTCCTGTGAATCTTAAAATCAGGAGCCGGAGGGGCTCTGCACATGGAAAGCACTAGGAGGTAGCAGCATTGTCCTGGGATTAGAGTAGTGTCAATACAAGCCCAGATAAATTAGCCTAATTATTATCCCTAGCATAGGCTTTGTGCTTTCTTCTCCCTACCTTTATTTTCAAGATTAGCAGGGTTCAGGGAGCTCCAAATACCCTATCCAAATTTCCTTGCTGCCTACTTTAATACATGTATTCTTCACAGTGCAGCTCAAATCCTAAAATCTCCATGATGTCTTCCCTGACAACTTACACCCACTGATGTCTCCTTTCTCTGGAGACCTAACACTTGATGTCTTTATCACTGGTCTGAGAATTAGCCTTTAATTTAATAATAGCTAGCATTTACATCTGTCTTGAGTTTTTGAGAGACATATACCCATAACCTCTGATTTCAATCCAGTACTCTTTCCACTGCATCACATTGTGACAGGTCAAAAGATACCTATGGATGGAAAATGGGAAGAAAATTGAAGGGAAGCAGAAAGATCAAAAATGAGGAAGCTAGGTGTACAAATCATGAGTTCTAAGGTATCATGGAGAGTCAGTGAATCTCTGCAGTTAAGTTTCAGGGCCAAACTGGGAACCTCAACTGAACATTTGTACCTATGTGAGAAAGGAGTGTTGAAGACAATATATAACCAGCATTAGCCTCCTGATAATTCTTCCTTTCCTTTTCATTCTGGATTTTTGAGGTTGATGCAAGGGTGGGGGCAGGGGGTGAAATTCCAGGAGAAGTTAATGTTTATTAACATTTACATAGCTTTTTAGTTCTTGCAAAGTGCTTTATGGGCATTACCTCTTTTAAGCCTACCTGTGAGGAAGATATTACAGGCATCTTTTATACCCATTTTACAGGTAAAGAAACTGAGGGTCAGAAAGGTTAAGTGACTTGCCCTGGATTGCACAAAGCCCATGAGTTTAGGAGACAGGTCTTCTGATACTAAGTCTAGCACTTTTCCATACTCTGTCTCTCTTAGAAAATATGTAGAATAAAAATAGTACCCTGGATATGCAGGTGACAATTAATGGTCCTCAATACTTGTGACTCTCTTGGACTCAGTGAATAATTATATTTCACTCTCATATTACAGGAAAAATGGAAAGACTTTGGCTCTATTTGAAACAATGCCACCCAGTGGTGAGGACTCAGTCCCACAAAACACAGCAGACTTTGGAAGAAAAGAGTCTTTTATTCATGTCCTCTTGCAATAGAACAAAACCCTAGGGCAGCAGTTTTCAATCTGTGGGTTATGTTCTATTTAAATATATCCTGCATATCAGATATTTACACTGTGATTCATAACAGTAGCAAAATTACAATTATGAAGTAGCAACAAAAATAATTTTATGGTTGGGAGTCACCACAACATGAGGAACTGTATTAAAAGGTCCCAGCATTAGGAAGGTTGAGAACCACTGCCCTAGGGCATTAACTCTCAAGTGAAGAGATTACATTATTTTAGGATTTCTTTTAACAAAACATTTAAGTCTGGGATGACATTTCCTCTAGATTGACAAGGAAGCCCTCCCCAACTCTGCCCACTCCACTCTGTTCTTATGCTTGTGACTGTCTGGGGGGTTGGAATCCCATAGCTTATAATTCTTATACTGGATAGCTCCTAGGCCTGTCATTATAAATGTGCCTTATAAAACTCAAAGTGCTACGTAGATGTGGATTAATATTTTGAGATACAGAATGATGCAGTGAGAAGGATGCTGGACTTGGGAGATGTGGGTTCAAATACTATCTCTGGCATTCATTGATTTTATGACTATGTTTGTCAACTTAACATTTTGGAGTCTATATCCACATGTATGAAATAAGGATAATAATGATATCCCCTGATCCTCCTAGAAATCTCAGCTGGAAAGGAGCTTTTTATACTAGTCAGTCAGTCAATCCTCGTGAGTTGGAGCCATTGTAGATGTGGTGAAGGAAATTCAGTATTATGATTTTAATTTCATAATCTTATAGACAAGACTAAATTCTAAGTCCTTCATAGTATCATTAGCCCCCCAGATATCTCAAAATTGCAGAGTTTGTGATGTTGGCGATCAGACAAATAGCTAAGAATTATGCAGTGCTTTACACAATCTCAGATATGTCCAATATATTGATTAACTTTAAAGCTTTAATTCTTGGTTAGAAGGGAGAATTTTGTTATAGGAGGTAAAGACTGTTCATTGGGAAGTGATATGCTATCTTAATCATCATAAAATATTTTCTGTTTTAAAGCAAAGCATATGCCTTTTTAAGCATTGAAAAAACCCTATCATGTAACTTTGCATATAATAGGGTCTCAAATATTTGGGAACTAACACCTGTTTCTTTTTGGTGTTCATATTAGTGTGAAAAATTTATCAAGATGACCAGTTGTTATGGTGATACAGACGGCCAGAATGCAGGGAGACAGATTTTTTTGGTAATTGTTCTATCTCTGACCTATCCTGGGATAGTGGACAAATAACAGTTTCTGTGTCCCTCAATTTCTGTATCTACATTGGTTGCATGCAGCACTTTGGTAATGGCCTCATTATCAGAAAGCAAGATACAAATCTTTACCAAAACCTTGATTTTCAACTCAGTTTTACTTTGAAGTTTCAGGGAGTAGAGACAAGGCTGTAAATAAGGAATCAACTACAGAATGGCATGGGCAAGAGACTTTACTTCAATTCAACAATTTTTGATATTCTAAGGTCCCTTTCAACATTGGTATTATACAAGAAGAGAAGTTCCCTGAGAGCAAGTTTTTATCTTTGTTTCAAAAGCACCTAAGCTGAACAGTGCATAGAGTGTAAGCTTAACAAATGCTTGCTGATTGATTGACCTGCTAAGCATTGTGTTAGGTGGTAAGCAAAGAAGAACAATAAGAAGGATAATAGCCAAATTTATAAAACACATTAAAGCTTACAAAGCAAAGCACAGCACACCTGTGAGGCAGATGCTGCTGACTTCTCCATTTTTACAAAAGAGGAAACTGAGGCTGGGAGAGTTTATTGCATGCAGTTATAGCTAGTCAACTTTTGAGGTAGGATTTGAACTACGATCTTCTTCTCTCTCAATTAGGCACTCTCACCACTGTTCCGCAACAAAAACCTAATAATACCTGCTGTCAATGAGCCTATGTTTTCCTAGAAAGGATGAGCTTAAAGGAGCTTTAACATCACAGAATGTAAGTTATCAAAGGTAGAAGGGATTTTAGAACTTGGAATGTCAGAAGTGCAGATCATTGAACACTGAATATTAGTTTATACACCAGGTGCTGTGCTGGGCACAAGGGATACAAAGAGAGACAAAAGACATCTGCTGCCCTAAAGGAGTTCATAATCTGATGGGGGAGGGGCAAACAAATAAATCCAAAGAAGCTGTATAAAGCATGAAGAGGACATAATTAACAAAGGGAAGGCACTGTAATCCTGAAGAGTTGTGGAAGGCTTACTATAGAAGATGAGATTTTAGTTAAGACTTAAAGGAAACTAGGAGAGTCAGTAAACAGAGATGAGGTAGGAGATAATTCTAGGCCTGGGGAAAATGCCCATAGCCAAGTGACTGACTTTCTTGTTTGTGGGACAGCAAGGAGACCAGTGTCACCAGATCAAAGAGTTTATACCAGGGAGTGAGGCAAGGGAAGACTGGAAAGGGGGGAGGAATAGTAATGAAGAGTTTTGAACACCAAACACAGGAATTTTTATTTGATCTTGAAAGTGATGGGGAGCCACTGAAGTTTATTAAATGGGGACAATATGGTAAGACCTACGTACACTTTAGGAAAATCACTTGGATAGCTCAATGGAAGGCAGATTTCAGGATAGACATACTAGATACCACCTAGTTCAACCCACTTATTACACAAAAGCAGAAACTAAATTTCAAAATGGAGAAGTGACTTACTCAGCGTCATGTAGCATGTTAATGGCAAAGTTGGGATTAGAACTCTAGGCTTTCATGAATCCAGTGGTACAGACTTGTTACTCCATAGAATAGAATATTTCACTTTATTTCCCAAGTCATATACAAACTGGAACCATCTGCTCTTTGACTTCCAGGTGTATTATATAGCACTGGAATGAAAGAGAAGCCTGAAGCAAAGCATTCAATTCATTTGTGTCTTGCTCAAAACAGTGGTGATTAAAATGTCTAAGGGATAACTAAAGAGCACATGATCTACATATTCTTTGATATACATCATCTTTTGTAAATATATTTCAAACAAAACAATTGACAAGTGTCAAATGATATGTGCACTGATATAAATATATTTCATTAAAATCTTCTTAAAACAATTAACAATTTTGTTTAGAGTTTACCAGTCTCTGAAATTTGGAACTACAAACATTTTCCATACTGGTTGGAAAAAATAAAAAAAACACAAAACCTTTAGATTTGTCTCTAGAGCCTTGGAAATCTCTTTCATATAAAATGTTGTGACTTTGTACAGGATAAAATACACACACGTGTGCACACACACATGCACACACCTCTTATTTACTTGTCCCCATATGTCTATGTACCATATGCTATAAAAGGGCCCTTATAAAAGAACAGAGAGAAAAAATTCTTTACTTTTTCTACTTGTACAAAGCTCTTAAGTGACAAACAAAACTACGATGTTCTATTTCTGTATCTTTCCTGTAAAATACCAATAGGTCTTGTACTTGAAGTACTGACTCTCAAAAAATAATGTCGGTTCTAGTACATGCCAGAGGGAAACACTTAACTACACCATGCCTTGTATTAATTAAAGATGGATCTTGAAGTTCAATAGACTGTTAGCTCCAATATTTTTTTTTTCTCTAAAATAGAAATCAGTTAAGGTACGATTCTATGCCCATGTTCTGTGCCAATATAGGATAATATAGAAGAAAGTGTTGATTTTTGCAATACTGCATGAATATATTTGAACTAGTTTGAAGAAGAAAAAGGAAATCAATGATGGTAGATTACAGTCTATAGCACCCAACAGAAGAGTAAATAATCAGATACCAACCTAAAAACAGTATCAGCAACATCAGGCTACCTCAACTCTTCAATGAATGTGTTAGCCATTAGATAATATGACTGACATTAGATAAATGTCTCTGATATTACAGAATGTAACTTGTCATAAAATCAGCTTAAATGTCCCAAATAATAAGCATTATCCAAAGGCTTTCTTTGAAAGCATGAAGTCAGAGACAGGAGAGACAAAATAGTTTTGGATTTAGCATGAAAGGACCTGTGTTCTAATTCTGACTGTGTCATCAGTTAGGCCTTGAGGAAGTTACTTCTGTCTGGGCCAAATTTTTCTTTTCTGTAAAATGGGTGGGTAGGCTATATTATCTTCAGGTTCCCTTTTCAACTACAAATTCTATAACATTATTTAAAGGAATTTCTACTCCCTTCAACATTCAGCTTATGTGTTCCCCTTTACAGAAGTTATCTCTTGATCTCTCTGCCTCTGCCCCAGTTACTAGTGCACTTTGGATGCTAAAATTAGTTTGTGTTTATGTAAATGTGTACATGTTGTTCCCTTCTCAAAAAAAAAAAAAGAATCCTAACTCTAAAGCTGGAAGGAAGCTTGGAGGTGATCCAAGTCCACCATTTTATTTTACAGACAAGGAAACTAACCAAGGAAGTTAAACAATTTGCTGATAAGTCAACAATTGAATAAATAGTAATTGTCAGATGCAGAATTTGGACCCTTTTTATCTCATCTAAGAGATGATTCCACTTTAGAGTGGTGCTGAACCCTTAGGAGCAAGGGTTGTTTCGTCAGTGTTTCTACAACCTCAGATTATAGCACAGTGCTTGGCACAGAGTAGGCATGTAATACAAACTTGTTCATTATATAATCTTATTCAACTGCTTTTCAAGCCATAGCTCAAGTCCTACTTCTATAGAGCTTCTACAACACACCGTCGTCCATCATGATCACTCTTGCTTCTAAAATCTTTACAAAACTAATGTTTGTAACAATGTTCAAGTTGATAAACATGGTAATAATCCTGGCATAGAATAATGATTTGGAGCCAGAAGGCCTAAGTTTACATCCTAGTTAGGTTTTGTTCATTTAATTTATTAACTATATAAGTACATGCTAAATTTCTATTAGAGCAAATCATTGCTCTAGGTGCTGGACATACAAAGACAAAACAAAAAAGTCCCTTCCCTCAGGAAGCTTCCATTCCCATGAGGGAAGGCACTATTAAAGTAAGTCAATAAGAAACATACTTTATTTACTTTATGTATTTTTTATTTATTATGTTATTTATTACAAACTTTATTGTGACCTTTGGGGAGGAGGGAGTTGGGAAGGGGAGGAAGGGGAAAAAAAACAAAGTAAAAAAAAATACCCAGCAGAGAACAAAGGAAAACTTACAAGGAAGCAAAGAAAAGATGGACAATTCTCAACAGGAGTATTATTTATCTTAGAGGCTTTTTTGAAATGAAAATTTATTGTTACATATTTTGAATCCTCTCTTATGTTTTGCTATTTATACAGCATGCTTTTACTTCTTTCTACCATTGTATTTAAGTTCCAATATTTAAGTTTATGATAGGTTTTTGGTTCTTTTCTCTATTCTCTATTTGTGTTCCGGCATTTAAGTCTAAAATAAAATTAGGGGGAAATAAAATGAAATAGGTCAATAAACACAAAGTACTTTGAAGAGGGAGAGAGAACAAATAAATGGGGGGAATGGGAAAAGGTTCCTATAGGCAATGAGAACGGAGTTCATCCTTACTTACTATGTGACAATGGGCAGATCACTTGACCTCTTAAGGTTTTCTCATCTCTATACATAGTCGTATCTGCCTAGAAAGGCAGAAGTTTTTAGTATGGTTTTCTGCTTGTTTTCCCCCCAAAATTGTACATTCCTGAAGTGGAAACAGAGACCTAAAAGCAGGTGCCTAGTATAAGAGCTGTCTATGCCTAAAGACTACAAAACTGGGCAAACCCTTTGACCCAGCAATACACTAGTAGGTCTGTATCCCAAAGAGATAACAAACAAAAAGGAAAAGGGCCCACATGTACAAAAATATTTCTAGCAGCTCTCTCTGCAGTCACAAAGAATTGGAAATTTAAGGGGATGCCCATCAATTGGGGAATGGCTAAACAAGTTGTGGTATATGAATGTAATGGAATACTATTGTGCTCTAAGCAATGATGAGCAGGTGGATTTCAGAAAAACCTGCAAATACTTACATGAGTTGATGGTGAATGAAATGAGCAGAGCCAGAACATTGCACACAGTCAAAGCAACAGCAACATTGTGTGATGATCAACTACGATAAACTTAGCTCTTATCAGCAATACGATGATCTGACAATTCCAAATGACTCATGATAGAAAATGCTAACCGCATCCTAAGAAAGAACTATGGAGTCTGAATGCAGATCAAAGCACACTGCTTTCACTTTTTTGTTGTTCTTTGCTTTTATTTTCTTGGTTTTCTCCTTTTGTTCTGCTACTTCTTTCACAACATGACTAAAGTGGAAATATGTTTATCATGATTGTATACGTATAATCTACATCAAATTGTTTACTGTCTTGGGCAGTGGGGTGGGGAAAGAGGAAGGGAGAAAACTTTTGAACTCAAAATTTAACAAAACAAATGTTGAAAATATATTTATATCTAACTGGAAAAACAAATAAAATACTATTAAGGAAAAAAATTTAAAGAGTTATTCTACATTAGTATTTTGTATTTGTAATGTACTTAGCACAATGCCTAGCATATTCTAAGTGCTTAATGAAAGCTTGTCACCTTCCTACTACTACTACTATTATTATTATTATTTATTATTATTATTATTTTAGGAGGAGGAAGAGGAGTAGCAGCAGCAGCAGTAGTGGTAGTAGTAGTGGTGTTGGTAGCAGTGATGGTGGTAGTTATAATAGGGGAATTAGAAGTAGTAGTACTGATGATCCATTTTATTCAGTCTTATAAAATCTCCTTTTTTGATATCTTGAAATTAATTAAATCTCATTTTGTTATATAATTTCACATTTTAATATCTTGATTGGCCCAGCTCTATGGTAGCCTTTTCAAAACTACACATGTATTAAGTATCTACTGTATGCTTATGCTGTGTGCTGATAACCCTTTGATGAGATTCTGGGAAGAGACAAAGTTGTTGTAAGACAGAATCTTTGTATTTATGGAGGTCATAGTTTAGTAAAAATAATATGACGTAAAATAAATAATATATATGTGAATATACAGACAAACACACACACATATATATATATATATAATCAAAACAACATGTACACAGGAATATGGTGAAGGATTTAGATTTGTGATTTCATTGTTGTGCAGAAATTCTGGATGAGGTAAATATATACATGTGCATATAATTTACATATGAACATATAATGTAGATAGCTATAATGTAAAATAATTACACGAGAGAGGTATAAAACAAAATTATATAAGGCAAAGGTCATTATATAATGTATTGGGGATCCTTCCTTAAGTACAAGAAGCATGTCTCCCATTTTTCATCTCCTCATAGGTCATATGTCTATATAACTATTTCTTGAGTGGAAAGGCAGCATAATAAATTATTTTATGATTTTACTTTACTTTAAATTATTTTATTATCTCCAACTGCTTGTATCATCTTCCCATCTAGATTTTAAGCTTTTCTTATCACATGTACTCTTTTTTGGGGGGGGAGCAAGGCAATTGGAGTTAGGTGACTTGTCCAAGGTCACACATTTAGCAAGTATGTCAAATGTCTGAGGTCAGATTTAAACTTATGTCCTGTTGACTCCAGTGCTGGTGCTCTATTCACTGTGCCACCTAGCTGTGCCACGTATACCCTTTCTTTGTCTTCTTTATACTACTTAGTATAATTGTATAAATGTAATGGGAGTATAATATTTTTGAATGACCAAATTATGCTAGATTAATTTATGATATAAAGAAAGTCACATTTTTATATCCCTTTATAATATAAAACATGCTAAATTTGTAGGTCAAGAATTATCTCTATTGCCCCTCCAGAGGGGCGGAGCCAAGATGGCGGCGTAGAAGCAGCAAGGTCCTGCAGCTCCCACACC
>CM053595.1:30722822-30744993 GCA_028646575.1 Pseudocheirus occidentalis | reverse complement strand
ATAACCAGAAGGACTTTGGGATTCTCTCAGTTACCACCTGGAGACTGCACATTTCGCTGAGATCCTCCTTCTGCAGCTTCTACTGAGAACTTCCAAGGACCAGGCTGAGAAACTGTCGTGAGTCTGAAAGGGATCCCTGCTTGAGGGAGCCTGTTCTATTTGTGAAGGCTTGGGAATGTGGGTGTCCACTGCATTAACTATGTGTATCAACTTTGTGACCACTATAATGACTTTGACTTTCTGGTTTTGGGACTTGTCCTTCTGGTTTTGGGACTCAGTTTTATGGTTTCTGAATAAAGAACTTGGTTCTGCCTTCCATGTGGAGAGTTTGCTACATTTTGTGATCCAAAACTATACCAGCATATTCATAACCATAATGGGTGTTGTCAATATCTCATTATTGTAAAGACCTTAAAAAACAAAACATTTAATTAGAGTAAAATGCCACCTTATAACTCTTTTCCAACAAGTTACCTCCCATGTGTGTATCAAAATTTAAATGTAATGGTAGAGGGACACTTTACTAATATCAAAGAATAACATTAACATATGGGGCATACAGACTGTACACACA
Organism: Pseudocheirus occidentalis; assembly: GCA_028646575.1. Lineage (NCBI taxonomy): Eukaryota > Metazoa > Chordata > Mammalia > Diprotodontia > Pseudocheiridae > Pseudocheirus > Pseudocheirus occidentalis. The sequence continues at coordinate 30,744,419 of CM053595.1, read as the reverse complement.
CACTCTCTCTCACACAAACATACTTACGTGTGTATACATACATACATACATATATATATATATATTATATACATACACAGAGACAGAGAGAGACAGTGACATACAGATAGATGGAGAAGAATTTGCCCCTCCCAGAGAGTCTGTCTAGAGTCCAAGTCAAAAGAAGGATGCCAATAGATCAGAGGTCCTTAACCTGAATTCCATAAATTTTAACAACTATTTTGAAAATTATATTTCGATAAAATTTGTTTGCTTTTTTATTCTATATGTTATATTTTATGATTTAAAAACATAGTTCTGAAAAGTGAACCATAAGGTTGTCTAAATTGCTGACAGGATCTGTAATACACAACAAGGTTAAGGAGTCCAACATAGATAGTGAAATCCTATATCTACAGTGTCACACCTTTTCTCAATTTTTATTTTAAACATTAGAATATACCAGTGAATATGTGATTCGTAGGGTGCCCAGAAGGCATATTTTCTTCTCCCTCTCCACCCCCTACCACTGGAAATGCAGGTAGATGTAAAATTTTAATAGAAAAGGAGAATGGGAGGGGGAATGGTGTAATGGTGTAGAAGAAAAAAAGAAGTTATAGTTATTTGCCTTAGGCATACAATACTTTTGTGACAAAAAATCTCAAGGGATTTATTTTTTAATCTCTAAATAGATTTTTGAGCTGCCAATAAAGTCAAACCATGCACACTTCTGAATGGGCTAGATAATCAAATCACATACTTTTTTTCTCTCTCATCAGCAAAACCTTTTTTTTCTAATGACCCATAGGAAACAGTCTCTAAGGTCACTGTAAATTTTGCAACACAGCTTCTAGAGAGGCTCATCACTTAGGATAGCGATGCTTTGGAAGGAAGACGTAAGAGTGGCTGCTGACCCAGAAGATTTCACCATTTGGAAACAAAAAATCACAATGAGGAAAGTTGGGGTCCATGATGTTTCTCAAAGACTAGCTAGATTTTCTTAGAATAAATAAGCCCTGAATAACTAAAGTATCCTCCCTTGTTGAACCTAATTGCTTGGTTCTTCAATGCCCTAGTAATGTTTTGCCTAATAATTTAACACATCAGCAAAATCTTTAAATACATTTTTGATGTGATAGATGGCTATTTCTTCAAAAATCCCTGCAACTAGGGGGAGAATGTCCTCATTCAACAAAATGTTAAACTCCACTGACAAGCAATTTCCAGAAGTAGTGGAAAGAAAGCTGAACAAAAATCAAAGGTCTGAAATCCGGAGCATAATAATATCATTAACTTATTTTTATAAAGTTATAGTAGCAGTTAAAGTGTGCTTTACACAGAGATGCTATGGTATGGGAGTAGAGAGTACTGTCCTGGGCCAGACAATCTCTATGGTTCTTTCCTATTCTAAATATTTAGAAGTATTGCCAAATGTTATAATGTCCATTTGGAATATCACAACACTTTACAGCTGTTAAACACTTTAAGAAAACCAGGTAAACTCAGTGAATAGAATATCACATCTAGAGTCAGGAAGATCTAAGTTCAAATTTCAGAAAGTTATTAGCTGTGTGGCCCTGGAAAACTCAATTAATGTTTCTCATCCTCACTTTTCTTACCTGTAAAATGAGGATGATAAAAACACCTGGGTTGTTGTGAAGGTCAAATGAGACAATATTTATAAAAGGATTTAAAAGTCCTAAAGTACCCTATGAATGTGAACTGTAATGTAATAATAATTATTATTGTTATTGTTATGTATGTCAAGTATTATTAGCCCATTTTGTGGATGTTTTCTGATTCGCGATTCAGAATTCTCTTCATTATTCCAAATTGCCAATACCATTCCATAGCAGTCATAGACAGACAACAGAATTAGAAAGAAAAAAAAAGATTCTATTCTTCCACACCATTTTATTCTCTGTTGGGGTGATGTGGTTTGGGATTTTTTTTGGGGGGGGGAGGAAAACTTCATAGTACATTAATTTTTTATGATATCAACAGCAGCCGAATTAGGTTGGGGTAACTTGAAAGATCATTGCACTCAGAGATAGAAGACCTATTTAGTAATCTCCAGTCTTACTCTTACTAACCAGGTGTCTGGGGGGAAATCAATACTCTGAGCCATAGTTTCTAATTCATGAAATTAACATCATAATGATATTCATAATAATGAAATGAATCAAATCATAATACATTCACAAGGACTGAGAAAGATAATCTATTCATAAAGCACTTCACCAACTTTAAAATACTATAAAAATATAAGCTATTGTATAAATAAAGTAAACTGCATTTCTGGGATGATTTAAATTCCATTTATAAAGTGTCTACTATGTGCAAGCCTTGTGCTAGTCATAAAGGATACAAAGACAAGAACAAAAACCAGCCCTTGTCCTCAGTTTACATTCATCTAGGGGTTTAAAGCATGTGAATAAATGAGGAAATATGAGGTGATTTGAGAAGGGAGAGAAAGGGATCAGGAAAAGCTTCCTATAGAAGGGGATACCTGAGCTGAACCTTAAAAGAAACCATGGATTCTAAGAGATAAAGGTGAGAAGAAAGTGCATTCAAAGTGCAGGAGATGGTCAAAAATCTATGTTGATTTTTGGTGACCCTGACAATTCTTGTAGAGTATTTGCAAGGCTATAGTATCTGGCTGGTTAGGATACTATCATGTGTTCATTATATAAAATCTACCCTAAAAAGTTTACAAGAGACCCATTCAAGCAGACACTCCAGAAATCAATTAATTCAATAATTCAATAAATATTTATTCAGTGCCTGTTATGGGCCAGTGACCCAAATCAACAAGCAATTCTTTAATTTCAATCTTCCCAAATTAAAAATGCAGAAAATATTTCCTATATGCAGACGAATTCTTCCTTCACACTTAAAATATGTTCAGTGCTGAAAATCTTTTTTTAACTCAAAGGCTAAAGGAACCCAATGCTTTATATTTATAAATGATTGATTTCTACACTATAATTTCACAATTGATATAAGAGCTGTGTAATCAATAAATGTTCTGTCCCAGAATATAAAGCATACTCTATAATTTCCTATAGGTTGCAATGAAATATTAATGCCACCAAGCTTATCTGATCATAAGAGATGCCATGGTGTAATTAAATGTCCTGCCTGTAACAATAACAGTTCACATTTCTATTGGAGCTTTGCACCTTACGAGGTACTTTTTGTATGACTGCATACGGTAAGTAGATAAAGTTTGTTACCCCCCTTTTTTAAGGATAAGGAAACTCAGCAGCAGAGAAGTAAATGTATTTGGCCAGAGTCACAGAGCTAGGAAGTGGCAACATCAAGTCTTGAAACTGTATCTCTTCTGTCTTCAGACCTGGGCTAGTTCCACTAGACTAAAATGGACATCTTTTGACATTAAAAAAAATTAAAAAGCAGTATAATTTTATATCTAGTGTGCTAGATCTGAGGTCTCAGGTTCTGGGTACAAATCACATTTGTGATTCTACCAAGAGCTCTCAGGGCCTTTTTTCTCATCTGCAAAAGTAGTTGAACTTAGTGATTACTGAAGCCCTCATGTTCCTGAATACTGATTTGAATTTGTGAGTCATGGGTTGAGGTTTATAAGTTCTGTGTTTGAATTGAATGGGCCTGCTTGCTGTTCCATCTCTCATCTCTGAGATATATACCTTTGCATAAGTTGTTCCTGAGATCTTGAATGTTCTTTTTTATCAGCTCCCTTCAAAATTCAATTCAAATACCACTTCTATAAGAGGCCTTTTCCTAATTCCTTTAGTTTTCAGTGCCCCCCCCAATGATTTCCTTATATTTTACATATGTCTATATCTTTGTGTAACGATGGTCTCAAACTCCAAATAGATTCCAATGGGCTCATATTGACTTAGAAGAACTCCAAATTTACATTATCTATGTTGTACTGTATTTTTCTTTATTTTGTTAAGCATTTCTTAGTCACATTTTAATGTGGTTTGGGCCATACTAAGGAGTTTTGCAGGCCCATGGAGCCCACCTGGTGGAGTTTGATACCTCTGGTATACATGGTCCCCTCCACCAGTCAAATGGATGCTTATTAAGGGCAGATAAGATTTCATTTTTGTCTCTGGACTTCCAGCACTTAACAGAATACATAGTATGTCCTTAAGCTGCTTGTTGATTTGATGGAATTCTGCACACGATTAATGTCAAAGATGAGACAAACATTTTAGCTGAACACAGAGGCTCTCATTCACTGACAGTTGCCAAGCCTGTGCTGTCAAATTTCCAAAAGAGAAGAATTAAAAGTTCTATTCTTCTTGGACTCCTGGGTGAAGCAGGATCAAGGAACCCATCCAGACCGAAGCACATGGGCAGCAGGCCAGGAAAGGAAAGACTGGAGGTATAGAGGAATGTCAAAGATAAAAGAGAGACAGCATTCTCCAAAGAGACAATAATTCAGAGGAGCCTTTCCTGTTCCTTGGGGAACACTGACTCTGAATGAAAAATAGCATAGTGGATGATAGATTAGCTTCATGGGGACCCCTAGCCTCCACCTCAAGGAAGGTTGTAGGAAATGTGAAAAGCCTCTTGGAGCTGTGCCTAAAAGCCTCCAGCCTCATCACCACCCCAGTCACCACAATGAAATATTGTTCAAGCCCTTTTTCTAGTTGAAGGTTAAGTGCGGGTGGAAAGATTACAAATTTGGGGAGGAGGGGGTTGTATTAAAATCATCCATCATGATAAACTCCATTTCTGTGAAATGGAAATTAGAGGGAAATGGAGCTCTCCAGACCATTCCTGAGCGTCACAATTTGGGTTTCTTGTTTTCCTGAAAGAGAAATATTTAGGATATGGTGCATACCCCAGAACCTCCTCCTACTATTATTAAATCACTCAGGCATCTAATCCCAATGGAGATACTTACTAGTTCTAACTGGGTATGGGGGTGGGGCTGATATGATGAGCCATTTTGGCTCTCTGAGCCTGAATTTCCTCATCTGTACAATGGGGTAATTACATTTTCACTATCTACTCCACAGAGTTGTTGTGAGAAAATGATTTTGTGAACTGTACAGAATCATGTAACCATGAATTACTCTGATTTGGAAGGGGCCCAGGATGGTCATTTAGTTCAGTGTCTCCTGAACAGCAATCCTCACTATAACTACCCTCATGAGTATCTATACTAGCTGTGGCATGAAGACTTGTCATGCAGAGGAAACGTCTTCCTGAGTTAGCCCATTATACCATGCGATTCTTCTCATTTAAGGGGTATTTTCTTGTAGCACTGAAATGAAATCTACCATCCTATAACTTCTACCTATTGTTGCTACTTCTGCCCTATTTAAAATTAAGCAAAGCAAGTCTAGTTCTGCCCCAAGACAAAATTTTAAGTACTTGAAAACAGCTATTATCAACCCTTGAGACCTCTCTCAGTTACATAATCCCTGTTCCCATACACTATCTTTATATGAAAAGATTGTCTACTCCTTCATTGTCCTAATTCCTTCCTCCAAATTCCTCCAACTTATCAATCCTAAAGTATAGTGTCTGAAACTGAATATAATACTCCATACATGATCTCACCAGAGAAGAAGACACCAAAACTGTTGCCTTTATGGTTCAGAATGCATTATCTTTGTTAACCAGGGCTAAGTGATTTCCCCAGAGTTACATATCTAGTAAGTGTCTAAGGTTAGATTGAAACTCATGTCTTCCTGACTGCAGGACCAACACTCTATCCATTGCACTACATAGTTTCTTGTATCTTTCTTTCTTTCTTTTCTTTTTTCTTTCTTTCCTTTCTTTCTTTCTTTCTTTCTTTCTTTCTTTCTTTCTTTCTTTCTTTCTTTCTTCCTTTCTTTCTTCCTTCCTTCCTTCCTTCCTTCTTCCCTCCCTCTTCTCCCCTCTCTCTGTCTTGCTTTTCCTTCCCTCTGTCCACATATGGTATCATATGGTATCACACCATTACCTACACATACTCTGCCCAAAGGAATATAAATTTTAATCACTGAAACATTACAAGATAGCTTAGGGCTTATGAGCTAGATTTTTGCATTAAATCCAAATCACTCTGGCCATCATTAGTTGTCCATCATTGACTGGCCGTCCATAGGTCCGATCCCAAGTCCCACTTGGTTATTTTTTGGACCTTGCTTGACTTAGAGTAAATGTAAATAGCAATTGTTAAGGTTTTGGCCAGAAACCCTGTGGATCCTCTCTTCTCAGATTGATTTTTTTTAACTAAGTAAGAGGCCAGTCTCTGCCTCATTTCTCACCTAGCCTTAATCACTGAATGGGTGTCACCTCAGTCAAAGTAGAGACCTTTTAAAGATCTTAACTTAAAAAGGTCAAGGTCCCACATTGCATACAAGGCCATCTCCAGTCATCCTGACCTATATCTTGACACTGGACCCAAATTGCTCCAGAGGGGCTAGTGATTTTGCACATCCCTCCCTCACTTAATCCAATTCACTTGTATGTCATGGCATCACCTCCCTGATGTCTAGAAGGAAGGACAAAGAACAACAATAATAACAATCTTTGTTAAAATTGTCTAAGATCAAATTAACTTTTTACTAATGAGGATACCTAGGACCATAGGAAGAAGCAGCATAGCTCCTAGGGGTTTAGGAACAATAAACTCTTTACCCAATTCAATCATTAACTCACCACATGACCTTGGCTAAATCATTATATCTCTATGTCACCACTAGGAAACTGGTCCTTGGATATAAGAGAATGTAAAAAAACAGAGCAATTATTGGAGTGACAAGTGTTGTTGCATGTCTGTGGGCATGTCTAAGTATAGAGCTCTGAGAGGTTTGTGTCTGTGTGTATGGATCCATTAGGGATTGCCTCCTGCCTCCGTCTACCCCCTCCAGAAATTGTTGTACATTTTAATTTGTACGAGCATGAGGAGTGAAGATCAGGACATATAGCAGAGACAAGAGCACCCAGTCTGTGAAGGTGGATGATAAAAACTCATGTAAATTGGGTCCCAATTGCCATCTTTAAGAAGTGATTCAAATTCAAACATCTGGGAACACTTTTGAATACCCAGGAGTCTCTCTGCATAGGGAAATGTAGTGTCAGAGAACACAAGAATTAGATATGGGGTCCACAAAGATTCAGCCAGAGAATATATCTGTAATTTATGTCTATACAGGGAAAGTCAATATCTTTTAACAGGTGTTCTTATTGGCGAACTATGAGGCAAGAAGAGATTGCTTTTCAGGTCTCTGCTCACTATAGGATGCAGCCCTATGTCTGTGGATGATTAAAAACACTTAACAGAACATGGAAGTAAGAACACACCAAAGTGGAAAACATCTAGGACCTAATTTTAAAAAAGTCTAAATAGCATGCCCAAGCATTTACAATGGAAGGGGTCTGGAGCTTATTAAGTCCAACACAGGAATCAAGAAGTGAAGTGACATAAGAACATGGGATCATCAGTGACCAACTATTAGCAAATTGACTTGGAAAATAGCAAGGACACCCTTTAATCCATCCCCCCTCAATTTACAGATAAAAAACTGAGGGCTAGACAGATTATCACACAAGTTGTAAGTAACAAAGTCAGGATTCACACCAGGATTCAAACTTAAGTCTTCAGATGATAAATCCATAACTCTTTCCTATGCTGTATACAGTATACACACACACATACATATACATATACATATACATATACAAATACACATATAGTATATAATTTCCTAGATTTTAGAGATAAGGCCTGGGCATTTCATTGGTATAGAAAACTCCTAAGTTCTCTGCAACTTATAGTATCAAAAAGTTGTCTAGGACACTGAGAAATGAAGTTATTTGCCCAGGGTAACATAGCCAATGTGTGTCAGATGTATCACTTGAATCTAGTTCTTTATGATTTCAAGACCATCTCTCTATACACTGTTCCAATATGAGGATTAGGCAGGCCCTGAAAGCTGAAAATAGAAGGTCATCAAAGTTAAGTGAATTTAGAGTTAGGGAAAGAGTTATCACGAAATCCATAAGGTAATACTGACCAACAGTTCAGGATATTGGTAAAGGAGTATATTTCATGTAGCATCAACTGAGATGATGTTCATTTAATGATAACAAAATATTAAAATTGCCTTTCTATTCAGAGGAATCATAACCTATAGTGCCCTGAATAAGACTTGTCTGCCAAAATCAACCTTGTTATTTGATTGATGATATTTTTCAGGAGATCATCCTTGTTTCTATAACACTCAAGAGCACAAAGTTTAGCTTTTGTTTTGTGGTGTTTTATTTTCTATCAATCACTGAAAGAATAAATTGATGGGGGAGATATTTGACATTTTTCACCATTAGATACCTGGGAGCATCTGTTTCATGTTTCTTCTATATGATGAATACCCTAGAATGAATAGAATCAAAGAATTTTAGATCTGGAAAAGGTCTTGGAGATAATTATAGTGTAACCCTGCCAATTATATAGATTATAACCCTGAGACCTAGAGAATTTAAGTAACTAGCCTACAGAAGATATAGAATTTGAAACCAAAACCAGAGACTACAAATCCATTGAATGCTCCTACCACTATGCAATAATTCTCTAGAGGGAGAATATTTGGACTCTTTCTTTTTGGTCTTTAAAAGCTGCTACCCTTAAAATGAAAATGCCCATCACTTTTAATCTATAATGCCACTATCCATCAGCACCAAAGTACTTTCAAAAAGCAGTTTCCTGATGAATTATAAAAATGTCAGTTTCCTTCCAGTGATCACTCTGCACAGCATCTTGTGTGTGGTTAATAACAACATTACCAGTCGTCCTAAAATGAGTTCTGAATGAGTGCTAAAAAGAGTGCTTCCTCACCTCCAGACAGCCTACACTTTTCTTTTCAGAACCAACTACTTAAGGCTTTAAGGTATGAAAGTTTTTCACTTGATTTCTGCAAAAGGGAACTGGACGAGTTATGATAAAAGACCATTTCTTCTGATTGTTTTTATGACAATGGGTTTTACAGCCATCTTAACACTGTCACAATTAAGAAAGGGAAAAATGACAAGAGAAATGTAAGGGAGCATAGTTTCTGGTAACAATGACTTCATTCTCTTTGTACACCTCCCAGTCACCAGGTTAGTAAGACCTTTTATGATCATTCCTTGGATTAACAAATCAGGAACATGAAAAAAAATTTAATCACTATATTTATAAACTAGGAAGGAGTGAAAAGGTTTGAATAAAACTTTTTACACAAATCTGCTTGGGAATGGGGAGAGGGATAGGACAAGCATATATATGGAAGAATAATGAAAAGTAGATTAGCCAAAAGATGATAATAAGAATCTTGGTGGGTGGCAGAGTGAAGCAAGCATTTTTACTAAGCTTTCCAAAAAGACACCCATCATAACAACTTTAAAAAAATGATAAACAAAATTCTGAATTAAATAACTAACAAAACATCATAGTGAGTCATTTTACCAGGCCAGCGAAAATAATTAGGATTGAAAAAGAAGTCTAAAGTCACTGGAATGGGGACTGGTTGGAAACAATGTACTAGGTGAAGAGAACTGACTGTAAGATTTGAGGGCAGGAGGTAGCAGCAGTAGCAGTGGCAGCTACAGTATCAGGGGACATAGTATCACTTAGTACCCAGAGACATTAAGGGGACTAAACACCTGATCAAAAAGAGATCTCAGAAGATCTCCCATCTAGGAATAATGCAGGAATTGGTACCATTTGGCAATTCTGTCACTCATTACCTCTATCTGGGCCATAGTTCTAGAAGAAGATGAATAGTCATGATTATGAGGGAGAGGACCCTACCTGTGCAAGGGCCATAGGGCAGAACTCTTCTCAGTTTACATAATTCTGGAAAGACTGAAAACTTATAGGCACCCATTAGGCTTGAAAGCAGCAGAGAGACATAAAAGACAAAAAACTCTGACCAGATATCCTCCAGCCACTTAAGGGAAATAGAACCCAACTCTAACATAAAGTCAAGAAGTAGACTGGGAAACTTGTATAACAACAGCAACAAAATGAACCTAACCACAAAACACTACTAGGTTTACAGGGAAGCTCAAGATGCAAAATTAGAAGGAGACAATAACTTGGAAAATATCTACAAGCAAATCTCAAAGAGAAATAAAAGTTGGACTCAATCCCAAGAAGAATCTGAGGAAGAGATGGAAAAAGAGGGGAAGATGGTTTTAAAAGTCAAATAGGAGTAGTAGAGGAAAAATGGGGTGAGGGGTGAGAGCAATTCAAGAAAATCATGAAAAAAGATTCAAAAGCTTGGTAATAGAGGCAAAAAATATTGAATAGCACCTTACAAAATGGAATAAGCCAAATGGTAAAAGAAGCACAAAAACCCACTTCTTAAACTCCATACAAAGCAAAATTAGCTAAATGGAAAAAGAGGCATAAAAATTCACTGAAGAGAACTTGGAAAGCAGAATTGGCCAAATGGAAAAGGAGATAGAAGAGTTCACTGAAAAAAATACTTGCTTAAGAAGTAGAAGTGGATAACTGGAAACTAATGACTACATGAGCCATAAAGAATCAAACAAACAAAATTTAAAAAGTGAAAAATAGAAGAAAATGTGAAATATCTCATTGGGATATTGACCTGGAAAACAATTTGAGGATAGATAATATAAGAATTATTTACCTATTTCAAGAAATTGTCAAGGAATACTGTACTAATTTTCTAGAACCAAAAGGTAAAATAGAAACAGAAAAAAATGAAAGAATCCATTGATCAGGGCAGCTGGGTGGCACAGTGAATAGAGCACTGGCCTCAGTCACTTGAGACACTTACTAGTCATGTAACTTTGGAAAGGACATTAACCCCAATTGTCCTCCAAAAAAAGCAAAAAAAAAATTTTAAAATTCAAAGAATCCATTCATCCCCTCCTGAAACAATCCCAAATGAAAACACCACAAAATATTATAGTCAAATTCAAGAACTCCTAGGTCAAGGGTAAATACAGTAAATAGAAAGATAGAAATAATTCAAGTACCAAAGAACTACAGTCAAGATAATACATGACTTAGCAGCCACCACTATAAAGGACAAGAAGACATGGAAAATGATATTCCTGGGGGCAAAGGAGCTAGGATTACAACCAATAATCACCTACTCAGCAAAACTAAATACAATCCTACAGGGAAAACAGTGGTTATTTAATGAGATAAAGAACTTTCAAGCATACCTAGTGAACAGAATAGAACTTAATAGGAAATGTGACATCCAAACACAGGACTCAAGAGGAGCCTAAATGAGGTAAACATGAGTTAGATATCCTAATGGATTTAGTAATATTAAACTGTTTATATTCCTATGTGGAAAAATAATATACATAATTCCTAAGAACTTGATCATCATTAAGAAAGTTAAAAGGAGTTAAAAGAAAGTTAAAAGGCATGGGTATAATTCTGTTATGTTACAACGACCTCAAAAGAAGAATGGAAGAGTGAGAAAGAGGGATGCACTGGGAGAAGGAGGAAGGGAGAGGAGGAATAGTGAAAATTGTGTTACATAAAAGAGTCATTAAATGAAAAGTTTTTAGAGTAAGGGGAAAATGGGGTCATGGTAAAGCAAACATCATGTTTATCTGAACTGGTTCTTAAAGAATGTGTGTGTATGGATAGATAGAGAGGGGGGAGGGAGAGAGAGAGAGATACATACTCACAGGAATGTAATAGAAATGGGAATAGAAATTCATCTTAGGAAGGAAGTAGGAAGAGAATGTGATTAAAGGAAGGGGAGAATGAGTGGAGGGATGATAGTTTAAAGAAGTAAAGCAGATTTTTGTGGAGGGGACAGGTTAGTAATGAGTAGGATAAATGGAAGACAAGAGATATAGTCAGTGAAATTACATTTTGATAAAAGGTACTATATAAGATGAACAAATATAGACATTAAACGTTTATACATGTACCAAATGACATAGTAGCCAAATTCTTGAAGGAAAAGTTAAATGAGTTACAGAAAAAAATAGGCAGGAAAATTATATTAGTCAGGGTCCTCAACTTACCCCTCTCAAGTCTATATAAATAGAATCATAAAATAAACAAGAAGTTAAGGCAATGAATACAGTTTAAAAAATATTAAATTTAATACATCTCTGAAGAATATTGAATGAGAATAGAAAAATGTATTTCTTTTTTTTTGCAGCTCTACATTGGACCTTCCCCCAAACCTGACCATGTATTTGGGCATTAAAAACTTCACCAAAAATGCAGAAAAGCAGAAAATATGAAATGTGCCCTTTTCAGACTACAATTAAAAATACACATTCAATAAAGGGCAGTGGAAGCATAGATAAAAAGTAATTAAAAGCAATTTAATCTTAATAATGACTTTTAAAAATAGCAAATATAGAAATAATCAATAATTTCAGCAATTACAATGAAAACAATATGACAATATACCTAAATTTTCAGGATACAGCCAAAGTGGTTCTTAGAAGAAATTTTATATTTCTAAACATATCAATAAAAGAAAGAAGGAGTAGCTCAACAAAGGAGTATGCAACTAACAAAATTGAAAAAGAACAAATTAAAAATCCAGTTGAAAACCAAAAGAAATCTTGAAAACCAAAAGACTTATTAATGAAAAAGTTTAGAAAAACTTTTGAGTTAGTAAATAAAACTGAAAGGTTTATACATAAATAGTAAACCACTGATAAATTTGATTAATAAAAGAAGAAAGTGGAAACTAAATAACTACATGAGCCATCAAGAATCAAACAAAATGAAAAAAATGAAAAAAAGAAAAAGAGAAGAAAATGTAAAACACCTCATCGGTAAAACATCACTGTGATCAAAAGTGAAAAGGTGCATGTACAATCAATAAAAAGTAAGTTAAAGCAGTTATTAGGAGTGATTTTGCCTAACTATATTCCAGCAAAACTGACAGTCTAAATGATATAGGTAAATATTTACAAACTATTAATTGTCCTGATTAACAAAATATTTAAATAACCCTAGAAAAAGAAATGGAACAAGCCATAAGTTAGCTCCTTAAGGGGAATGTTGGAACCAGCTTAATGTCCAACCTTAAACTTAATGTCCATAAAAAATTAAACATGATTGGAAATGTGAAAAAAAGAAGTGACCAGGCCATGTGGTTATCTCGGGGAAGAACCATGAACTCCATTTAATGATGGTTTGAACAAGATTTTTAAAGATCCAAAGGTCAAAGATTCAAGTAGTCTCATCAATAGGCTTAGTTTTTCACATCCTGGGATATTATCATAGTTTTATCATTACAATCGTCTCTTACATCCAGGAAGTAAACTCAGATTGAATCAAATCTTTGAATTTTAGGCACCAACACTCTTGGGAAATCCAACAGATCTTTGGGAGTCAGTTAACAAGGGGAAAAAATAGTACCAAATGGATTTACAAAGATAATTGTATCAAATATTAAATATCAAATGTTAATTTCACCATTATATAAACTGTTTGAAAAATAGTTCAGAAAAGGAGTCTTACCAAATTATATCTATGATACAAATATGATTTTGATTCTTTTGTTTTGTTTTATTTTACTTTGCTTTTTGGAGGGGAGAAGACTGGGTAATGGGGGTTAAGTGACTTGCTCAATTTCACATGGCTAGCAAATTTTAAGTGTCTGATTCTGGATTTGAACTCAGGTCCTCCTGACTCCAGGGCCAGTGCTCTATTCACTGCACAACCTAACCATCCCCTATGATTTCAATTCTTAAACCAGAGAAAGGGGGAAAAAACTAAAAGAGAGTTAAAGATCAATCACCCCATAAATGTTGATGCAAAAAAATTTTTAATGAAATAATAGCAAGGAGATTAGAACAATATATATCAAAGATCATATGCCATGACCAGGCTGAATTTTTAGCAGGAATTCAGACTTGGTATTAGGAAAATTAAAAGGATAATTGACCACATCAATGACAAAACAACAGAAATCACATGATTACATCAATAATTGTAGAAAAAAGTTCTGACAAAATTCAACATTCATTCCTATTAAAAGCCCTAGAATGCATAGGAATAAATGGAACTTTTCTTAAAATGAAGTTGTATCTATTTGAAACCAATCTGTAATGGAGATAAACTAGAATAAAATCAAGGGTGAAGAAAGGATGTTCATTATTATTGATATTGTTTAATGTTGTGTTAGAAATGCTATTTGTAACAGTAAGACAAGAAAAAGAAGTTGATGGAATAAAAAGTCAATGAGAAAACAATACTATATATATATATTTGTAGATTTTATGATAGTATAAAGTCAATTTAAAAATTTTTGAAACAACTTAAGTAAAGTTGCAAGAGATAAAATAAACACACAAAAATAAGCATTTCTATATATTACCAACAAAACCAAACTCAAAGAGATAGAAAACGAAATTCCTTTTAAATTGGCCAAAGACATTGTAAAATACTTGGGAGTTTGCTTTCCAAAATACACACCAGAGCTATATGAACACAATTATAAAATGCCTTCCACATGAATAAAGACATATTTAAACAACTAGGGAAACATTAAATGCTCATAGGTAGGTTAAGCCAATATAATAAAAATGAAAATTTTATCTATATCAGTTTACTTATTCAAAGTCATAACAATCAAACTACCAAAGAATTACTTTATAGATCTAGAAAATCTAATAACAAAATGCATCTGGAAAAACAAAAGGTCAAGATCATCAAGGGAATCAATGAAAAGAGTGTGAAGGAAGGGGTCCTTAAAGTACTAGACCTCAAATTATAGGGCAAAACAGTAAGCATCAAAGGAAATTGGTTTTGGATTAAAAAAATGAGAGGCTGATAAATGGAATAGATGAGGTACACAATATAGGAGTGAATGGAGTGAATGAGCACAGTGGCCTAATATTTGATAAACCCAAAGAGCCTAGCTGCTGGGATAAGAATTTACTATTTGCCAAAAACTGCTGGTAAAACTAGAAAGCAGTTTTGCAGAAACTAGGTATAGACAAATGTCTTACACTCAATAGCAAGATAAGCTCAAAATGGGTTACATGATTTAGACATCACGGAAATCAAAAGCACATTATGGGGGTGGGGAACATGGGAGAAATTAGCTGGCAGATTTCCGGATGGAGGAAGAGTTCTTGATACTTTCTTGAAAGATGATATCTGGGGTCTTCTTTTGATCATGGCTTTTAGGTAGTTCAATAATTTTTATATTTTCAATGTTCAATATATTTTCTAAGTCATTTGTGTTTCCAATGAGATATTTCACATTTTCTTTTATTTTTTCCATTATTTTTGTTTTGTTTCTTAATGTCTCAAGGAGTCATTGAGTTTTACTTGCCCAATTATAATTTTTAAAGAATTATTTTCTTTGAGAATTTTTGTACGTTTTTTTTTATTTTGCCAATTCTGATTTTTAAGGAGCTCTTCTCTTCAGTGAAGTTTTGCACCTATTTTTACCATTTGGCCTATTCTGCTTTTTAAAATATTTTTTTTAGTAATTTTTGTGCTTCCTTTACCAATATGCTGACTCCTTTTTTCATGATTTTCTTGCATCACTCACATTTATTTTTCCCATTTTTTCTCTATGTTACATATTTAATTTTTAAAATCCTTTTTGAGCTCTTACAAACATCCTTTTTGGACTTGAGATCAATTGAGATTTTGCTTTGAGGTTACATATGTGGTAGTTTTCTCTTTGCTGTCTTCTTCTGAGTTTGTGTTTTGATCTTCCTTGTCATCATAGGAACTTTCTATGGTCAGGTTCTTCTCCTTTTCTTTTTGGTTATTTGCTCATTTTTCCAGTCTATTTCTTGGGCTCTGCTCCTGGATTGTAGGGGGCACTGCCCCAAGCTTCAGGTTTCTGTACATGTGTTTTAAGAGCTAGTTCTTAGTATCAGCAAGTTTCCAATTCTTCCACGGTGGTCTAATTTAAGAAAAGGTGTATTTACTGCTCTCCTGACCAGTGCTCTGGTTTATTATTGAATACAAACACTCTCTTCTGCCCTGTTACTGTGACCAGGCCCCACTACCCTGTGCTACAATATCTGGTGTACTAGTGTTCATCCTCACTGTGGGACTGCATTCTAGTAACCTAGATCCATGTACTAGAAATCTAACAGTCTTGTAATCAATACCAGTAAAATGACCCTTTTAATCTCCTTCTGACAAATTGTTTGACTCCTGTACCCTCTGGGATGAGAGATCCAGAAGCCATCACTTCATCCACTGGTTCAGTAACCTCCATTTCCTGTTGTTGCTTTGCCAGGACATGGCATGTACTCACCCAACCCATGCTGGACTGCATTCCACTCTCACCCTCATGTAACAGACCTTTCCTGTTGACTTCCTAAGTTGTTTTGTTTTGGGCTAGAAAATTGTTTCATCCTGTCCTTTTGTGGGTTCTACTACTCCAGAATTTATTTTGAGGCATTATGTAAAGCTATTTGGAGGAGAATTTTGTAGAATTCAGGCAAGTCCATACCTTTTCTCCACCATCTTGACTCTACCTCCCTCCCCACCACAGGAAGAGTTCTTGACTGAAGAAGATATCAAGAGGTTTATTGGAAATTAAAAAAAACACAATTATGATTATGTAAAATTTAAAAGATTTGTACAAACAAAATTAATATGGACAAAATTAGAAGAAAGGCAGAAAACTAATGTGGAAATTACAGTATTTTCCTCTGATAAAGGTCCTAGTTCTCCAACATGTAGAGAACTTAGTCAAGTAAAAAATATAAGAGTCATTCCCTAATTGAGAAATGGTCTAAGGATTTGAACAGTCTTCAAGGGAAGAAACAAAAGTTATTCATCATTATGTAAAAATTCTCTAAATAAATCACTAATAATTATAGAAATGAAATTAAAACATCTATATGGGATCACATCATTCCCATTAGAAAGGCAAAGGTGACAGAAAAGGAAAACTATAAATGCTCAAGGAGATGTGAAAAAATAGAAAAGGGGAAAAGAATTATATATACAAAAATATTTATATCTTTTCATAGTGGCAAAGAATTAGAATCTGATGGGAGGCCATCAATTGAGGAATAAGTGCACCAATTATGGTATATGTTTGTGATCGAATACTAATATACTGTGAGAAATGATGAAGGAAACAACTTCAGAAAACCCTGGTAACCCTTTATGAACTGATACAAAACATAATGAGGAGAAGCAGGAGAATAATTTACACCTTAAGTACAATAGTGTAAAGACATAGTAATTCTGAACAATTCAATGATCTACCACTATTCCACAGCTCTCACAATAAAAATGTTATCAACTTCCAGATAGAATTGATGAACTCAGAGTACACATAGAAACATGTTTTCTTTTCCTTCCTTCCTTCCTTCCTTCCTTCCTTCCTTCCTTATCAAAATATTATTAAGATGTAAATATATTCTGCACAATTTTATATGTGTAATTGTTATTGTAATTCTTGCCTTCTTAATAGATGAGGGAGGGGTTGGAAGGGGGAGAATTCTAATCTGAAAATAAAAATAAATTTTAATAATAAAACAACAATACATAAGAAATGGTGAGCAGATTGACTTCAGAAAAACCTGGAAAGACTTAGATGAATTGATGCTGAGTGAAGTGAGCAGAACCAGGAGAACATTGTACACAGTAACAGCCATATTGTGCAATAACTGATTTCGATAGACTTTCTTCTCAGAAATTCAAGGTCCCAAGGGAACTCCAAAAACTCATGATGGAAAATGCCATCAACATTCAGAGAAAGAAATATGGAATCTGAATTCTGATTGAAGCATTCTATTTGCTCTCCTTTTTTGTTTTTTTTTCTTTCTTGTGGGTCATTCATTCTAATTCTTTTATACAACATGACTAATGTGAAATGTTTAATAAGAATGTATATGTAGAGCCTACATCAGATCACCCACCATCTTGAAGAGAGGGGAGGGAAGGGAGGTGGAGAAAATTTAAATTTATAGAAGTGACTGCTGAAGACTAAAAAGAAATGAATTAATAAAAAGAAGGAAAACAGTGACATTTGAAGTGTGTTTTTGTGTGTGTGTGTGTGTGTGTGTGTGTGTGTGTGTCTTTTCCTAGATCTGGAACTTCACAGGACTTTTCCACCATGTCTCAACTGCCAGGTTACAACTGAGGTCTCTTCTCCCTGGATTAGTCATTTTTCACTGTGGCTTTCTAACTCTGGAACATCCCTTTTCCATGTGGCCCATAATGGCTTGTTCCCATTGATGAGCTTCCTCCATGTTCTTCATTTTGAGAAGTGGCTCAGACCAACTATAGCTCTCCTCCTGGGCTCTATTGTTGAATACACAATGTGTCTGTGTAGGTGCCTTCTCTTCCCTACTCCACACCTTTTAACTCCATTTTCTTGTGTTTTCTTCTTCTGTTCAAATGTAAGATCCTTGAAGACAGAAACTATTATTTTTTTTCGTTTTTGCTTGTCATTGTATCCTCAGTGTTTAGCATAGTACCTAGCACATAGTAAACATGTAATAAATGCTTGTTGCTTTACCTTGCCTTGGAGACAATTTAGTCTAACTCCTCATTTTATACATGGGAGATAGATGATTTTCAAGTAATTCTAGGACCACTCTTCCTATCATCAGCAAAATTTGAAATAGCAAAAATGCTAGGAAAGAATCACCTTTTCTAAAATCTGCACTGACCCTCCTTTGATATGTCTAAAACCAGATTTAATATCAACATAACTCCCTTTAAATGGATTCTTCATCCCTTGCCCAAGTTCAAAACTCTGAATCATTGCCTCTGGTCATAGCTTATGCTTACATTTCAATATTTTAATACTCCAGTGATTAATGACTTCTATAGCATAAGGACTTAATATACCAATGCAGATTATAAAACTTCAATATTTTAGGAGAAAGTCTTCAATGACCAGAAAATCCATCACCCCAGAGTAAATGTTGACAACTAGTCCCTTTAAACTTAGAAACCTTGGTTTCTGGGTAATAGACACACAACTCATTTTCTGCTTTGTACTAAAAGAATATCTCACTTAATTGGAACTGCCAGAACTTGGTTTGTGCTGGTTGAGATACCAGGGCCACCCCCATGTACTATTCCTATACTTAAAATGCAACAAAACCCTTTTTATAAAGGCAGTCAGGAAATTTATATGTATGCATGCATGCATGCACACATGTATTCATGAATGTAGATTAATCTACATGTGCACATATGCGAACATATGTGAACATGTGTGCACATGTGTGTCCGCATATGCATACACATGTAACTCAATTTACAGGTTTTGTGTCTGTATACATATATAGATACGCATATGTGTATATGAAACCATGTACACATATATGTTATGGTTTCATGATTTGTTGTAGTAGAACCAGCTCAAATAATTCAGTCAGACTATCTCTAATCCAAGTATAGGCATTTATTGAGACTGATGCCTCTCATCAAGCAGACTAAGTTCCAACAGGAACCAGCAACTTCAGAGAATGCAAAATCGACTTTTATAGGATAAAGATGTAATTACATAACATAAATTATGAATATTAAAAAAGCAAGAGGGTTTTGTTGAGGGATTAGGTAACAGGGAAGTAGTCTCAGTCACAGTGAAACTGTGCATGGGATTACCCACAATGCATGCAGAAAAACCAATTGGGAGGTATGTATATATGCTAATGATATTCTGATAAGGTTCTCTACATCATAAATTCACTCTAGGTCTTAGAGACCATTAACTGACATAAGCATTAGGATAATATATGTGTGCATACATATGTACACACATACGTATATATGTGTACACATATGAGTATATATGTATACACACATATGTGTGTATACTTTCATAAAAAGAGATTCATAATCCCTTGTCCAAGTTCAAAGCTCTGATTTGTTGTTTCTGGTGATGGCTTATAGCTCATATTTCCGCATTTATATATTCAAGTGATCTGTAACTTCTAAAGTGTAGGAAATTCATTTACCAATGCAAATTGTAAACTTGTATACTGAGATTTCAGATCTCATTTCAGTGCTCTAAGGAACTGTTAGTTGAGGAAATTCCCTCAACAAATTCAGGTGACACCTTCTCAGCTAGAATAATCTAATATCCTGAGAGGTTAAGTGACCTAAGTTTGGTATGTTTCAGAGGTAGGACTTGAACCCAGATCTTCTGGAATCCAAGATTTCTCTCCAGTTGTCCATGCTTGCTTCTAATTTCATATGTACACACATACATTTCACATATACACATACTTATGAATATGTCATATACACACATATCTGCAGCACTGCCTCAGAGTTCGAGGAGATTGTAACAAGTCCTTTTTTACTTTTCTCATATCTATTGCTTTTTTTTCCTTAAATTTCTTGAGCTTTAAGCTTAATTTGCTTCAATGACTTCTAGTTCCACTGGGCCGCGGAAAACTAAGATCAATAATGTCAAGTCTTATTAATAGTAAGAATCCAGTGCAATAAACAACTTCAACAAGCCAAGAGGGTAAAAATGCATTATTGCTTCCAAGAGGATCTATCCATCAAATGAGGTTACACATGTTAACTGCTTTGCAAATCATAAAGCACTACTTAAATACACTATCATCATCAAGATCACCATCATCATCATTGCAAACTCTTCAAACCTGAGTGGTTTTAGAATTTCTATTGACTAAGCAGTTCTTATTCTTCTTCAACTACTACTAGTACTAGTAGTAGTAGCACTACTACTACTTCTACTTCTATTCTTCCTCCTCCTCCTCCTCCAGAGACTCGGCATACCAGAGAAGTTTACAGGTGTTCTACATCTTAACTTTTTGGTGGCAAATCTTAAAACTATTTACTGCTCACAAAACAATTATGTTTTTAATTAACCTGAAATCTTGAAGAAATTGTCTGAATATTTCTGAAAAATACTAAATTTTTTTATAGGACATAGTCCCATAACTGGGCTCATGCAATCCAGAGAATTCCATATACAGAGGAATCAGAGAATGTCAATACTTGGAAGGCCCTTTCATTATATAGCTCTGGAAACTAAGGCAGAGAAAAGTTCAATGACTTAAACAAGATTACACAGTTAATTCAGAGTAAAGTCTTGGACTCAAGTCTCTTGATTTTTGTCCACTGATCTTCCCAAAAGTGCTAAGAAACTACACAGCTCATGGAAGGTGGGTGTATTTCTAACAAATGGAGATTAAAAAGGGAATATTGGCTATTAAAAACAGCCAACGAGAAGGCTAGTTTAGAAAATGTCTTTGGAAATCATATTCTGGCATGAAAAGATTAATGATTGTAAGAGCAATTTTGCCCTTCCAGGTCCCTAGGGAAATTTGGATTTTTAATAATTTATCAATTGATATAGACCCACTTAAAACTAAACATATCAGTGGCAAAAGTAGATGAAGATCCATTCCATTTTTTTTTCATTATGGGCTGTCATTTTTGATAAGCTCGATCAAAGTATATTCTTCTTTAAAGTACCATTTCTCCCACTCTCCTTTGGTATAGATGCATGTTTCCTAATGTTTTGTATTTGAAAAATTAGCTTTTTAGTGGTAATATAGGTCAGATGTCACTAAAAGGACACAGATAAATCCCAAAATGAGAAAGAGAAAGAGAAAGAGAGAGAGAGAGAGAGAGAGAGAGAGAGAGAGAGAGAGAGAAAGAGAGAGAGATTTTAAGACATAAGAGTGAAATTTAGCTTT
>CM053595.1:30691849-30722322 GCA_028646575.1 Pseudocheirus occidentalis | reverse complement strand
TTTTCAAAGTCCTTTTTCTGTTGATCTATAGCTTGTAGGCAATCTTCTAGTGTCTTGGAAGCATTTGGTGTGGGAGTTCTGACTGTGTTGTCTTCCTCCCTTTCCATGCTTTGATCCTTTTTGTCCACAAAAAAAGGATTCAAGAGTTTTATTGCTGTTCTTATTTTGCTTTCTTTTCTTCATGTTAGCCAGTCAATTAATTGGTTGCGGTTTTTTTTAGCTCTGTGGAACTCTGCTTCCAGGGAAAAGCTCTGTCCCAAATCACTGGAGTTTTCACAGCTGCCAGAGCTATTAGGGGAGTTCTGCAGCTCCCACCAGCTTTGACTTGATGAAAGTGCATCCCAGGACCACCACCCAAGACCACGGATCCAGACCTCTCAGTGCAAGAGCCCTTGGCTCTGATCAATTGTCTCAGCCCCTCTGTGGGGTCCACAGGCCAGGAGCTCTGAAGCAGCCCAGTTGAGGCAGTTGCTGCTTTCAGCCATTCCTGCTGCCATAGCTGTTTCCTGCTGCTTCCTTGCCCTGGGGGCAGATTGGCTGAACTGCTTTTCCTGCCACAAATTTAGCTTGAAAGCTTGATTTTCATTGACCATTCTCTAATTCTTATTTTTACTGCCTTGATAGATGTGGAGATTGCTCCAGGTGCTGTAGATCTTCTCTCTGGTAGACTCACGCTTTTGGCTGGGGAGGCTTGGCTCCTCCTGAACCCCCTGGGGCCTGGCCATGGTTTTGGTTTCAGGCTGGGCTGGCCTTGGCCCCCAGCCTCTTGCAATGAGCCCCTCCTGCCAGAGCTGCCTTCATCAAGAGATGTGTTTTCTGTATTTTTGTGAGTTTGGGAGCCCTAAAATTTGTTTAAAGTTGTATTTTATGGGTATTTAGGGTGGCTGTGTGGGAGCTGTGAAACTTTGCTGCTTCTTCACCACCATCTTGGCTCTGCTTCCCTCTGCATTCCTTTTTTATTATCTATGAATTTCATTTTTTAAGATTTCATACCTTCATATCCCACTCACTGATTGTGCCCTCTGTCTATATATACTCCTTCTAAATGACCTAATAATGCAAAAGTTGTTATGATTTATGAGTATCATCTTCCCATTTAGGAATATAAATAGTTTACCTTTGTTGAGTCCTTTATGTTCTCCTTTCCTGTTTACCTTTTTATACTTCTCTTGAGTCTTATAATGTCAGATTTTCTATTCAGCTCTGGTCTTTTCATCAAGAATGCTTAAAAGTATTTTATTTCATTGAATATCTATTTTTTCCTTTTAAGTATCATACTCACTTTTGCTTAATAAATGCTCCTTGGTGGAATCCTACCTCCTTTACCCTCCAGAATATCATATTCCATGCCCTCTGGTTCTTTAAGGGAGAAGCTGCTAAATATTGTGTTATCCTTACTGTGGCTCCACAATACTTGAACTGCTTCTTTCTGGCTGCTTGTAATATTCTCCCTTTGACTTGGGAGGTCTAAAATTTGGTTATGATATTCTTGAAAGTTTTCATTTTGGGGTTTTCTTTCTGGAGGCAATTTGGGAATTCTTTCATTTTCTGTTTTGCCCTCTAGAATATTGAGCAATTTTCCTCAAAAATTTCTCAAAAAATGATGTCTAGGTTATTTTATTGATCATGGCTTTCAAGTTAGTCCAAGAATTTTTAAATTATCCCTCCTATATATATATTTTTTCAGATCAGTTGTTTTCCAATGAGAATTTTCATGCTGTCTATTTTTATTCTTTCCTTTTGGTTTTATTTTATTGTTTCTTGTGTTCTCATAAAGTCATTAGCTTCCATTTGTTCAATTCTAATTTTTAATAATTTTTCCCCTTCAGTGAGATTTTGTATCTCCTTTTCCATTTGGCCAAATCTGCTTTCTAAGGGTTTTTTTTCCCCTAGTGAATTTTTGTCCCTCTTTTTACTAGTAGGTCAATTCTGTTGTTGCTCTTACGACTTTTTTTAAGGTGCTATATTCTTTGGTACTTTTTCATGCTTCTTTTATGAAACTATTCATTCTCTTTTCATAATTTTCTTGCATCACTTTTGTTTCTTTTCCCAATTTTTTCTATCACTCAACTTTTACTTTAACTTTTCTAGAAATTCTTGCTGGGCTTGGGGTCAATTAACATTTTTTCTGAGTCTTTGCTTGTAGACGCTTTCATATTATTTTTTTTTCTAAATTTATGTTGCTTGCTACTGTAGTATGGTCTAATTCTCTGTTGTTAGTTAGTTGCTCATTTTCCAAGTCTATTTCTTATCTTTGAACTTTATATCAAAGTTGACCTTGTCTCATCTGAGGATGGGATGGCACTGTGCTAAGCTTCAGGCTTTTTCATAATTCTGCTTTCAGAGCTAGTTTTGGGGAACTTCTAATTTTCACTGTTTCCAAGGTGCTGTGATCTGGAGAGAAGCATGGTCACTCCCCCACTAGTTTGTGCTCTAGAGTTTTTGTACCCAGAAAGGGTCCCTGTTGCCCTGTAGCTCCAAGCACTAGTCCTCTTCTTGGCCCTGGAGCTGTGATCAAGGTACCTGCTCCCTTGTGACTGATCTCAGGTGCTCGGGAACCTCTAAGGCTTATCTTTTATGCCCTTGCCTCAGTCCAGGCCTGTACCTAGCCTGGTGTTATAGACCTCTCCTGTCTTAGCCCAGAAAAAATCCCTTTGTGACCTTTTGTTGCGTCTGCTGCTCCAAAATTTATTTAGGTCATTGTTTTGAAGTTTTTTGGAGGGGAATATTGCAAGAGTTCAGCTGGGTCCTGCCTTGTATTCTGCCATCTTTGGTTATTTTATTTTTAAGTGAATAATATCTTTATCAATTTAGAAAAAATTACAGTGCCTACATTTCCTTTTATATCCCTGCTCCTCCACCTCTCAGAAAGCCATCCCATATAATAATGATTATTTTTTTAAGAAAAAAGAGGAACATAAGTCAGACATTAAACTTGTTGAAAAAAAAGACAAAAATAATCTCAGTATTATCATGTTAACAATCAGAATTGGGTTGAGTGCAGACCTTTGACTTAATCCAAAACTGATCGTATATACATCAGATGAGAAGTTGCCATTGAAGGATGCTGATAGAGGAATATTCTAGAAGTGGCATTGAAGAAGAAGAAATACTTCTTCCATATTCCATCTTATCTCCTACCTTGTGATCTGCGGGAGTCAGATAAAGAGTATTCACAAGTGGATAATAAGAGTCAGAATTTTGTTAACATTAAACTTTGGAAGCAATGTTAGATTAAAATATATTTGTAATCCCTCTTGAATCCAGCAGCTTCTTCATTGTGATTTCAGACAAATTTTGTCTGTTTCTCAGAAACTCTACCTTTATTTTTAGTGGTATTTGCACTTGCTTATATTGTCTCTATATATCATCAGCAGTCTGACAGAAGAAACCTTACCACTTACTTGTCTTTCAAAACATTCTTAGAAAAATCCCATAGTTTATAGTTTCCATGACACATATCTTTATATTTTAAAAAGTCCTTATGATGATGAAGTAATTTGTATTAATCAATAAAAATTAATTTGCACTAGGGATTCAGATTAGCCCAAACTTAATCATACTACTTTTTCCTAGAAGGTTAACACCCTGTGTTAGCTTCTTCCTTCTCCTTTGGCAATGTTATGGCTCCTCTAGACCCCTCTCATAGCAGAAAACATGCTGTTAATCTGAGGAATTAAGAGATGCTTTGGTAGCATTCAATGCCTTTGAATCTTCTGAAGAACAAACACATTTTACTATGCTGTGAGCAAAAACTGGAAAAATTGGTGCATGGTATCAAGGAAACTCAATACCTGGCCCTTCCAATATCATCTAGAATCCTGGATTTCAGGATTGTTGATCCAAATAAGATTACATGTCTAAATATTTTCATTTGCATTTTATTCTGTGAGATATTGAGAGGATCTTAAATCTGTGTTAGTATTGTCGGATCAGTGAAGAAAAGTGTCCTTGGTAAGAGAAAAAGAGGGGTAGGGAATCTGTGGCCTCATTGTTCATGTGGTCCCCTAGGTCCTCAAGTGCAGACCGTTGACTAAATCCAAACTTCATAGAACAAACCCACTTCATAGAAGGATTTGTTATCTAAAATTTGGACTCAGTCAAAAGGTGGTCCCCAGGAGCTTAGAACACCACATGGTCTCAAGGTCATCAGTTTCCCACCCCTGGTTAGGAAAACCTGCAAACTTAAATAGATCTCTTAGGTTCAAATGACATGAAAGTTATTTCAGGATCTACTAAAAAGGTTAGCAGTGGAACTTTCAAAGAGAAGTCTTCTAACTTCCCAAATGTCACAAAAATGTAAACCTATGTGAATAAAGCACAACAAATAGAATCCCACTAAAGATACCTCAGAAAGTCATCTAATAGTTCCTGTCTGTCTTAAAGTAGGACAAAATTAAACCAATCTGCTTTAAGAACCTCAAAGAATCAAATGCTTCAAAGGAAACATAGAGGTTATCTAGTTGCAGCTAAACCCAACAGTGCTCTAACTATATCCATGAAGACTAATCAGCTGAGTGCTAGAGTTAGAGACAGGTTGACCCCAGTTCAAATCTTGCCTCAGGTGATTAATAGCTATGTGATCCATGATAATATACTGTATGCCTCAGTTTCCATACCTGTAAAATGGGCATAAAAGTAGCATCTATTTCCAAGGTATGTAATGAGAATAAAATAAAATATTTATACTTTGTAAAACTTAAATTTCTGTATAAATTCTAGCTAACTCAGTAGCAGTAGTACTACTACTACTAGTAGTGGTGCTCATGATGGTGGTGTTGGTGGTAATAGTAGTAGTAGTAGTAGTAGTAGTAGTGGTAGTGTCACTACATCATGAAATATGCCATTTGGTGGAGAGACCTAGTTATTAGAAAGTTTAACTGAAATCTACCTTCTTATTATTTCAACAAAGTTCTGGTTCTTTCTTGATTAACATAGAATGTTATTTCCATCATTAAGTGAAGAATCTATAATTTGGATGGCATGGGAACCCAAGTAAGTATTAATCCATCTATAAATTCACTTGGAAATGAGAAAGTTTTCATGATATGACCATAATTGGTAAGTGTTTGAGGCATGTTTCAGGTCCAGGTATTCCTCCAAGTCTAGAACTCTTATCAGTTTCTGCATGATAATATTTCAAAAATTCTAAGATGGTTATTTTCTTAGTCTTCTCTTCCTCGGCAAGCTAACATCCATTCATTTAACCATTTCTCATGGAATATTTTTAGGCTCTTCCCTATCTGAACTTTTTGCTGTGCTTCTTCTAATTTGTCAACTCTCTAAGCAATCTATAAACATGTATTTATTAAGAACCTGCTATATGGCAGTCACTCCCATAGACATACACAGACATAGATATATGTAGATATAGATGCACATATATGCAAAAACACACATACATGCACATGTATTATATGCGTATACATATAATACATATGCGCATATATATTGTGTATGTGTGTAGGTAGTTTTAAGGATCTCAAAGTACCTTATAAATATCTCAATTTATCATCACAACAATTCTGGGAGATGGGTGCTATCATTTCACTTATTTTACAGATGTGAAAACTGACTGCTCAGGATCACACAACTATAGTCTGAGACAGAATTTGAACTCAGGTCATCCTGACTCTGGGTCCTGTACCACAAAACATATTTCCATATAGTCAAATCACAAAAAAGCAAAAACAATAAAGTAAGAAAATTATGTTTCAATTGATATTCAGAATTCAACAGTTTTCTGAAACAAACCCCCCATCATTTCTTATAGCACAATTTTGCTCCATCACAAGTCATATATGACAATTTGTTCAGTTATTTCCCCATTGATGATCATTCCCTTAATTTCCAAATCTTTGCCACCAGAAAAAGAGTTGCTTTAAATATGGTCATTACCTTCCACTTGCTCCATACTAATTTTTAAGAAATTATTTTCTTCAATGAGATTTCTTTTATATTTGGCCAGTTCTGCTTTTTAAAAGGCATTCTTCTCTTAGACTTTTTGAACCTCTTTTACCATTTGACCTAGTGTGTTTTTTAAGGTATTATTTTCTTCAGTACTTTTCTGTGTCTCCTTTACCAAGCTATTGACTTGTTTTTCATGATTTTCCTGAAAAATTCTTATTTCTCTTCCCAATTTTTCCCCTACATCTCTTACTTGATTTTTCACAATCACTTTTGAGCTCTTCTATGGTCTGAGATCAACTGATATTTTTTCTTGGAAGCTTTGGATGGAGGAACTTCAACTATATTGTCTTCTTCTGAGTATGGGTTTTGACCTTCTTTGTCACCGCAGTAACTTTTCAGAGTTTTTTCCTACTGTTTGCTCATTTTCCCAGCCTATTACTTGACTTTTACTTGTTTGTTAAAGTAGGGTTCCCCTTCCAGGGTGGAGTATGCATTATCTCAAGCTTCAGGGATTTTGTGTAGCTGTTTTCAGAGATACTTGTAGGAAGCCTAAAGTTTTCAGTTCTTCCAAAGTGTTACAATATAGAAGCATTTTGTACTCTCCTGTCCTGTGTTCTGATACATGAGCAACCAGAAGCACTCTTTTCTGTCCTGGGATTGTAAGGAAGGTTGTACTTCCACCATGGTCACAAAGCCCTGCTATGCTAGTCCTTCTCCTAATCCTGGGACTCAAGCCCATACTATGACCCAGATCCAACTATGGGCAAAGTAACAGAGACCTGTCTCAGTAGTAGCAAAAAGATCATGTAATCTCCTCCTGACCAGTTGTTTGCCCACCTTACCATCTGTAGACTGAGAGCTCTGGAAGCAGCCTCTGCCCCTGCTGATTTGTCACTCCCAAGGCCTACTCCTGGTTTGCTAAGGGTGAGGCTATGCTAGTGTGGCTTGTGTTGGACTGCACTCCACTCTCACTGAGGTGTGAAAGACATTGCCTCTTGACCTTCCACATTGCCTTTGGTGTCTGTAGTCAGAGATCTGGAAACTGCCACTGCTGTGACTGATTCAGTTGCTCTGATGACTGCTTAGGGTTTGCTGGGGCCCAGTCTGTGCTGGCATTGAATGTGGTGCTCTCACCCTGGTGAAGCAGATCTTTCCTGCCAACTTTCTAAATTGTCTTTGGTTGGAAATGTCTTTTTCTACATCTTTTTGTGGGCTGTGCTGTGGTAGAATGTTTTTATAGTTATTTTTAAAGATATTTGGGAGGTCTGGGGGAGATCTCAGGTGAGTCCCTACTTTTCTCTGTCATTTTGGCTCTGCCTCCACCTATGGTACTTTTAACAAAATATAGTTTCCCTGATTTTCTCTTTTAATTACATCTGGTTTTGCTTTTGCTTTATCTGAGATCATAGTTGCTAGATTTTTATGGTCAAGTTCTTTGTTGTTGTTTGCTCATTTTCCTGTCTATTTCTTGACTTTGAACTTTATGTTAAAGTTGGACTTTCCTCACTGCGAGGTGAGGAAGCACTGTGCCAAGCTTCAGGCTTTTTCATGCTGCTGTTTTCAGAGCTGGTTCCAGGGGTCTTCAAGTTTTCACTGCTTCCAAATTGGTGTGATCCAGAGAGAGATGTGGTTACTGCTCTACTGGCTTGTATTCTGATCTGTACCCAAGAAGATCCATTTTTTTCCTATAGTCACAAACACTAGTGCTCCTCAGGGCCCCTGAAATGGGACCAGGACTCCTCCTTCCTTTGAACTAACCACAACTACTCCTTTCTGCCCTGGAATTGTAACCAAGAACTGCATATGAGCAATAAAATTGCCACTTACCTATAGCTGCACCCAGCATCAGAAAAGAGTCCTCTATAGTTTGTTTCTGACGTTTAGTCTAACTCCCTTAAACTCTCTTTTCTTAGAACTCCTGAAGATGCTAATGTTAGGGTTTTAGTCATCTCCAAGGCCCATAGCTGATGCTACCATTGCATGTGTTCCAACCTAACCCCACCCTGGTGTCGCAGACCTCTCCTGCCAAGTACTTAAATTCTTAGGCTGGAAATATGTCTCAACCTCACCTTTTTCTAACTATCCTACTCCAAAATTTGATTTGAGGCATTATGTTCAAGTTCTTTGGAGTGAAATATTAGGAGAGTTCAGCTGAATTGCTTTTTCTACTCCACCATCTTGCTTTCACTCTCTTGTGTTTGCTATAATTTGTTAATCCATCCATCCCCAATTGACAGGTAGCATCTTGTTTTCCATCTCATTGTTCCTAAAATGGAGGAGCTATAAATATTTTTGTATATATGGGTCCATGTAGTCTTCCTTTAACTTTTTGTTTAAAGTATAAACTTAGTAGTGGTATTTCTGGGGAAAAGGGTATACACAGTTAAGTAATTTGAGCAGCATAATTCCAAACAATTTTCCATAAAGTGTGTACCACTTTTCAGTTCTGCCAGCAGTACCAATTTTCCTTCAAACTATCTAAAATTTGTGAATTTCCCTTTTTGTCACTTCTGTGAATGCAATGTGGAGACGTGGGGGTTTTAAATTTGCATTTCTCGATTAGTGATTTGTAGCATTTTTGTACAGCTAGTAATAGCTTGGATTTATTACTTAGTCAACTGCTTATTTATATCATTTGAACATTTCTTAATGGTGGAACAGATTTCAGTTTTGTAGATTTGAATAAGTTCCTTTTACATCTTGAAAATGATATTCTTATCAGCATAATTTTTACATTTTCTCCTCCACTATCTGCTTAACTTTTAATATTAATCAAATTCACTTTCTTAATGCAAAAAATTTAAAATTTTTATTGAATCATTTTTTATTTCATCTTTTGTGATGTCTCTCCTGTTTTGGGTCATAGATTCTTCCCCAATCCATAGATTTAAAAGGTGATTTCTTCCTTGTTCCTATTATTTTTTATGGTGTTACTCTTAATATCTATCATATGTCCAACTTTATGAAAGCATTCCCTTTCCTATCACCTAGGTTAATTCTGAAAAAATATGGAATTATTGCCTATCTCTTAATTTGAAATAGATGAAGTTTTTTTTTTCTTTTTAGTCACCGACTATATTAGAAGATGACCTAAGCCAAAACCAAAGTTCCAGCATTTTAGGGCTCATCACTGAAGTGGAAATGGTTTATGTTTGACGGTAACCCACATGTTCACTTTTTGGATGTCAAAAATCTCTGGCCTTTAGGAAAGATTCAATTTTGACATATAGAGAGTATTGATTAAAGCCCGACATAGACTGAATAATATACATATATGGATGTTTGTTGCCTGATCTCTTATTAGTTTGTAGTAGAAATGAAACTGGAATATAAGAATCTGGGTTCATTTCCTAGCTCTGCTAGTCAGGGTTGCCAATCAACTAATAAACTTGACTGTGTTTTTACTGAATCCAAATTACTTCAACCAATGTGCCAATGCATTATCACTATTTGTCTCCATTCTATATTTGTTAATGTATTTGTCTATTTTGGCCTTGATTCCATAGTTTCTTTAATAAGTATTTAACCTTTAGCATGTCCCCTGACTTGCAAAGAGCTTCTAATTGGTCTCCCTTCCTAAAATCTACCCCTATTCTAATTCATCCTCCAGAAAGCAAAAACATTTCTAAGTGACTCATTATCCTACTTAATCAAATTTAATCACATCATGCCAATATAATACAATATAAATTCTTCTCTTTGGCTTTTCAAGCTCCTTATAATTTGATCCCAGTCTGACTTTCCAGTTACACCATACTTTGTTCCCCATCCCGTGATTCATAGTATATACTTCTCTTTGTCCCTCAAAAATGGCACTCCATTTCCCAACTTTTCATCAAGTGTACTCCATGCCTAAAATGTATTCTCTTCTTACCTCTACCTGATAGAACCCTTTACTTTCTTCAAGTCTCATCTCAAGTGTTGTCTACTACATGAACTATTTCCTCATTCCCCTCAATGGATATATACTTAGATATTTGTGTATTGCCTCCCCTATAACAGGTAAACTCCCTGAGAACAAGGATTATTTCATTTTTTCACCTGAATCCCTAGCACCTGGCTTAACATTTGGTACATAAAAGGCATTTAAAATGTTTGTTAATTGACTAATTGTATACACTGACCTGGAGCTTTCCAACTTGTAAAATGAAGTTATGAATGTTCCATGGCCAACTCAGGCCAAGAGAAGTTAAGTGTCTTCAAAGTCATGGTGTTAATGACAAGCACAGCTTCCCGAGTCCTAGTTTGCTCTATATTTTACAACTTCACTTGTTTCTAACAACGTAATGAAACCAGGATAATATGAGAGTGAGATGTGGTCCATTGACCATTTTTGCCTCAACAGAGTTGCAAAATAATCTAACTCACAGAGACTTTGGGGATGAAGGAATTATAGAGTATATTAAGCTCTGAGAAAAAGCTTTTCTTTCCTGATAAGGCCTGCAAACCAAATTTGCTCAGAAGTTTTGTATTTGCCATTCCAATTTGTCCTTGAGTTTGTTTCTCCCTCCTACCACACCACCTGAATTTTTCCTTCCTCTCTAAAGTAAGGGAGAACAATGGGAACAAAAGTTAGGAAACTGCTTTTAGCTGCTTTATTCTGGCTCCTAGACTTGGTCCAGGTGTTAAAGGCAAATAATTATAGGCGGCGCTCATGGAGGATTGTGAAGCAGTCAGTCAGGATCACAGCTCTGTGGGAAGCAACCAATTGGTCTTGTCACTCAGTGGATACCAACTAATCACTTTCACAGCTCAGCTACAGGGGATCCTGGCTGGAAATCAGCTGCCAACAGAAGGGTCCGAGATATCCTGGTTAGGTTCCATCTGTCTCTCACACAGACAAGTATAAAAATAAACAAAAATAGTATGCCCTAGTATACTCCCCCAACGAATTGTGATGTTGGGAGAAGGCACCAGGTTAATAACATTGTTAATAGTCAACTTTGGCTCAAGGGATAGGTATGCCTCTTATCAGTCCTTTCTTCCCAAAATGGAAACTTTGTGGGGAAGCTGGTTTGGGGTTCCATTTGATCACCTAGTGGATATTTTTAAATGAGTTAAGACCACAGTCTTAGAAATGACTCATTTCACCTTTGCACCAGCACACATTGTCCTGTCTTGGTCCTAATAGTAAGATACTTGATTTCTAAAAAAATCTATTAAATATGGAAATTTTAAGTGAATCACTTGTATTCTATTAACTATCAGAAGATCTCACAAATTTCTAATGAGAAAATTCCCTAAAATGAGCATTGTGAAATATCACCTAGCTATTTAATGATGTATATAACATGCATGTATGTGTATTTGTATGTATGTAGATAGATAAGATATGCATAGATATCTATATCTATGTGCATAGATATAGATATATAATATTTTCACTTGACTACAACATTTGTATATGTAATGTAATAGGTATATTGAGGAAACCTGGGTATATTACGCTGACTCTGAAAAGGCCTATTATTTTCATGTATTATTGCTCTGGAATTACCAGCCAGACTACTATTTAAATGACTTACACTGGGAAAAATTTCGGCCAGAACATGTGTTGTACTATATTTTAGACATTTAGGATGCAATTGCAATTATACAATGACAACATATAGCATTAGAATATGAGAGAAGATTGGATATCATTAATAATAAAGAACTTTATATGTCCTCAGGACTCTTAAACCTTTTTGCCACAACAACTAAATGGTATTTCATAGGGAAAATGGAGAACAAATGACTAAGGCAGACTACACATCTCTCATTGCTTGTTTTTAGGTCCATAGGATCAGAATTAGGCTTGGAAGGAAACTTAGAGGTCATTTAGTTCACCTTTCTTATTTTACAGATCAGGATGCTGAGGTCCAGGGAAGTGAAATGATTTGCTCAGCATTGTGTAAGTAGTAAGGAGCACAGACAGCATTTGAACACTGGCCATTTAGTTCCAAATTTAACACTCTTGAAGGTCAACTTAACCATCCCTAAAATGTATTGATATCTTTTTAATATAACTTTACTAATATATCGCTCCTTGTCCTTTTTGTTCATCAAGAGATTCATACTTTCAATAAAGAATAAAATAAGAAAATGAGGGGGAAAAAGGCTTGGCAAACCAAACAAAAATGTCAACCAAGACAAAAGATATATGGAATTTAATCAATATTTATTAAATACTTGTATGTGTTGAGTGCTGTGGTCAGTCCTGAGGAAGATGGATAAGGTATGATCCCAGCCTTCATGAAGCTTATAGTCAGTCCAACAGGATAATATAACACAGATACAAATAATCCCAGTACATCATAAATATATAATGACACATAAAGTTCTCAAGAGAACAAAAAGGGGAAAATAAGTTTTAATTAAGAGAAAGGGAAAACAAGGAAACCAAAGTTCCATAGAATAAGTGACTAAGTGAGTTGGGTCCTCTTTAAAGAGTGGCAAGATGACAATAGATGGAGAGTTCAGGAGGGAGAGTTTTGAGTCATGTGCAATTATACAGGGGGCAGGAGATTGAGGTACATGAAAGGGGAAAGTAAAATAGTCCAATTTGGCTATAGTCCATCAGTCAGCAAGCATTTATTAAGAGCTTACTACGTGCCCTGGTGCTTATGTGCTAAGCAACAGGGAAACAAAGAAACAAGGCAAAGTCAAAAACAGTCCCTGCTTTTAAGGAAGTGAAATTGGAGAGGGCGTGGTGGGTGAGAAGGCTAAATAAGTAGGTAGGGTGGATCAAATTGTGAAAGGTCCTTAATCTCAAGTTAAGAATACTGGATTCTATTCAGTACAAAAGGGGATCTGATGAAAGGTTGTTTTGTTTTACTTTTAATTGACTGCCTGATGATATTTGCTCAATATTCAGTGTTATTTTAGAGAACTAACAACTTGCATTCTTGTAGTAATTGTATAGTTTTCCTGGTTCTTCTACTTAACTCTGTATCAGTTTAGATATTTTCCTGTTTTTCTGATGAATCTTCCTATTAGTTATTTATCCTGTGTGGTTACTATTTCATTTAATACATTAACATCACTACGATTGGCTTTGTCCTAGAGAAAACTCTCTTTCTAACAATATTTTTTGAACTTATTTAGTATTTTATTTCCCCCTAGTAACATGTTAAAACAATGTTAAACATTTGTTTTGAAGACTTTTAGTTCCAAATACTCTCCTTTTGTCCCTCTTCATTACTCTTATTGAGAACCCAATTTGACATAGGTTATGCATGCAAAACATTTCTGTATTAGTCAGCTTGTGAAAGAAAACAGACAAATAAAAAGAAAAATAAAGTTTAAAAATCATACTTCAATCTGTGTTCAGACACCATCATTTCTTTCTTTGGGGATGGATAGCATTTTTTCATCAGAAGTCTTTCAAAGTTGTCTTGGATTCTTGTATTGTGTGATTGCATGAAATTAAAGTGATGCAAGAAAATCTTTAAAAATGAGTCAATCTCTTGGTAAAGGAGACAGAAAAAAAGAGAAAGAGAGAGAAGAAAATAACATTTTAAAAACAAATGAGATGAAATGGTAAAAGAGGCACAAAAATACAATGAGAAGAGCTATTTACAGCTGATCATCTTGTAATATTGCTGCTACTTTGTATACAGTACATTTATTTCAGTTTGGATCAGTTCATGTAAGCCTTTCCATGGTTTTCTGAGAGTATCCCATTCATCATTTCTTATAGCACAATAGTATTTCAGCATAATGACAGTTTGTTCAGTCATTCACCAATTCATGGACATCCCCTCAATTGCCTATTCTTTGCTACTAGAAAAGAGCTGCTGTAAATATTTTTGTAGAAATAGATTCCTTTCCTTTGTGATTTTTTTTTAATCTCATTTGGGATACAGACCTAATAGTGGTATTGCAAGGTCAAAAGGTATGCTTGGTTTTATAGCCCTTTGGATACTGTTCCAAATTGCTCTACAGAGTTGTTGAATCAATTCACAACTAAGCCAACAGTGCATTAATGTCTCATTTTCCCCCACATGCCCTCCAAAATTTGTCATTTCCTTTTGTGTCCTCTTAACCAGTCTAATAGGTATGTGGTAGTACCTCAGAATTGTTTTAATTTGCATTTCACCAATCAATAGTGAGTTAGAGTATTTTAAAAAGTATGACTATAGATAAGTTTGATTACTTTATCTGAAAGCTGTTCATATCTTTTGATCCTTGATCAGTTGGGGAATGGCTCCTATTTTTCTAAATTTGACTCCATTTTCTATATGTTTGAGAAATGAAGCCTTTATCAGAGAAACTTGTTTCAATTTTTTTTCACAGTTACAATTGCTAATTGTATTTCCCTCCATTCCATTACCCACCCCCCATTTATTCTATTCTCTCTCTCTCTCCTTTTACCATTTCTCTCCTCAAAAATATTTTTTCTGATTAATCTTTTACCCAATCTGACTCCCATTTATCACTTACCCCCTTTCCCTCCTACTTTCGTGTAGGATAAGATAGATTTGTACATGCAATTGTGTGTGTATCTTATTCTCTCTTCAAGCCAACTCTGATGAATAAGGTTCATTCTCCTTCTACCTCTTCCAACTTAGGCTCCACTGTAAGTTTTTTTCATACTATCTCTCCTGTTTATTTTCTCCCAGTACATTTCTCTCTCACCCCTTAATTTTATTTTTTTAGATATCATCTCTTAATATTCAACTAACACCTGTGACCTCTGTCTATATATACTACTTCTAAATGCCCTGAAAATGTAAAAGTTCTTATGGCTTACAGATATCATCTTTCCATGAAGGAATATGAACAGTTAATTCTATTGAGTCCCTTATGATTTCCTTTTTATGTTTCTCTTCAGTCTTTTATTTGAAAATCAAATTTTCTATTCAACATTAAGATTGCTTGGCAGTCCTCTATTTAATTGCATGTGGTATGATATAAGCAGAGTAGTATTTACTACTATGTTGTAGTGTATTCTTGTCTATGAGAAACAATAATCACTCTTTTCTTACCTGGAAATGTAATGAGGGTTCTAGCTCTACTGTATTCTCAAGTTCTAGTCTACTAGTGCACCTCCTTGCCCTGGGACTGCCACCCAGGGCTGCAATCTGAATCCAAATATGAGGAAAGCAACAGAATAATGCCCCTACTGCCAGAAAAAAAGACCTCTATAATCTTCTGACCAGTTGTCTATGGACTGAGAGTTCCAGAAGCAACTGCTGCATTTGCTTATTCTGTGGTTTCAAAGGACTTCTTCTGGTTTGCTAGGTTCATTCTACTCTGGTGTAATCTTTGCTGGACTCTGCTCCACTCTCACCTCAGTGCAACAGAGTTTTCCTATTGATCTTATAATTTAATTTGTCTTTAACTAGAAAGTCCTTTCACTCTATCCTTTGTGAGTTCTATGTTTCAGAAATTGTTTTATGGCATTATTTAATGGTGTTTGGGGAAAAGCTCAGGTAAGTAACTGCCTTTTCTCTGCCAACTTGGCTCCACCTCTGAATTAAAACAGCTTGGAAGTACCATCTCACACCCATCAGATTGGCTAAGGTGAGAGAAAAAGAAAATGCCAAATGTTGGAGGGCATTTAAAAAGAATTAGCAACCATCTTGTTTCTGACCCCTGGTGAAAGGTTTTGAACAGAAGCATGGCACAATCAGATGGAGATGAAGATGAATAATACAGAAGGAGAAAAGAATGGATGAAGGAAGTGGAAATGGAAGGCTCCAGGGAAAAGTTTTTTTTTAATTTATGTTTTATTGGAGGGGAGGTAAAGAGTGGCATAAAAAGGAAAGAACCTCTTCCGGTGTCATGGCTGTAATAATGGAAAAGAAGAAGATAGAATCTCAAAATCATATTGTTGTGAATGATGCATTTGCTACTGTGAATTTTCTTCTTTATGTTTCAAAAATTAAAATTTTAATCAGTTATTTTCTACTTGTTTGCATTGTTGTTGTTCCAGTAACCTGACTGCCTTCCATCGAATCTGTAGATATCCTATATCTACCTAATTATTTGATTTCCTTCCTTTCCCATTAGAAGGTGAACGCTGAAAGGGAGAGGTGGTTTTTGTCTTTCTTTGTATCCCCAGCACCTAGCAAAGTGCCTGGCATATAGTACATGCTTAATAAATGCTTGATGACTGACTCAATACCATGTTTTTCCCCACCAATATATTTTCACTTCCAAGGGAAGAAAAGCTTGTTATTAGTGCTATTCATCCATGATTCTTGGGAAGAGGAGGAGGAGGAGAAGGAGCAGGAGGAAGAGCAGAAGGAAGACGAGGAGGAAGAGCAGGAGGAAAAAAAGGAGGAAGAGAGGGAGGAGGAGGAAGAGGAGCAGGAGGAGGAGATTGTTTCTATAGTGCTTTAAGATTACCACACTACTTTACAAATATTACCTCGTTTTGTCCTCACAACAATTCTGGGAGTTAGGCGATACAATCTCAATTTTACAGATTAAAAATTGTTTTTCTTTGTCCTTTGTTCTCTATAAGACCAATGACATCAAGAGAGTGATGTCTTGATTTTCAAGTGAATTGGATTTCAATGAAGCAGAGCTGTGCAATGTCATCAGCCTGACTCTCTCTTCCACAGTGACCTGAGTCCTACAGCAAGACAGAGGTCAGGACAGTTGGAAATGACTCCAGATGCAGAGGGAGGGAGACCCTAGTCTTTTTAAGCTAAGGTCTTTGTCAGATCTCAATTTGTCTGAGGCAAAACCTATTTAGTGGTTTAAAGCTAGGTGAAGCAAACAAAAGGTTACTTGATTTGTCCAGAATCACACAACTAGTTCAATGCCTGAATCAGGTTTGGAATGCAGGTCTCCCAGATTCTGCTCCCAGTGCTCTGTTCACAGAACCATCTGTGTTTTCCACTGTGTAAAAAAAGAACTTGAATTTTAGACTTGAGAGTTAGGGTTATAAAAATTCATAATTTCATTTGCAAGATTTTCAAGGTAACCTTGAAAGCAAACCTGATTTCTTCAAAACAAAGTTTCCAATGGGACTGTATCTTAACACAGGTGCCCTAACATCTCTCAAATGGTTGATAACATGCTTATTTTATTGCCTGATAATTAGAACCAATATTTGTGTCATATGAGGATCACAATCTCTTTACTGACATTAGGTCATTCATCCTTACACTAGTCCTGCAAGCTGTTATAAATATTATTATCCCTATTTTATAGATGAAAAAACTGAGCCTGAGAAAACCAATTTCTTGCCCAGGGTATTAAGATTTGAATTCAGGGCTTCTTGTCTCTGAGTACTGTGAGAGGCTGCCTTTCAATATGTAGCATCAGAAACTTTTTTTCTCTTTTTTTTTTCTTTTGGAGTCATCCACCTCTTCCCCCAGGTAGTGGGGGGGGAGAGCTTTATTTGTGTTTTCATTTTTCATATTTCCTTCTGTGGTAGTGGCAAAGTAAGATTTTGACTTACTTTTCACACATATTAAATCTCCATTAATTATTTAGAATTGAACTGTTTTCAATTTTATGTTTCTGTGAACAGCTTGGTTTTTATAACCATACTGGGGTTGAAAGAAGGCCAAAGAAAAATTAAAGGGATTAATAAGCAAGGGGAGGGGAACGGGATAGAAAATAATTAAAGCGTATCCAGAAGGAAGAAACACCACACTGTTCAATACATTCTAAGACCTAAATCTTAAAACTGCGCTGCTGAAATTTGTGTTTTCTTCCCTGCAAAGCTAATCTGTCTTTATTTAGCAATGCACAAGATCAAGTATGAACTTGAAGTCAGGAAGAACTGTGTTCCAATTCTGACTCTGATATATATTAGTTATGTGACCACAGACAAGTTCCTTATTTCTTCATTCTTCAAGCAATACTGCATCAATGGATGACCTTCCAAATTTTTTTTACTATTGTTCAGTCATTTCAGTTGTGCTTTACTGTTCATGACCCTATTTGGCATTTTGGGGGAAAACACTGGAGTGGTTTGCCATTTTCTTCTCCTGCTTATTTTACAGATGAGGAAACTGAGGCAAACTGGATTAAATGACTTGCTCAGGGTCACACAAATAGTACATGTCTGAGACCAGATTTGAACTTAGAAAGATGAGTCTTCCTGACTCTAGGCCCAGCACTCTCACTGGGCAGCTGAGCTGCCCATTTCCAAATTGAGAGAACTCTAAAACAATTAATTGAGTGATCTAGACAAAAAAAATGTGTATTTACATGTGTTTATATGTTTCCTCTCACATTTAAACTAGTTTTTTCTTTAAACCTCTCTCTCTTCTCTTTAAATTCAGCCTGTCCAATCACAATTTCTTCTTCCAGTATTGATTCAGCACAGTGCACCAAAGAAATGTGTACAAGTACAGAGATGAATGTTGAGACAAGGATGCCATTGTGGAAAAATATCAAAAGCCATTAGTATTCAGAGTAACAGAAAGACATTAAATGAGATCTACACACTTCCTTTTAATTTTGGAAAGTAATAGGAAGGAACAGATAGAGATTGGGAGCTAGTGGTTAGACAGGTCAAAGGTGACAGCATAATAGTAGCCTCTTAAGTAATTTTTTAAAAAAATGCTTGAGTAGCACTTCCAACAGTTAAGTAGTATATAAGGGTACTTAAATTATACTTAGGAGTTTTTATAAACTATTGCTCATAATTGGTTGCTTCTTTTAGACTAAAGGAAAAATTAATTTACATGACTTTTATCTTTAAAAAAATAAAAGATTCACAGGTAAATAGAACATCGTTTTATAGCCTTAATTCTCTCAGATATAGCTGGCATATAGTGTACACTAAATCAATGTTTTTGATAGATTAAGTGAAAACAACAGGAAAAA
Source organism: Pseudocheirus occidentalis (assembly GCA_028646575.1). Lineage (NCBI taxonomy): Eukaryota > Metazoa > Chordata > Mammalia > Diprotodontia > Pseudocheiridae > Pseudocheirus > Pseudocheirus occidentalis. The sequence goes on along the minus strand of CM053595.1, from coordinate 30,703,635 downwards.
GAGGGATACATTTGGAAGTTAGAGGAGCCTGGTTCTAGTTATATCCCTGTTATTTACTGCCTGTGTGATGTTGGGTAACTCACTAGCTCTGTGCCTCAATTTCCTCATCTGTGATTTGAACTTGTAGGTAGTTGACCTCCAAGGTCCTTTTCAGTTCTAAATCCATTACCCTTTAACTCCTCTTCACACACACAGCCCTCCACCACAAACCTTTGTATTATGTTAGAATTTCTCTGATTTCAAAGGATGGCTACTCCTTCCACTGTTATATATCAATTTATAATGCAGATGATTGTCTTAAAGAATCATTAGGAGCTAACTTTACAGCACAAACTTGTTTTCCCTGTTGCTGAGGAGGCTGAGGTTCTTGAATCACATCAGTTTGGGACTGTCCATAATAAATATGATGAGCCCTCTGGAGATGGTGTGTGTGTGTGTATATGCATATATACACATGTATGTATATATACAAATACACACATACACATGCACACATATACACATACACATATACATACATATACACAAATATTTCTATCTATCTGTCTATCTATCTATCTATCTATAATATGGGGGTAAGGACTAGGAAGGTGGATATGAGGGTGTGCTAAAAATATCATCCTTTGGCCAACCTTCTGAAGAACCTCTCCAAAGTTAGTGTTGTTCTCTCATAGCTACCATACAGTTCATCAATGCAACTCTGCTTAAAGATTAGCCTTGCTCAAAGCCTTTACTGTCCTAGCATCACTGCTAAGTAAGTGTCATAGAAGCATTTCAGCACAGGTCACCTTTATAAAATAGAATCTTAAAGAATAAAATTCTAATAATTTTGTTCAGTTTTTCACCCACAAGTTTGGTGTGTGAAGGGAATTATGACTTTCATAATAATCAATATGATTTATATAATGAATATACTAATAGATTAGATTTTTCAGAATTGCTTCTTCTAGCTTGTGAGTTAGAAACTCACAATGCAGCCTAAAATGATCATTCAAACCAAACCTTGACAATGCTCACAATCACTGCATTCTTGTGCCTGTGTGCCTTAAGTGAAGTGAATCAAAAATTGTAGAGCCTGTTCTCATCACAGAATTCTAGTCCTGTACGCCACTAAGTAACGACTCCCAAAGACTTTAGCAATATTGCTCCCATTGGACTCCAAAATTGTTGGATATAGTCTTCCACTTGTGGGTGTGTCACAGGAAGCCACTCTGACCTTGGGAAATAATTGTTTGCAATCCACCTCCCTCCTCCCCTTTCCCATTGTGATGTGTGTGTATATCTATATATCTATACCTATATCAGAAGAATTCCTAATTTTCAAATCTGCACCTCATAATGAAACTAATTAATTAAATGACTACTTGATTACTAGCACTTTGTCTTTGGCCTGCTTTTTCCTCATTCTCAAGTTAGAGACTGTCTCAGTAAAATCCTGTTAACAGGGGCAACTGAAATCTATTAAAAACATGGTATAGCTTGTATTTTGGGACGATTAAGTATCTGGAATAAAAGGATCTAGGTTTCAGTCCCAGATCTGTTGCTTCCAATGTGTCTAACTTAGAACATGTTCCTTAACTTCTCTAGATCTTTGTGTATTCCTTTGTTAAAAAAATAGTTGAAATGTCATTGGAATGGTTGAAATACTCTGGAGAGATCTGCTTTAGATAATAGTGTAATTAGATGCCTTTAGAAGACATTGAGTGACTCGTCTTCAAGAGTGTCATTAATAATGGCAATGCCATCTTAGAAGGGGTCTCCAGTGGAGTACCGCAGGAATTTCATCTTGGCCTGATGTCACTTATTGTATTTATTGATGGCTCATGTATGCAGGCATGTGCAAATAACACAAAACTGGAAGAGTTACCTAATACAATAGACAATCAGGTTATTAAAAAGTCTTAAGGGACTAGGTCATTGGACTGTCTCTACTGAGATGAAATTCAATAGGGAGAGATGTAAAGTATTACATTTGAGTTAAAAAAAAAAGGACTTTGAATGATGGAGAGATATGGTTAGATAACAGGTGGTCTGATAAAAAGGCTTGTGGTATTAATTCAACTTCAGGCTCAAAATAAGACCAGACAAGAAGTGAGAGGAGTCAAAAAGCAAACAAATGAACAAACAAAAAAACCTTGAAACACTAATACTATCTTGGCCTACATTAAGAGAGGAACAGTTTCCTGGAATAAGGAGGTAAAATTCTGCTATCTTCTACCCAGATCAGACCTGAAATATTATTTAGTTCACGATACTATAGATATTGGCAAATACATACAAAGGATATTGGGAAACAGAGAAGCATTCAGAAGACAGCAATTATGATAGCGAAGGGTCTCAAATTCATGCCACAAGAGGATTGCTTAAATTACTTTGGAGAGGTGTGGCAGCTACATGGCATAGAGGATAAAACACTGTGCTTGAAATCAGGAACATATGTCTTTCTGAATCCAATTCCAGCCTCAGACACTTGCTATCTCTGTGACCCTGAGCAAGTCACTTAACCTGTTTGTCTCAGTTTCCTCATCTGTAAAATGAACTGGGGAAGGAAATGGCAAACCACTCCTGAATCTTTGCCAAGAAAAACCAAATAGGGTCACACAAGGTAAGACAGGACTGAGTAATGACTTAACTTTGAAGAAATATAGACCTTGGAGGAGAGCAATAGTTGTCTTAAAGTAATAAAGGACTGTTATGCAGAAGAGTTTTGGGGCTTACTTAATCCAGACCCAGAAGACAGAACTAGGAAGGAATGATTAAACATTGCAAAGAGGCAATTTTAGAATTGTATTAAGACAAATTTCCTAACTATTAAACCTATCCACAGGGGAAAATTTAGGTGGTATAAAAATAAAATATCAATAAAAACTTTGTATAAAAACTATTAGGCCCATTTGAAAGTAGATTAGTCTGCCTTAGGAGATACTTAGCTCCTCTTAATTGGAAGTCTTCAAGCAAAAACCAGATTATTAGTTGTTGCATACACTGAAGAGAGGATTCTTATGCATACCTGGTTGAGCTAGATCAGGGGTAGGGAACCTGCAAGGCCATGTGTGGCCCTCTAGGTATTGGGTGCAGCCTTTCGACTGAGTCCAAGTTTTACAGAACAAATTCTTTTATTAAAGGCATTTGTTCTGTCAAGTTTGTATTCAGTCAAAGGGCTGCACTTGAGAACTTAGATGGTCATTGAGACCAGAAGATTGCTAAGTTGCCTTCTAACTCTAAAGTCTATGAAATTCTGCCTTAGAAACTCATTCACTCATTTATTCATTCAGAGTATACACACACACAAAGAGACAGAGAGAGAGAGAGAGAGAGAGAGAGAGAGAGAGAGAGAGAGAGAGAGAGAAAGAAAGAGAGAGGGAAAGAGGGAGAGAGAGAGAGAGAGGCTGAGGCCCAGAGACACGCATTCAGGATTTAATTTACAAATTGATTTCTCTAAATTTGTATACCAAAAGGATGTTCCTTCTTCTTCCTTATCATGGTGGTTAAGAAATAGCAACATGATTTTAATAGGTATCATGAAGAAAGCAAACAAACATATAACAACATTTTTATCCTGAAGGAAAAAAAAGATACTATTAAAAGGAATCTCTTTGTATGTCTCACATTATATTGCCCTAAGTAACATCTGGTTTGGTCTTAAGAAGATAGCCCCTTTTTCATTCCACAGGGCTTGTATCACCAAAATTAGGTGAGGTCTAAGGGTAGGACCTAATCAAAACATCATAATGCAGTAAGGATGTCTAAAATGCCATTTGGCCTATTTCTCCATCCTTACCTGTAGCTGTGATCTCTCAGCCAAAGGAAAAAAATTTTTTTTCATAATTTGGCCAAAAATAGAAAGCTGTTGAAATAGCCAACTCCTCTACCTGTTTGTTATTTTTTTGTTGTTGTTGTTTTGCTTTCATTTGTTTAATGTTTTTTTTTCTTGTAAGATTGGGAAGATAGATTGGGTCCAGAATGGAGAGCATTTTTTCAAAGAATCACAGGCTATGAGAGCTGGTAGGGACCAGAAATATTATCTAGCCTAACCCCATTCATTTTACAGAAAAATTAAATTACTTATCCAGGGTCACAGTGAATGGGAGGATAAGGGCTAAAATGGGAGTTCAGGCCTTCTGACTTCTAGTCTGGTGCTCCTTCTTCCACATGAAATTATCTGCCAGATCTCTGCCATTAGATAGCTGTTCCTCTTTCCTCCTCTGGGTCTGAGTGACACAAGATCATAGGATAAACGAACCTCAGTCTGGAATAGCTATAGAGACTATCCCAACTGCCTCAGTTTACAGATAAGGAAAATGAGACCCAGGAAAGTTGTGACTCTCCCAAGGTCACATGTCATAAATCTCAGCTTCTGTCAAAGGAATAGATGACCTCTAAGTTTTTCTCCACTTATAAAACACTATGATTTTCTGTTATGTTGGAGGAGACTGAAAAATGAACTATTTTTTCTGATCTATTTTATTTTTTATTTTTGATAAACTGTATTCTAGAACAAGTTGTTCTTAGGAAACACAGTGACATACCTTTGTTCCCTCTCTAGAAGGAAGGCTGTTCCAGTATAGACAGCCAAAATGTCCAGGATGACACTCAGCAGAACCATAGGAGTCTTTGGGAGGGAGCCCACAGTTTAGCGGGGAACTCACAGTCTGCTGAGATGGTTTCCAGAAACCAAGCTAATAGAAAGGGCCATGGCATTCGCAAACGAGTCTGGTCTAAAAGGTAATGTGATTAGCATTTTCCAAGAAAGAATGTGTTGCAGAAATCAAATGACTACCTTGTATAGGGGAGGGAAGGGAGTCCATAATTCCCAAGGTTTTTTTTTTATATATCTAATAAGTGCTTTATCATTTTCAGTTTTCACAGCTAGGGGATGCTTGGGAGTTCGTATGAGATTTGAAAGAATGCTGAGTTTTTTGATCTTGTCAGGACCAAAAGTGCTTTATAAATGTCAGAGTTGGTGTGCAGGAATCTGGGACACTGTTCTTCTACTTACCTTGTGAGAGAGCGGTTAATGAGGCCACAGGAGAGCAGCAGCCTTCTGTGAGACTTGTGCAGTGGCTGCGGCTTCAAAAGCAGAGTTGATTTTGGGCCACTAAATGAAGGGAGAATCGATGGGCTTGTTGTTTTTGAAAACTGCAAACAAATTTGCAAGCTTAAATGGCAGCGTCCTGGGCTTATTTCTTATTTGCTAACCTGACATGAGTTTATGGTCCATTTGTCCCCAGGCCCATCTAATGGAGGCAGTATATTAAAGTGAAAAGGGGTTTGACTTGAAATCAGGAGTGGCCTGGGTTCAACTCCAAGAGCCAGTCATATTTCAAAGTTCCTTGAGTCTCACTTTTTGCATCTGTAAAATGGAGATAATTCTACCATTATCATAGCCACCCTTAGAAATCTTATAAGAATAAACCCTTTAATGTATGTAAAGTGCTTTGGCAATTTTTAGGTGCTCTATAAATGCCCATTATAAATGCAATTTGGCCCAGCTTTTGTTCGTGATTTTGCTGTGTTTCTTCTTAGGTCTGACTTTCTTGGTCCCTATTTTTGGAAGCCAAAACTCATTTACTGTGTCAGGATGGGCAGCGTGAGTCTGTGGCTGCTATGGGTCTCACTAATTGTTCTGAGCCTTCTGACAATCCCAGGAGTGAACAAATGTACAGTTAGTGCTAACAATGATGCTGCATATGAACTAAGTTCATTTTTTAGTGTTTTTTTTTAGTGTTTACTTGAGCATCAGGGATTTGCCAAATAAACTGAGCCTATAGAGGAGGGTTTTTTATTGGTGCAAAGACTGACTTTAAAGTCTCAACATCTGAAGAAGCATCAACAGGAACAAATAAAGACTTGGGGGCAAAGCTCTGTGGTTCAATGGAAAGAATACTTGATCTGAGAGTCAGAGGACCTGGATTCATATCCCACCTTAAACATTGCCTGTGTGGCTTTGGGCAAATCACTTAACCTCTCTGGCCTTCAGTTATCTCATTTCTAGAATGAGGGGGTTAGACTAGACAGCCTCTAAGGTGTCTTCTGGATGTAGAGGTATAGTGTCTTATAAAGGCACATATCAAAATGATCCATCTAAATATGGTGGACCTGGGAAGGAGATAATACCTTAAAATCTCATCATTGTTAATAATTATCTAGAGAAAGGGGGTGGGGATGGAGTTCTTTTACCTTTCCAGTCCTTAGTTTCCACAACTGGAAAATTGAAGAGGGCTACATTCTGACATTCCCTTCATTCTAACATTCTGAGTCTTTGAACGGAAAGGACCACTGAGGAAAGAAAAGGATGAGTAAAGCAATTCTAATAAAGGATCAATGCATTTGGGCATTTGAATAGCTGTCATGTGGAGGTGAGAGTCAACTTGTAGTTAGCTGCAAAAGGGAAGACTTCAAAAGCAAGGAAACATTTTCTAGTAGTTAGGACTCTCTGAAAATGGTATGGACTGCCTCAATCAAGCAGCAAGCATCTATTAAATATCTAATACATGCTAGGCAATGAGGATGCAAACACAAATTAAAATGAGATAATATGTGAAAAGAAGAGCTTTTCAAACCTCAAAGAACTATGTCCATTCTAGCTTTATTTTCATTATTAAAAATAAATAGTTAAAACAAATAAGAAGGGAAAAACAATGTTTATATGATAACTTTATTATATATTTTAAAAGAATAGCAAATTGTAAATAACGGATTTGCATTTTCATGTACAATCATCTTTATTTTTATTGTATTATGTTTTGGAAATGCTAGTTTTATTCCATAAATTAAAAGAAAAAGAGAATACTAAAAGAAATATACTAAAAAAATAAATATATAAAAATACTAAAATAGTGCAATTTAGAAGAGAACAAAATGAAACAATCTCTTCAAGGTCTTTCAAGCTTACATTATGATGGGGGAGGCAAAGAAAGTGAGAAAGAATCTTTGCAAAGGTGTGAAGATGGGAGATGGACCATTTCTTGCAAGGAGCAGCAAGTAGAAGACCAGTTTGGTTTTACTACAGAGCATAGGACAGGGAGTAATATATATTCAGGCTAGAAATGTAGGATGGGACTAGATCCTGAAGTACTTTAAAAGCTAAAAATAAGAGTTTTATATTTGCTCCTAGTGATGATATGGGGTCTCTAGGGTTTATTGAGTAGGGAGTGAAATGATTAGGTGTAGTCTTTAAGAAAATCACTTTGACAGTTGTCTGGAGGATAGATGGGGTGGGGAGGGAGAATGTAAAGTGACCAATTAGAATATTAGTATAATAAGTAAGCAAAATTAGTAAGGTCTGGAAATAATGGCATGTGAGTAGAGGAAAGCAGTAAGATGCAAAAGATACTGTGGAGGTAGAACCACAACATTTGTCAACTGATTTAATATGTGACATGACAGAGAGGAAAATCAAAGATGATCTTAAGGTCATAAAACTAGTTGAATTGAACAGAAGAAATAGAAAATTGCAGAAAGGAAAATGTTTGAGGGAAAATAGTAAGTTTAATTTTGGATATGTTGACTTTGAGACATTTGATGAACTTTCAGCTTAAAATATCTGGCATGCATTTAGGAATGTACAGGCAGAGCTCAGGAGAGACAGTAACATAATAGATGGATGGATGGATGGATAGATGGATAGATGGATGGATGGATGGATGGATGGATGGATTTGAGTTTAATTTGCATCGAGATTATAATTAAGCCTATAAGAGTTGATGTGGTCATCATTTTAGAAAGCTTGAAGAAAGAATAGAAAAGGTCTGAAGACATATGTCTACGGTACTCCCACATTTGCAGGATTTATCATATAGAATATGAATAAGCAGAGAAAGCCAAGGAATAGCCCTTAGGTAGAATGAGAAATATGAGAGACATATATAATGAAATTTCAGAAGTGTAATGAGTACAGAATTTTAAGAGTAGCAAATGCTTTAATGAAACAAAAAAAGGACAAAAATTGAGAAAAAGTCATGAGATTTTTCAATTGAAAGATTTTGGTAATTTTGGAGAACAGTTTCAGTTGAGTGATAAAGGAAGAAGACAAAGAGTTTCTCTTGAAAAGTGAAAAGAGAGGAAGCAAAGGTACAAGTTGAAACAGCCTTTCCTAGCAGCTTGGCTCAAAGAGAAAAAAGAGAAAGGATGATTGCTTAAGGGCATGACAAGGTATAATGAGGATTTTTAAGGAAGAGGAGACTTGGCTCTGCTTGTAGGTAACTTGAAAGAATCAAGTAGGGTAAGATTGAAGATCAGAATGGAGGGAGATGAGTGTAAGGGTAATCTGCCAAGGAAATGGCACAGAATGGTATCAGTGGTTCATGTAGAGGGATTGGCCAAGGCAAGGGGAATGGCCAGTTCTTTCTCAGACGCTGGAGTAAGGGAGAGAGAATAAGGCATAGCATTACAAGGTTATAAAACATAGAGATGAAGAGCAGAGGCTTCATTTTTCTTAGTTAACTATGAGGTGGGGTTCTCAAATGAATTAGTAGAGGGAGGAGTTTGTGTGGTAGACTTAAAAAGAAAGAAAGGGGTAAGAGGAGTTTAGAACACATTCTATGGAATGTGTATGAAATGGAAAATGTATTGTGAAGGAGAAAAATGACTTTATTACTAGAGTAAGGTTCCCTTTGAGATTAGCTGACATAAAATTGTAGTAAACTAAGTCTTCTCAATTTTACGACTTCCTTAAGCTTTCAAGTATTTATATGTGAGTAGAAGCAAAGGAGGTCAATGGAGGAAATAATTTATGGTTTGGTTTGGCAAGATATGAATGATCACAGGAAAAGGCAGCAAAGAATTCAAGAGCAGATTTTAACTTGTATTTTTTTTTTGGCAGAATAGGGGGAAGGAAGGAAAATGTAACCAGAGCAAAGGTTGATGTCCTAGGAAAGTACTGATAAGTGGAGGAGTCAGAAATCATGATGAGAACAAAGAATAAGTGTAAGAGAAATAAAGTACAGGAGAGGATACAGTGATATGAGGTTATTATCAGATAAAGGACTTTTACAGTTTTTAATTGTAGAAGTGGAATATTTAGGGATAAGGCAAGGTGAAAGACATAATCATCTTTTGTGTAGCTGGTGTGGAAGTGAAGTTACATAATGGAGCTAAGTAAGTTGAGGAGCTAAGGAGTAAGATTCTTTGAGGGAAAACCAACATATATTCAAGTCCTTTACCTTAAGGGAAGAGGTAGGGTAGAGACAGAGACTATGAGTTGGGCAGTCATTGAGAAGAGGGCAGTGACCTAGAGATTGGTAGATAACATACACTATGATCTGCATTAGTTGATGTATTTTAAAATAATGCAGGAGGGGAGGTTACTTAGTGAAGATGGCAGAGGGTGAGTCTGAAAGTGGAAGTGGGAAGCAAGAATTATTCTGACTTCCACTCTGGGATCAACCTACAGGTTGGGAGGGGAGAAGAGGGATGTTATCAGTGAAAGTACAGCCAGTAGTCAAAAAAATGAGAAGAGATATGGAGTCAAAAAATAGGGCAAGCAGGTCTCTGAAAATAGAAAGATAAGAAAGGGGGGGGAGATATTGGCAAAAAGGAATTTCAGAAGATGAACAATAACTGGTGAAAAGAGATGAAATGGAATGTTGAAGAGGCAGAACTGAAGTGGGTAAGAATGGTTGGATGGTTGTTGTACTTGTTCTTGAAGAGGACCAAAATGACATCACTATGCCAGAGTAATGTTACTATGTGTGTCTGACTGTGACTGATCTGGCCAATACAAGCAAACAATGTTCTACTCCAGGTTGGGCACAAATGGTCCATGCGAACATTTGGGGTGGATTCTCTAAATTTGTGCATCTCATGTTTCTTTAAAGCTATTTCGATTTTGCTTTGCTCATAGAACACAAGACCTTCTCTGATTTGGGCAAGCCATGCTGAGTAGTCCTGTGTAAGTGTCTCCTCTGTCACACAGTCAAGTCCAAAGTTCTTAAGAGAAAACTTGAGAGTGTTCTTGTATCACTTCTTCCGATCACAATGTGAACCCTTGCCCTGTGTGAGTTTTCCATAAAATAGTCTTTTTGGCACACATACATTTGACATTTGAACAATAGCAGCCCATTGAAGTTGCGCTCCCAGTAGAGTTTGAATGCTTGGTAGTTTAGTTTGAGAAAGAAACTCAATGTCTAGAATCTTATTGAGTATGGGGATGAAGAAATGGGAAATGGTGATTAGGGTTGAGAGTGGTTTAATCTTAGACATCTAGGTCTCTGTTGTCACTGAATTCAGAGAGTAGGAGTGAGGGTTTATTAAGTATAAGAAATAAATCCTCATGGGCGGTTAGGTGGCACAGTGAATAGAGCACCGGCCCTGGAGTCAGGAGGTCCTGAGTTTGAATCCAAATCCACTTAGCACACACACACAAAAACTAGCCGTGTGACCTTGGGCAAGTCACTTAACTCCCAATTGCCCTCCAAAAAAAGTAAAAAAATAAAAAAAGAAAGAAATCCAGGTAAAGTAGCAGTAGATGAGAATACCTCTGCTTATGATGGAAAGTAAATAACTAATAATAATTATCATTATAATTAACTTTTGTATGATACTTTAAAATGTACTTTAATCATACTTCCTATCACCCTTTAATTAGTACTTTAAAAATCATAGTTTTTAGGTCAAAAATTCATTTATTGCTCTACTCTCATGTGGTCCCCACAACAATCCTGATGTAGATGCTCTTATTATCCTCCATTTTACAGAAGAGGGAACTGAGTCAGAAAAAGGTAATATAAATTCTCCAACAGTAAGTGTTCAAGGCAGGATTCAAACTAACGTCTTCCTTATTCCTAGTTTACACTTTGCCTCTCTGCTGTCACTTAGAATGTCCCATAGTCAGTTTTATCTCAGTTTAGGCTGGCTCCTATTTGGAGATGACTGGTTCTAGTCACCTCTCGGTGCAAAGGACTCTCTGGGAAGTCACTTTCTTTACCTCAAGGCACAGATGTCTCAAGAATTTCATGTCCTTCACTCTGTGGTAATTGCAAAGATTTTCAATTTAAAATTTGGAAATCACCGAAATTAATTAGGTTTGATAAGGGTGATTTTTATACCATGTCTTAATAAGACTTTGATAAGATTTGGGAAAGATACAAAATTGACATAATATATAGTCTTTGTATTTCTGGAGTTCATAGTCTAGTAAAATAATATGACAATATTTATAGGGATATGGAGAAGGATTTAGCCTTTGATTTCATTGCTGTAGGGAAGTTCTAGCTGAGGAAAGGATAAAGGTCAGCAACTGAAAGAATGAAAAAAAGCAATTGTCATACAATTACTTCTGGTTCATCATAGCTCATAAATATTGTATTTGAATAGTAGCATGCTTTTCTGTCTGTAGGCATTCTGGGCGTACTTAGCATAAAAATTATATAATTTGTAAAAATCATCATGACAGTTAAACTAGTTGTATTTACTGGTTTTATATATAGTTTATTCAAACAAATGGTGGTTTATAATTCTAATATAATTATTATAGGGTTGCCAATAGTTACATTAATGTATCAAATGTGATTATTATTTAATCTGATCCTCTAATTTATTGATAATAGGCTTGGTTAAGGACAATCTTTAGAAGAAAGCCCAGAAAAGCTTTTGAGAATTTGGCTCTCTGCTCAGTAATGTAAAGGAGCCAACTCTTTTCTTCACTGTGCTATTTAGGAGGGTTATATTGGTATATTGGAAACATATTGGAATCGCAAAATCGAAGTTCATTGCATGACTATACCGTTAATAAATATAAGAGGAATCTGAGATTCAGTTTTCTCATCTGTAAAATAGAGATAATT
>CM053595.1:30652370-30691349 GCA_028646575.1 Pseudocheirus occidentalis | reverse complement strand
TTCAGTCAGGTTGTTGACTCTCTTTTCATGATTTTCTCACATCGTTCTCATTTCTCTTCGCAATTCTTCCTCCACTTCTCTTATTTGTTTTTCAAAGTTCTTTTTCAGGTGATCTATAGCTGCTAGGCATTCTTCAATTGTCTTGGAAGCATTTGGTGTGGGAGTTCTGACTGTGTTGTCTTCCTCTCATTCCATGCTTTGATCCTTTTTGTCCACAAGAAAGGATTCTAGAGTTTTATTGCTGTTCTTATTTTGCTTCCTTTTCCTCATGTTGGCCAGTCAATTAATTGGTGGTTGTTATTGTTGTTTTTTTTTTTTTTAGCTTTGTGGAACTCTGCTTCCAGGGCGGAAAGCTCTGTTCTAAATCGCTGGGGTTTTCCCCGCTGCCGGAGTTATTAGGGTGGTGTTGCAGCTCTTCCCCCGCCTCCCCAGCTTTGGCTTGCTGAGAGCACACCCCAGGACCACCACCCAAGACCATGATCCAGATCCCGGCTGCTCAACACAAGAGCACTTGGCCCTGATCAATCAATTCAGCCCCACTGTGGGGTCCACAGATCAAGGCCTCTGAAGCAGCCCAGTGGGTGCTGCTGCCAATTACAGCAGATAGTGCCCTTCCCCCAACTGCTTCCTTGCCCTGGGGACAGATTGGCCAAACTGCTTTTCCTCTTCCAAATTAAGTTTCAAAGTTCCACTTTCACAGACCATCTCTAATCCTGGTTTGCTAGATGTGAAAATCCCTTCAGGTGCAGTAGATCTTCTATGAAGTAGACTCATACTGCCGCTTGGGAGGCTTGGCCCTGTGGCCTGGCCATGGTTTCAGTCTCAGGCTAGGCTGGTCTCAGCTCCTGGCCTGCCAACCTGCTAGATGAGGCCCTCCTGCTGAGCTGCCTTTCTCTAATCATTTTTTTTCACACCTTGGTAGATGTGGAGGTGCAATAGATCTCTCTTGTAGACTGGCTGCAGCTTGACTCAGCTCCTCCTGACTGCCCTGGGGCCTGGCCTGGCTGCGTTTCTCTTTCAGGCTGGGCTGGCCTGGGTTCCCAGCCTGCCTCAATGAGCCCCTGCTGCCGAGCTGCCTTCAGCAAGAGATGTGTTTTCTGTATTTTTGTGAGTTTGAGAGTCCTGAGGGATCAAAGATCCCAAGAAGAAAACTACTAGAAATGTTATTGCCAGGTTCGAGAATCCCCAGTTAAAGGAGAAAATGTTACAGAATCTGGCAGCTTCTACACTGAGGGATCGAAGGGCCTGGAATATGATATTTCAAAGATCAAGGGAGCTGGGATTAAAACCAAGAATCACCTATCCAGCAAAATTGAGTATAATGTTCTAGGGGAACCAGAAAAAACCAGAACTGAACAGAAAATTTGACAATCAAACACAAGAAGCATGAGAAGGTAAACATGGGAAACAAATCATGAGGAACTTATCAAAGTTGAACTATTTACATACCAATATGGAAAAATGATAATAGTAACTTATGAAACTTAGTATGAGGATAGGGGAAGGGAATACAAATGTGTGTGTGTGTGTATATGTGTGTGTGCATATATATGTGTGTGTGTATATATATACATATATGTACGTATACTTACACATATTTCTATATAGGAGGCTATATATGTGCATGAATACATGTCTGACCATGTGTGTATATGTGTACATAGAGGGTATAGGATTAATTGAATACAAAGGGATCATACTTTAAAAGGTGAAATTCTGAGGTGGGAGAGGACTAGAATGAGAGGAGACAGGGAGAGACAAAATGAGGTTAATCATCCCATAAAGAAGAGGCAAGGGATAACTGTTACAACTTTACTCTCATTTACTCTCATTGAATTTGCCTTAGGGAAGGAATGACATAAACTTTAAACTGGGTATAATGCCACACAGGAGAGTAGGGGGCATGGGGACGAGAGGCCGGATGATGGAGGGGAGGGCAGGGTCTGGGGGAGGGTTACTGGAAGCACACACTTCAGTAAAGGGACAGGGACAGGGCAGAGAACAGAACAAGGGTTGGAGGGATAGGAAGGAGGGACATATGCTCAGACTGTCACAATATGTCCACTGTGAAGATGTCCTGTGTAATTACACGTGCACAGCCTGTATTGAATTCCCTGTCTTTCCAGTGGAGATAGGTGACAAGGGACGAGCCAAAAGAATCTAGAATTTAAAGCTCTGCAATACATGCAACTAGGAATTAATATATACAGGGGATGGGGTAGGGAGACCTTCCCTGCCCTACCAGAAAGTTAGAGAGTAGATCGGGGAGGGGCTTTGCAGTGGGATTGCTGTTTTGGGGTTGGGAAGGGGAAAGATGGGGAAGAAATTTGTAACTCAAAAATTTCATGGAAATGAATGATGTAAACAAGAAAATAAGTACAAAATTTATATTAAAAAAAGAAAAAGGAATGCACTGGGAGAAAGGGAAAGGAAGGTGTAGAATGCGACAAATTTTCTCACATAAAAGAGGTCTGAAAGATACTTTACAATGGAGGGGAGGCTTGAAAGAGGTGGGGGGGTGGAGTGAGTGAACTTTACTCTCATCAAAAATAGCTCAAAGATGGCATAACATACACACTCCATTGTGTATAGAAATCTGTCTTACCTGGGACAGGGTGAAAGGACAGAGATTATAGAATAAACAGCATGGGGGAGTACGATGGAGGTAAATGTATTTAGCAATCATAATTGTGAAAAGAAATTTTGAAGTGAATTTCTGTGATAAATTTCTCAAATATATAGAGAATTGAGTCAAAATTATAAAAAATTGATGGCATTCCACAAGTGATAAATGATCAAGAGATATGAACATCTTTCAGATGGCATAATTAAAGCAATTTACAGCCATTTAAGAAGGTACTCTAAAGTAATTATTGGTTGGGAGAATGCAGATTGAAAAAATTCTGGGGCACCAACTTGTACCTATTAGATTGGCTCATAGAACAAAACAGAGAATAACAAATGTTAGGGGACATGTGGGAAAAATGAGACATTAATGTTCCATTGATGGAGTTGTGAAATGATTAAACCATTAAGTAGAGCAATTTAGAACTATTTCCAAAGGACTATAAAACCATGCCTGCCCTTTGACCTAGTAGTTCCACTACTAGGTATTTATAAAATTTTTTTTAAGTGGGAAGGAGCTATATATACAGAAATATTTATAGCAACTCTTTTTTTTTGGGGAGACAGAGATTCAGTAATTGGAAGGATGCCCATCAATTGGGAAATGGCTATACAAATTTTGCCATGTGATTGTGATGGGATACTATTGTGCTATAAAAAGTAATTAGATTACTTTGATTTTTCTTCTGAACATTTCCTGTTTGTATCCTTTGGACATTTATCAATTTGGGAATGGTTCTTAAATGGATTCGGTTCAGTCCCATATATATTGAAGACATTTTCTTATGCTGACCTACAATATATCAAAACTGCAGTGGGGACAGTCTCAATGTGGAAAGGGTAACTGTACAGCTGTTGAATAAACAATTCATCATGAGTATACCATGGGTTCAGTTATTTCATAAAGCCGTGTCTCTTGTGAAAGTCTGAATATAAGGGAAACAATATGAAAGAGTAATGAGTTAATTCTACAAGAGGAAAGATCAGCCATCTCTTGAACAGGATTAGAAAGGTCTTTGTTTTATTACCATCTTGGTGTCGGTATTTACTTTTCTAACCTAATAGCCATTTCAATTTACCTTAAGATGATTCAGCTGTGTAAGTGAGGGAATAACATGAGGCAATATGATAACTTGTTGATAAAACTCTCCAATTATTTGGATTTCTTATTTATGTTTCTATAAAACCTTTCATCTGAAGAGCATTTTCCAAATGCATATTAGATTCAAATAAAAAAGTCTTCACTCAGCAAAGTGAGGAAATACAAATCCTAATGAATGTGAATTCATACTCATATTGATCTAAATTAACTTGGTCATTTATCTTATTGGAATCTATGTAATATATTTTCCTTAAAACATGTATAACACTTCAATTACCACCTATAGATATAGTATAGATCTGCACAGTGGTTAAAAATGAAAAACAAGTTATATCTGTAGCAAGGGTTGGGGAGAAGGGGAAGTTATCTTATTAGAGTCCTATTCATAATTTTAGTGTAAAGGGTAATGACTCATTAGTCTAAGAGAGACATTTTTCTTCCATTAAAATTTTTACTGTGGGAAAATACTGAATGAGTTTGTATTTCCTTTTAGAAAATTCAAATGGGTATGCAATTTTTATCTCAACTATTAGACATGCAAATACATCAGCATTTGATGAGAAATGCCAATATTTGTAATGAAGGCCTAGATTCAAAATTTGAAATTATTGACTTGTCTCAAGAAAAGCGATTAATTTCTATGTTCCTGTTTCTTCCTTTGCAATATATATATATATATATTTATTTATTTATTTATATATAAGTTCAAAATAGCCTGTCAGACTATTTGGGGAAGACTACCTTCTAGTCCTCCCTCCTCATCTCCATAATTTATTTTGTCTATAATTAACATACCTGCTTTGACAGGGTTCCTTGAGGGCAGAGAATATTTCTTTTTTGCCTTTATATCCACAGTTGTTTGCACTGGTACTAGCACATGATAAACATTTAATAAATGTTTGTTGATTGACTCATTGGTTGTAGCAACATGAAAGGAGATGAAGTCTCTCTAGTTACAGACTGTGTTTTCCATCCCAGGACTTGCCTTGCTAAATACAGAGAGGATTATAACCAGAAGACTGGGTCTCTGGTGGTGATTAATTTTGACCATAGGAACTCTTGAAAAAATTCTCCTAAAGCAGAAAGAGATTTCTGTTTGCATTAGTAGATAGAGTACCCAAATTGGAATTGTAGACCATTTGAAGTAATGACTTTAATATAGTTTTCCAAAAATCTTGCTATCTTAAGCTATTAAAGTTTAAAATGAAAAACTATTAAACTAAAGCTTAAAACTAAAAGCTAATTAAAGCTTAAACCTATGCTAAGACTTTTGGGACACCTTCTATAGGTACTATATTACACAGAAAAACACACAAAAATGTGGGCAAAGGGAATTGTTATGATGGAGTTCATATTCCATTTGCTCTATTTTTGTCCTTAGTTAATGAACAAGCTAAATTTTTGAAGTTCTGAGTGATCATGGCAGTTCTAGCCACAATTCACTTTTATAAATGGTCTCCCTTGGTGGTAATGCCCTTGAAGTATCATCAAAATAACAAACCCATAGGTTTCACACTTAGCCAAGCTTTGCATATTTCATGTTTGTCCTCAGCTCACCCAGTACTGTCGCAAATGATAAATAATCTGTGTTGCCTTTCTCTAAATTCCATAAACTTGGTCAATGCCTATCTTGTATGTAGAGAAAAGTTCATATTCAGTAGGGAGTGTAATGGAAACTTCTTAACAGGTTTGTGATAGGTTAGCTATAACCGTGGGGAAGGCATACATGGTATCTAGAGCTTGTTACAATCCTTAGTTACTTTGTATATGATCATTCACGACATTTCCTTGCTCTCAGTGTGAATACAATATTTTATATATCCTGAAACAGAGTCTAGAAAATGAGTTCTAAACCTGTAACTATACTGAGATGGAATGAACAGCAAGCCGACTTCGAATTAGGAATCTTCAATTTCATTTCCAGCCATGTTAGAGGAGGCACTATTCATATTCCAGTGTCAGTTCTCAGTATAAGATTGAAACATACATTAGCACTTGCACTACCCACCCCAGAGGAATGATGGAGGCACCACTGAGAAGTATATGTGGTAAGAGATAAGCTACATTCCTATGGGCAGCCAGTATGTTGAGGGAGAGGGGGGTAGTAAGAGGAATCACACAGAAAGCAGCCACCAGGTGGCAGTACTTACACTATTGGGAGCAGGGTCATGTTTTCTCCAGGGTAGACTGACTGGAACTCTTTCTCCCTTTTTCTGTTTTGCCATTTTTTTCTGTTCTTCTTTCTCCTTTTTCTAAACATAGCCTTGCCTAATATCCTGTGCTGGGAGATGACTTTGAGTAGCAGGTGAATTTTACTGGACCATTAGGGTCATGAGATTTTATTATTATTATTATTATTATTATTATTATTATTATTATTATTGAAGTATAAGAAGACCAAACTGGGGGGAAAATTGAGTCAGGGAATATACAAGAATTCCTACAGCCTTCTGGAGTCTTGATCTGGTGATTATGAAGGCAGAAGGAAGTAACATTTCAGAATAACTAAGATTCAGAATCACTTAAACAGTTTTGATTGCATTTTAATGATCCATGAAGGCCTTATCACCTTTCCTTGGCTTTTTTCTAGTCTCAGCTAAAATCCTACCTTAACTATATAGTCTTTTCTGATTTCCCTTAATGTGAGTGCCTTGCCTCTGACATTATCTTCAATTTATTCTGTATGTACACAGTTGTTTGCATGTTGCCTCCCCATTTGTTTGTGAGCTCATTGAGAGAAGTTCTTCTTTGCCACTTACAGCTTATCCTTTCACCATTTATCAGTTAAGGAATAGCTCTTATTTCTATAAATTTGATGTAATTTTCTATATGCTTGAGAAATGAAGTCTTTATTACAAAAATTCACTGTAAATTTTTTTCACAGTAATGATTACCAACTAAGTATTTCCCTCCATCCTATTTTCCTTCTATTTATCCTACTATGTCTTTTTCCTGTTCATTCTTAAAAGTATTTTACTTCTAACTACCACCTCCCCCAAATTGCCTTCCTTTCCTATTCCAAGTTATTTGATCTTTTAGTGTAGAAGCTGTCAAATCTTGTGTTATCCTGACTGTGGCACCATGATATTTAAATTATTTCTTTTTTGCTATGTGCAGTATGTACTTGATCTAGGAGGTCTGGAATTTGGCTATAATATTCTTAAAGGCTTCATTATGGGATATTTTTCAGGAGGTGATCAATAGATTCTTTCCAGTTTAATTTTATCCTGTGGTTCTAGAATACTAAGAAAGGTTTCCTTGATAATTTCATAAAAGATGATGTTTAAGGCTCTGTTTTTTATCATGGCTTTCAGGTAGTCCAATAATTTTAAAATTATTTCTCCTGGATCTATTTTTTGGGATCAGTTGTTTTTCCAATGAGATACTACACATCATCTTCTTTTTTGTTTCTTGATTTCTCATAAAGTCATTAGCTTCCATTTGCTCAAATCTAATTTTTAAGGAATTACTTTCTTCAGTGCACTTTTAAAACCTCCTTTTCCCTTTGGCCAATTTAATTTCTTAAGGAGTTTTATTTTTCCTCTCAGTGGATTTTTACATATATATATATATGTGTGTGTAAATACTATATAAATAAATATATTATATTTATATATTATACATGCATAAACACATTATATTTATACATATGTATGCATAAATATAATATATTTATTTATATAATATTTATATATTATAATATATAGTAAATATGATATATATTTATATATTTAAATTTGGTCAATTCTGCTTTTCAAGGCATTATCTACTTCATTACATTTTTGTGCCTCATGACAATTTGGCCTATCCTGCTTTTTTTATGTGTTATTTTCTTTACTATTTTTTTTTTTTGGTCTTCTCTATCAATCTGTTGACTTGTTTTTCAAGATTTTCTTGCATTGCTCTCATTTCTCTTCCCAATTTTTTCTCTACTTCTCTTCCTTGATT
This sequence comes from Pseudocheirus occidentalis, assembly GCA_028646575.1. NCBI lineage: Eukaryota > Metazoa > Chordata > Mammalia > Diprotodontia > Pseudocheiridae > Pseudocheirus > Pseudocheirus occidentalis. Next base: position 30,683,674 of record CM053595.1, on the reverse strand, counting down.
TTCCAAATCCTTTTTTAGTTCTTCTATGGCCTGAGACCAATTCATACTTTTCTTGGAGACTTTAGATATAAGAACTTTCACTTTATTGTCTTCTTCTGAGTGTGTGTTTTGACCTTTCTTGTAACCATAATAACTTTCTATGGTTAAAATACTTTTTCTGTGTTTTGCTCATATTCCCAGCCTATTTCTTGACTTTTAACTGTATGCTAAAGTTGAACTTTGCTTCCCAAGAGGAGTGGGCACTCCCAAATTTTACATGTTTTGCGAAACTGTTTTCAGAGATAATTCTGGGAACCTGTAAGTTTTTGGCTTTTCCAAAATGATGTAGAGATGTGTTAACTACTCTCTTGTACTGCACACTGGTTTTGGAGTGATCAAAAGCACTCTTTTCAACCTTGAAAGTGTGACCAGGGTCCCTGCTTCCTTGTGGCAGCAAAGTCTTCTGTGCTACTCTCCTTCTTAGCACTTGGACTAAGATTCAAGACTATGACCCAGATCCAAATACAGGCTGCAGTTTGTCCTTCATTCTCAAAGAGGATCATGGTATCAAGAATATGGATGACATGATTTGCAAATGAATTGTATTTGCATGATGAAGAAATGTCAAATGTCATAAACTTCACTTTCTCCTCCAGAGTCATCTTGGTCCAGTGGCCAGATAAAGATCAGGATGACTGGAAGTGGCCCAGGATATAGGGGGAGACCTTGGCCATTTTAAACTAAGGTCTATCTGAGTTCTCCCTTTGATTGAGGCAACACCCATTCAGTGAATGAACCTGTTTAAGAAGTGAGTGGGGGGCAGCTAGGTGGCACAGTGAATAGAGAACAGGCCCTGGAGTCAGGAGGACCTGAGTTCAAATCTGAACTCAGACACCTGACACACTTACTAGCCATGTGACTTTGGGCAAGTCACTTAACCCCAATTGCCCTCCAAAAAGAAAAGAAAAAAGAAAAAAAAGAAGCTTACTTCAATGTATTGCCAAGTCATGTTTGTAGTTATTCTGCCTACAATTGCAAATGAAAATCCATCTATGTTTTGTTTACTCTATATACTTTTTGTCCATTTTTCAAACATGTTCAAAGGAACATGTACTTGACTTACAGGAAGTTTTTCTTTGGGTCAGCAAATATTTCAAGGCTATCAAGAGGCAGCCTTACATAATGGATAGAAAGGTAGTGTTGGAGTCAGAAAAACCTGTGTTCAGTCTCTGCCCTTGACTCATGTTGTTGTTTCATCATTTCAGTCTTCTTTGATTTTTCATGTCTCCATTCAGGGCCTCCTTGTCAAAGACATTGGAGTGATTTACTATTTCCTTCTCCAGCTCATTTTATATATGAGAAAAGTGAGGCAAAGAAGGTTAAGTGACTTGCTCAGGGTCACATAGTTAGTAAATGTCTTAGGCCAGAATTGAACTTGGGTCTTCTTGACTAAGGTCTCCTGTGTCACCTACCTTTCTAAAACTCACTCTCTGTGACAGTAAGTCAGTACACCTTGCCACAAGTCACTCTCTAAGATCATAAACAGTTATGAGTTACTAATCTGTATCTATGGAGAGTTTCTGCACTAGATTCTCCCAATGAAGATACTACCTGCAATACTGAGCAAATTTTGTGACTATATATGGTATATTTTAGAATATTACCTGTTAAAAGCTGCCTTTTTCCATTTGATGTTTTCATCAAGGAGACCTTCAATGTATGCAAATACCATTTTTCCCCACAAATTATAGGCACATGGCCTGATGTTGAATATTCTCTATTTGTTTTTGTTAATCGTATTGTCCATAATCCTTTCCCTTCTTTTGAAACTTTTTTTTAATATTAAAACCAGATTCCTGAAAAATCATTGAAGTTGTGTAACCTTCCACATAAATATCACTGGCATTTTGCAACGGATAGCCACTCTCTCCAACTTCTTTTTCTTCAGTGTCATTATGTCTTATTTATACAGTATGTCAGGCAATAAGGTGTTCGAGTTCAAATGTGGGATTCCTACCTTCATTGATGATAAGACAAATATTTGATAAATACATTTGGCAATCTGCATCATTTCAGATCTATTTCTAGTTCTTCTTACGGGCACTATTATTCACCCATAAGCAATCTTATGATGATCTGGTTCTCATAGAAAGTTCATTTTCTCCTGCACTGTTCTTTACTGACTTATGAGACAATATTTCCAATAATTTTCTGTCATCCTCCTCCACACTGTTTTTGCAAAATTACATGTAGTCTCTATATTTTATTTTTGTTTGGGAGGCTGATTTTCCCTTTCTCGCCCAGGCTGGAAGTGGCATATGCACTCATACATCTGATTTCACTGCTGATTCTCATGGAATCTTATATCTGCTATATTGGTAACCTTGGTTGGTTTGTCTCCTCAGGCAGCCTGGATAGCTTTCCTACTCCTGAGGGTACATCATATTGGTACTGGACTTAATCCTGACATCTGATCTCTCTTAACCCTTCTGCAGCTCAGAACTCCTGCGCTTAAGTGATCCACCAGCCTCAGCCTCCCAAGTGGCAGAGATTACAGACATGCCACCATGTACTCAAATCAGTGTTTTATTTGCTTTCCATGTTTGAGTGTCTGGTTTTTTTTTTCATTCTGAATTTGTAACTAATTCATTAACTTTCTTTATAATGTATGTTCACCTATACATTACTATCTCAATCACTTTACCCAAATCATTGATTAGTTTTAAATAGGCCAAGGTCACACAAAGATCCCTGAGGCACTGCACTGGAGACTTTTTTACCTAGTTGACCTTGGACCATTAATCACTACTCTTGACAAGTTCCAAATTTACAAAAGTGTTCTTTTGTGAAGTCTACATCTTTTAATTTTGACCATTAGAATAATATAAGGGAATTTGTCAAAAAAAATTTGCTAAAATCTATGTAAACCAAATGGTCCAATGGGATGGAAATATTCTACGTGACTACTAGTCTAGTTGCAAAATTTTGTATCAAAAAAGAGAAAAGTTTAATATTTTACCCAAAGTCACAAATATAGCAAGTAGCAGATCTGGAATTTAAGTGTAGCTTCTCTGATTTGACATTTGATCACCTTTCAACTGAACCACATTGCTTCTTCTCACTTGTTATTTGACCCTGGCTAAGTCACTTAACCTCTCTAAACCACTTTTCTTATCTGTTAAATGGGAATAATAATCCCTGCAGTACTTACCACAAGATAGTTGTGGGTAAAAAATAGGATCATGTCTATGACATTCTTTGGGAATATTAAACTACTGTATATGAATAATAATATTACCCAAAATGAAAAATATTAGTTATGAACATTATGATAAATTTGTAATGAATCTTTTCCTGTAAGGATTGTATGGAATCTTTTAACAGTGTTCAATAGAATACTTGTAGAAATACAAAGGGTGATGATGGGAATGAAACAGATTTACAAGGTTCCAAGATATTAGAAGTGATAGGATATTTTTCTTTTTTTCTTTGTACTCTCAGAACCCAACAGCATGCCTTGTGCAAAGCAGCCATGTAATGAATGCTTATTGAAACTCAATTGGCCATAGAATCTAAGTTTATGCCCAATTATTTAGTTTCTTAGCTCTTTTGACCTCCTCTGTTATAAAGGTTTAACATAGGCTATGCTTCTCTAAGGAATGATGGTCATCAGAATTCTTATTTTTTTATTTTTATATGTTTCCTGCTTTACTTGACCCAAAAGCTTGTTTAAATTGGTTGTGTTAAAGATTTTGCAAATATTTCAGGGTATATTCTCATTTCTGTCCTAATTTGGTGTTAGTTTTCACCTCTGTTCTCACTAGTAAATGACTTAATTGTACAGAGAGTTGAATCTGAAACTAATGTATTCATAATCAGTTGTATGATTTAGCATTCACTATATACAGTGCCTTTGGACTCCAATATTTACAAGTATATATATTCTTAATTTATAGGCATTAGATTTTAAGTAATCCACAAATCTTTGTCCTCTTTCATTTCTTTCTTTAAAAAGAAAATATTTATTTACTTTTAGTTTACAACATTCAGTTCCATAATCCCTTGAGTTTCAAATTTTCTCTCCTTCCTTCTCCTCCCCCCACCTTCTTCTCCCCCCTCCCCATGGTGGCATGCAATCAAATACAGGTTCTATAAATACCTTCACATTGAACATTAGTCAAGTTGTAAAGAAGGATTATAAACAATGGAGTGAACAATGAGAAAGAAGGGACAAAACAAAACACAACGAAAGAGACAGCATGGAATTTGCTTTAATTTGCATTCAGACTCTGTAGTTCTTTCTCTGGATATGGATATCCCTTTCCATCATGAGTCTTTTGGAGTTGTCTTCTAACCTTGTATTGCTGAGAGGAGCCCAATCTATCAAAGTTAGTCATCACAGATATGATGTCTCTGTAATTGTGTACAAAGTTCTTCTGGTTCTGCTTTCCTGACTCAGCGTCAGTTTATAGAAGTCTCCCCAGGGTATTATCAAGGCTGTCTGCTCCTCATTTCTTATAGTATAATAGCATTCCATTGCATTCGTATGCCACAACTTGTTTAACCATTGCCCAATGTATGGACATCCCTTGATTTCTAATTCTTTGCCACCACAAAAAGAGCTGCTCTAGATATTTTTGTATATATGGATCCTTTTCCCACTTCTATGACCTCTTTTTGAAACAGAACTGGAAGTGGTATTGCAGGGTCAAATGATAGGCACTTTTTTATAGACTTTTGGGTATAGTTCCAGCTTGGTCTCCAGAATAGTTGGATCATTTCACAACTCCACCAACAATGCATTAGTGTTCCAATTTTTCCACATCTTCTCCAGCATTTATCATTTTCCTGGTTTGTCATCTTAGCCACTCTGAAAAGTGAGATGTACCTCAGAGTTGTTTTGATTTGCATTTCTCTAATCAATAGTGATTTAGAGCATTTTTTTCATATACTTACAGAAATCTTTAATTTCTTCTTTCAAAACTGCCTTCCATATCCTTTGACCATTTATCAATTGGGGAATGACTTGTACTCTTATAGATTTGACTTGGTTCTCTATATAGTTTAGAAATGAGGTCTTTATCAGAGACACTGGTTGTAAAAATTCTTTCCCAATTATCCACTTCCCTCCTGACCTTGGTTACAGTGACTTTATTTTTGTACAAAACCTTTTCAATTTAATGTAACCAAAATTATCCATTTTGCATTTCTTAATGCTGTCTACCTCTAGTTTGGTCATAAAATCTTCCCTTCACCATAAATCTGACAGACAAACTATTCCTTGTTTTCCCAAATTGTTTACAGTATCAGCCTTAATACCTAGATCATGTACCCATTTAGACTTTATTTTGGTAGATGGTATGAGATGTTGATCTATGCCCAGTTTCTGGGCATATATTTTCTATTTTCCAGTTTTCCTAGAAGTTTTTGTCAAATAGTGAGTTCTTTTCCTACAAGCTGGGGCTTTTGGGTTTATCAAACAGTAGACTACTATAGTCATTGACTGCTGTGTCTTGTGTACCCAATCTATCCCATTGATCCACTACGCTATTCCTCAGCCAGTACCAAGTAGTTTTGATGACTGCTGATTTATAATACAGATTAAAATATGGCAGGGTTAGGCCACCTTCCCTAGGATTTCTTTTCATGAATTCCCTTGATATTCTGGACCTTTTTTTCTTCCAGAAGAATTTTGATATTATTTTTTCTAGCTCTATAAAATATTTTTTGTCTGAGTGTTGGTATGGCACTAAATACATGAATTAATTTAAGTAAAATTATTATTTTTATTATAGTAGCTCAACCTAGTCATGAGCAACTGATGGTTTTCCAATTACTTAGATCTGACTTTATTTGTGTGAAAGGTGTTTTGTAGTTGTGTTCATACAGGTTCTGGTTTCCTCTTTCATCTCTTGGAAAAAAAAATGGAAAATAGCCAAAATGACAGGTAGCATTTATTTTTCTAAAACACTTCACTTATATTGTCTCATTGATCCCCACAGCAAAATGCAAGGTAGGTGATATTGTCTCCAGTCATTTCACAAATGCAGAAACAAAGGAAGACAGAGATCAAGTGACTTGCCTATGCTCACAAAATCAATTAATATCTAAGGCAGGATTTGAACTCACATCTTCCTTACTCTTTGTTGAGTATTTTATCCACAGCATTACCTAAATACCCAAACCATTTTTTTCTACTTTCACTCTTTTTTAGTTTTTTTTCCCATCACACTCAATTAATCAAGGATTGATTTGATTTGAAGAATTTGGTGAAGTTCTTTGATAGAATTTTTCTTCACTTTAATCTTCTGAAGCAAACATTGTCTAAGAGCTCCAACCGTTTTTGGTGGTCCCCTTACCTACACTTATTACAAGCCCAGGAAGGCAAATGGGCCAGCCTCCTAGTAAGACACTATTTGTTGTTGCCCCTGGGCACACAATGAAACTAATTCTGTAAAAACCTTTCATTTCCTCTCTAGAATTACCTAAATACAGTATTTCCATTTTAGCTGTAGCTTTTTATATATTTTGCTTTAATTTGTGGCAAAAATAGCCATATAAACAGGACTCCATAGTGTATTAATTCCATGGTCAGTGGATACACGTTTCATGTTTAGAGTGCCAATAGTTAAATTAATATTTTTCAATGATGTGTGTGATCCCAACTTTTGTCATGCCAATACCATCCCTGTAGAAGCCAAAGGGAAGCACATAGGACTAGGATCGGTTCATTTTTTTCATCTACTCTAATGCAGGGTCAAATAATTGATCATTTAAAGCCCATTCAGCCATTATTCTACCATAATAATCCCTATGAAATATGATGCATTATTATTGTCATTACCACCATTAAGTTTTCACACCAAAAATACATTCAATTAGGAAAAGAAGTATCTAAGATGTCATTACATATTTTAAGAGATGAAATTTGAATCACTTCTGTTTGCAACCTTTGTCACTGTTTAAGTAGAAACTAGGCCCTCTAATTTCTCTCCTAAAACCCATTCCTTTAAAATTCAGTACCTTGTAATTATGCATACAACAAGAGGCACATTTTGGGACAGGCAGGCACATTTCTGCTAAAATATCTCTCATGAGTTACTAACAATCAAGATTTTAAAAAATTAATTAGAAAAGGCATGTTAGCACTTTCTGGAGGTTACAATGCATGGTAAAGCAAGTCTCTAAAATTTCTGAAGACCTGTGAAATCTGACAGGGTAATTATAGCTTGACATGGCTTGGTGGAATACCTGGGGCTTCTAAAGAAGAATGAGCTTATAGCAAGAAAACAAACAGAAGCATGGAGGATGCCATTTCTTAAAAGTCATCAATACCTGAGATGCTAGAGGAAGTGGAATAAAAACAAGATTTTCAAAAGGAATAAAGGCTGCTATGGGATACTCAAAATTTCTTTGTTGTAGTCTTTCTAAGCTTCTTTATCTGTGAACATAATAAATGGACCAACATTTTCCCTGGAGATATTCTAAGATAAGTTTTTTCTCATACTTCAGCCATACAATGTATTGCTTGCTATTTGATCAATGTCCATGAGTAAATAAGACTATGTGGTCTTAGAATTGATTCTGAGACAACTCAAAAATTGGAAAAGAGCACAAAATCTAGTTGTTGATTAAATAGTAAGAGAATTGACATTAATATTCAAACTGAATGAGCTCACTGGATTCAGAACTGCTGAGTTAACACTGACTACAAAGTAATGATCCTAACAAAAGATGGAATTAATCTCACTATTTACACAGCCAACAACACTAAGACAAGATGCAGGGGCATTAATGACACTAAATAATTACGCTTTTGGAAATGGTTCCCATGGCATTCAGTAGTGATGCTGTAGAGAACACTCCAGGAAAGGAAATAAAAATGAATGTGAAGTTGTTCATTGAGGCCACTAGCAGAGTCAATGCTTCCATGACAGGTGGACAACATCTTTGCATTTTAAGTTGTAAGAATCACAAGTGTGTTGATTTAGAGTTTGAAGGGACTATGGAATTAGAGGCAAGAAAAACTGGGCCCAAATTCCATCTAAATTAGTGACCTGGCATTATTAGAGCCCACAAATGATGGGCATACAGAATAAGATATTTATTGTATAATTTGGAGTAAGGGACTTAACCTCTATGAATCTCAGTTTCCTTATCTGTAAAAATAGGGATCATAACATACTTCACAAGGTTGCTGTGAGGATGAAATGACATAATGTATGGAAAGTACTTTGTAAGCTATAAAATTCTATATAAATACTGTTTATTATTATTATTTCCCAAGGTTAGACACATAGTAAGTGGCAGATATATTAGTAATAATAGCAAGTATTTACACAGCACATACTATGTGCCAGGCATTGCGCTAAATAATCGATTATTTTATCTCATTTGAGCTTCACAACAACCCTGTGAGGTATGTGCTATTGTTATCCCCATTTAACAGCTGAGTCAAACTGAGGCAAACAGATTAATTGATTTGCCCAGGGTCACACACCTAGTAAGGGTCAGAAATTGGATTTGAACTCAGGTCTTCCTGGCTCAATTGTCTGACAGTTTTGCACTGTGCCATCTAGCTTCCAGATAGATCTAGGATAAATATGGTGATTTTTTTTTCTTCTTCTAATGTTCTTATTTATGTGACAGTGTGAAAAAATGTAGGCAGAAAATCTGGGTTTAAGTACTGGCCTTGATCCTTACTAATTGTGTGAACCTAGCTAAGTAATATCAAATTTATGAACTTTGTTGCTTTAAAGTGGAGATCATAATGCTTGTACTACTTTAGTGTTATAGTGAATGTGTTTTGTATATATTTAGGATTGTTCTGCTGAATGTTTAAAAACCAGCCTGGGGAGGGCATGGGATGGGAGTGGTGGAAGTACACATTTTTTATACTTTAAGTTTAATCTCCTTTAATGACATTTTCTTCCTTCTTTTTTAAAATCTAGTCAACTAACAAAACAATAAATGATTCCCTAATTTATAGCTTTTGCTGCTTTCCAATGTATAAATGCATGCATTGAATAATTAATGATAGGGTCTCTGAGCCTATATGGATCCGCTCTAACATACCATCATTATACCTGTATGTGTTTATGTTGTCTCTTCCTTAAAATGTAAGCTCCAGGAGGCAGAGTCAAGATAGCATAGTAAAGGCAGGTACTTGTCTGAATTCTCCTCCAAAACTCTCCAAATGCATTTTTAAAATAACTAAACAAATTCTAGAGCAGTAGAAACCCCCAAATGGTAGAGTGAAACCAATTCCCAGTCAAAGACAACTTAGAAGGCTGGCAGGAAAGTTCTCTTGTACCAGGATGAGGGAGGAGGGCAATCTAGCACAGGCCATGCCAGCTTGGACTAAGCCCCAACAAATGCAGAACAAGCCTTGGGGTGATGGAATCGCTGGAAGCAATGGCAGTTTCCAAACCTCTCCTCTCACAGATGCCAAAGACAACTTAGAAGTTAAACAGAAAGGGGCTATCACACCTGGATGAGAGTGGAGCACAGTCCAGCACCAGATGCACTAACACAATCCAAAAAACCAGGAGCAGGTCTTGGAAATGACTGAATCAGCAACAGCAGGGGCAGTGGTTACATCTGGAACTCTCAGTCCACAGCACGTAAGGGAATCAAATAACTGATCACAAGATTACACAGGTCCTTTTGTTAGCAATGAAGCAAAACTCTATTCTTTGTCCATGCTCAGATCAGGGTCATGGTCCTGAGAGGCAGTCCGACTGTGAGGAGTAACTCCAGCACACTCAAACTTGCAGCTGCAATGGAGGGGAGACTCTTCTCATAGTTCCATGGCAGAAAAGAGTGCTTGTGTTCACTCACAGACCAGAGGACAGACCAGGAGAGTAGTAAACACTTTTCCTTAGATCAAATCACCTTGGAAAATACAAAAATTCACAGGTCCCTAGATGTATCTCTGAAAAAAGCTGCACAAAACCCCAGGAAACTTGGAATACCAAGCTTCTACCCTGGAAGCAGAGCCCTACTTTAACAAAAGTCAAGTAATAGATTGGGAAAATGAGCAAACAATGAGACAGACAAAGTAAAACAAAACAAAAACAAAATCCTCTGACTATAGACAGTTACTATGGTGACAAGGAAGATCAAAACACACACTCAGAAGGAGAGAACAAAATCAAAGCTCCTATATTCAAAGCCTCCAAGAAAAATAAGACTTGGTTTCTGGCCATAAAAGAGCTCAAAAAGGATTTTGAAAATTAAGTAAGAGAGGGAAATGAAAAATTGGAAAAAGAAATTAGAGTGGTGCAAGAAAGTCATGAAAAACAAATCAATTGCTTGGTAAAGGAGTCTTTTAAAAATTCCTATTATGACACAAATATAGTGCTTATACCTAAACCAGTAAGTACCAAAAAAGAGAAGGAAGCATATGGGCCAAATTTCCTAATGAATATTGATGCAACAATTTTAAATAAAATATTAGCAAAGAGATTATAGCAATTTATCAAGAGGATAATACACTATGACCAGGTGGGATTTATTTCAGGTATGCAGGACTGGTTTAATATTAAGAAAACTATCAGCATAATTAACAATATCATGTCAACAAAACTAACAGAAATCCTATGATTTTCTGTATAGGTACAGGAAAAACTTTTGATAAAATACAGTACCTATTCCTGTTAAAACACACACACACATATACACACACTAGATAAATGGAGTTTTCTTCCAAATGATAAAGAATATCTATCTAAAACCATCAGAAAGCATTATATGTAATGGGGATAAACCTGAAACTTTCCTGGTAAGATCAGGGATGAAACAAGGTTGCCCATTGTCTCCACTAATATTAAGTATTGTACTAGAAGAAAAGAAAAAGAAATGGAAAGAATTAGAATCAGCAATAAGGAAACAAAACTATCTCTCTTTGAGATAATATGACAGTATTCTTAGAGAATCCTAGAGAATCAACTAAAAAATCTATTTGAAATAATTAAAAATTTTAGCAAAGTTGCAGGATATAAACTCATATAAGTCATTAGCATTTCTCTATGTATCCAACAAAGCCCAGTAGCAAGAGATGGAGAAGTTCCATTTCAAGTAACTATACATAATATAAAATAGTTGGGAATCTACCTGCCAAGACGAACCCAGGAACTATATGAATACAATTATAAAACACTTTTCACACAAATAAAGTCAGATATAAACAATTAGAAAAAAATATCAATTGCTCATGGGTAGGTTGATCTAATACAATAAAAATGACAATTCTGCACAAAATAATTTTCTTATTCAGTGCCATGCCAATAAAACTTCCAAAAATTTGCATCATAGAACTAGAAAAAATAATAACAACATTCATGTGGAAGAATAAAATGTCAAGAATACTAAAAAAAAAAGTGGAAAAAATCTGCAAAGGAAGGTGGCCTAGCTGTACAAGTTCTAAAAATACATTATAAAGTAATTATCAAAATTATTTGGTACTGGATAAGAAATATAGAGGCAGATTATTACAGCAGGTTAGATACACAAGACACAGTAAATGACCATAATAATCTACTATTTGATAAACCCAAAGACTCCAACTTTGGGGATCAGAACTCACCATTTGACACAAATTGCCAGGAAAACTAGAAAACAATATGGCAGAAACTAGTCATAAATCAACATCATCAACATCTCACACTGTATATCAAGATAAGGTCAAAAAGAGTGACACCACAAGCAAATTAGAAAAGCAAGGAATAGTTTACCTGTCAGATCTATGGAGAGGGGAAGAATTTATGACCAAACAAGAGGTGGAGAACAGTATGAAATGCAAAAACAGATAATTTTTTATTACATTAAATTAAAAAGCTTTTTATACCCAAAAGGAAATGAACCAGATTAGAAGGAAAACAGAAAGCTGGGGAACAATTTTTATACCCAGTATTTCTGATAAAGGCTTCCTTTCTAAAATATATAGAGAACTGAGTCGAATTTATAAGAAAACAAGTCATTCCCCAATTGATAAATAGTCCAAGGATATGAATAGGCAGTTTTCAGATGAAGAAATTAAAGTGATTTATATTCATATGAAAAAATGATCTAAATCACTTTTGATCAGGGAAATACCCATTGAAACAACTCTGAGGTACCACCTCATACCTATCATACTGGATAATATGACAGAAAAGGAAACTTATACATGTTGGAGATGTGGGAAAATGGAAACACTAATGCAGTTTTGGTGGAGTTGTGATCTGATCCAAAAATTTTGCAGAGCAATTTAGAAGTATCCCTACAGGGCTATAGAGCCATACATACACTTTGATCCCCAAACACTACTAGGTCTACATGCCAAAGAGATCATAAAAAGGGTAAAGACCCACAGGTACAGTAATATTTATAGCAGCAACTTTTTTTGTGACCAAGAATTGGAAGTTGAGGGGATGTTCATCAATTGGGGAATGGATGAACAAGTTGTGATATATAAATATAATGCAATAGTATTGTGCTATAAGAAATGATAAGCAGGAAAATTTCAGAAAAACCCGGAAAAACTTACATTAACTGGTACTGAGAGAAGTGAGCAGAACAAGGAGAACATTGTATACAGTAATAGCAACATTGTACAATGATTAACTAAGATAAACTTAGTTCTTCCCTGAAATACAATGATCCAGGTCAATTCCAAAAGGTTCATGATAGAAAATGCTGTGCATATCCAAAGAAAGAACTATAGAGTCCAAATGCAAATTGAAGCATACTATTATTTTCATTTCTTTTGCTTTTTTCTTTCTTATGGTTTTCCCTTTTTGTTCTGATTCTTCTTTCACAACATAATCAATGTGGAAATATATTTAAAATGATTGTACATGCATAACCAAAAACAATACAAAACCAAATAAAAATAATCCTAAAATGCTATTCCCAACATTTCACTGTTTGACCCATAATTTTCTTCCTAATTCACCCAATAGTTACCCACTGCAGTTTTAATTTTCATTCTTTACTTCTTATCACATCTCAAATTCCTCTAACATTTAAGTCTTACTCATTCACTGACTCTATCCTACATATCAAATTCTATCTCTCACTATCTCCAGTGTGAAGACCTTTTCTAGGGTCTTCTGATTTTAAACCCAGTTTTCTATCTCTGTCATTAGGAAGTTCTTTAAAGGCATGGACTTTATATCCTCAGGGCACAATAGCACAATGCTTGACAGATGGTTGGAACATAGTAAATGATGGAATTGACTTGATTTTCCCCTACTTTATATCCCATACTTTCTTCAAAGCCTACTTCATGTACTTATATACTCCATAAACCTTCCTATGACTGCCCTTTAGAACACTATCATCCTTTCATAATCTTAATTCCTCTGACAGTAAGAATTTATAGTAGATAAGCATGTCCTCCTCTAATTGTTTTATATATATATATATATGTGTGTGTGTATGTATGTATGTATATATATATTATATATATTCTTACACTAGTAAGGCTGTAAGGTTCTTATGTGTCAGCAAAATGTTTTCTACTTTCTGATTAATCTCAACACTTCCCAAGGTGTTGGACTTAAAGATCAAATGAGTTTGTCCTACCTTAATTCCACAACTTATAGGAGCCTCAAATAGAAGGAACTGCTAAGACTGCCATGTGTTCAACATCTAGCTAGATCCACACATAAAAACAACACATTCCATTGTCCTTGAAAATTGTTTTTTGTGTTGTTGTTGTTAAAACAAGTACCATTTAAGTGGGTGTAGAGACTAGAATGCTTGAATCAATAGGCCCTTACAGATGTAGATGTTTGTCTTCATTCAAAAAGAGTATGTTCTGAATAACTTTAATTCTTATGCCAATTTAGAGAATTTCACTGTTTAGTTTCCCCAGTAACTGTGGCATCCAAAGTTATTACTATAGGTAGAGAAGAATACAAATCTCTCCTCTGCTGCTCAAATAGTCCTAGTATAGTGTGTACAGTTTTCTTTCTTTCCTCTGTCTTTGTCTAGCTATAGTGTGTCTGTCTATCTGTGTCTCTTTCTTTTCTCCCATATGTTTGGAAAGGCAGAAATGGGTATTTGAAATCATCTTACTTAGCTCCTCTGTGTGTTTGGAGATAGGTGGGCATGAAGGACAAGGGGATAAATCAGATGAAAACACAATGTTTTCTCCAAGTCTCTAGAGCAGTGGTTTTCAACCTGTGAGTTATGTTCAATTAGTAACAATGAAAATACATCCTGCATATCAGATATTTACATTACAATTCATAACAATAGCAAAATTACAGTTATGAAGTAGCAATGAAAATAATTTTATGGTTGGGGGTTACCACAACATGAAGAAGTGTATTAAATGGTTGGGGTATGAGGAAGGTTGAGAACCACTGCTCTAGAGCCTTTTAAAGTGATGATTTAAATAGAATATTGACATAAACACAGTAGGAGAAAATACGGAAATGATAAGAATCTTTTGTAAAGGACAAAGAATTGGAGAGAGCAATCCACTTAATACTGTACAATGGGAGATATTTTGAGATGTATAATAAATTTCTGTGATTGGAAGGGGAGTTAGTTGAGTACTAACTTTCATGTTTGTAAGGGTTCTCCTAGCCTTTTTTCCCTTTCCCTGTTCCCCAATATTGTGTGACTCTTGAGGCTGAGGGAACAGGAATATAAAAGTTTTCAGAAGAACAATTTTTGATACTTTGGTCAAGAAATATCTTTTTGATCTATAAACACATCAGTCAAGAAAGGCTTCACAAAGTCCTTCCCCTTTTGGATTCATTGAAAAAAGGTCGCCGCATGAAGATAGACATGCATGATGTTGTAAGAGGCAGTGTGAGCTTTAAGAAGGAGAATTGCCGAGGATAGTCAAAGGGAACTGAGGCAAATGACCACTACTTTCTAGAAGTGGGGAACTGGAGCTCTTAGATAGCAAAAGGGAATAACAATGACAGTGAGGAGGTGGTGACCAGTGAAGTTCACTCAAAGTGGTAAAGGCAAGAACATTAGAGAATGAGAAACCTTGTGTAGACAAGAAAGTGATGTAGGGGCACAGCAATAAGGAGAAGCAAACCCCAATGGAATCTTAGTAAAGTCCTCCTCAGGACACTATTGTAAGTCAGGGATACTGCAGTCTAGGTAGAAGACTTGTTTCTTGATAGATATCCCTTTCATACACCCTAATACTCTTGATTTGTAAATATTTATTATATACGCTAATTTTCCCCTCAACTTGCAAACATGAGCTCATCCAATTAGATTGATTTGTGAGTCTTCCTACTGACTAGAGGACTTATCAAAAGACATGCTTGTAAGAGGACAAATTGGTGATGAGCAATCCATACGCTTGAAAGAACCGTTTATCAAATGTCAAAGTCCCCAGTTCATTTGAATGGGAGTAACAAGCTAGAGAAGTGAGGTCTTCCAAATTATATATGGGGAATAGGGTAATGGGGAAAGATAAGAAATGATAGGAAATAATACAGTAAGCTCACCCTCCCCCAAATTCTTCCAAACATAACTTTAAAAATGTGCCAGAACAAATATCAAAAGGGAGATCCAGAAAACAGTGAGTTATTTGTCTAGTATACTTGGCATGGGGAAACTGATAGGAAGATTTGCAGGGACTTCAGATAAGGAAAGGCCAGGAACATAATGCCTGCAAGCCCTATAACATCCAGGGAGAGGCTGTTCATGAGGCCAAGTGAACCTAGATTCTTACTGCAGTACCCCAGCCCCCTTCAGCATATTTACAAAGGGCAGTAGTTGCAAGTTGGCAGGTTTGTCACCCACTATGCCGTTCCAGGTCAAATATCCAAGCAAACTGAGAAGAGTATCTATGTACGAGGGTGATATGCTTAGCTAGGCTTTGGATAGTGTGTGAAGAAAAGTTTGGAAAGAAAGTTCAGAAGTCAACAGAAGCAACAATGTGGCTAATACCCTAGGCACAGATCAGGGCATCATTTTCAGCATCTATCCCAGCCTGCTGATTAATAAATAGGCAGGAATCAGAGACAAAAGAAGAACTTGGAATTCTGTGAATCCAAAACAACAGAGCTTTTCAGCTAGTTGATAGAGGTTAAGTCCAACAGCAGCTTATGTCTGTCTGCTCAGATCCAATCCCAAGTCAGTAACTTGTGGATCAAACGATTTTGATAGCTAACAAGTCCTCAACCTATCCCTGCCATCCTGGAATAAGATAATATTGAAGACCCCTAAGAAAGGAAAGTGACCAGCATAGATCTCCCCCCCAGAAGTGCCACAGAACATGATTCTGCCATCAAATCTAAAGTCAGTAAGCACGCTGGAAGAATGAGCAAACAAAAAAAGAAACCCACCATAAGAAACTATTATGGTAGCAGGGAAACAAGACACAAACACAAAAGACGATAATGATTTCAAAACATCCCCACCAAAGTATCACAGAAAAACAGAGACTGAGCACAAATTGAACTAGAATGAGTGGAAGACATAAAGCAAGAGATTTTTTTAATTGTTAAAATATTTTAATATGTAGAAGTACTTAAGAAAAAAAAACACCTAGGAAATAAATGAGAGCCATGGAAGAAAGAACTAGAAAAGGAATTGTAAGTTTGGCATGTGTTCTAAATCTTGGCCAAGCAATAAACTCCCTGAAAATTAGAATGGATCAACGTAATGGCAAACAAAGTAGTACCTAGCAAAGGCCTTTGAACCTCACCATTAATTGTATCAAGTCTTTGTTGGAAACAGTATATAGACCTTCCCAGCCCTTAAAAGGCCTAACATCATCACACAGAGTCCACAGTGGGAGCATCTTGCTGAAAGAGCATTCATTCATTTTTTTTGTTTGTTTGTTTATTTATACTGCTTTCAGCTATCCTCATACTGAGAAAAGTTTCATAAGTTACAATTATTGTTTTTCCATGTAGGCATGTAAATAGTTCAGCTTTGATAACTTACTTATGAATTCTTTTCCATGTTTACCTTCTCATGCTTCTTGCATTTATATGTCAAATTTTCTATTCAGTTATGGTTATTTCCTCAAGAATTCTTGGAATTCCTCCACCTCATTGAATGACCATATTTTCCTCTGAAACATTATACTGAATTTTTTCTGGCTATGTGATTCTTGGTTTTAATTCTAGCCCCCTTAATTTCTGGAATATGATATTCCAGGCCATTTGATCTATTAACGTAGAAGCTGCTTGATCCTGGGTTATCCTGATTGGTTTTCCACAGTATTCAAACTATTTCTTCTTGACAGCTTATAATATTTTTCTCCTTGATCTGGAAACTCCAGAACATGGCTATAACATTTCTAGGAGTTTTCTTTTTGGGATCTTTTTCAAGAGGTGATTGGTGAATTCTTTCAAGTTCTATTTTGCCCTCTGGTTCTAAAATATCAGGGCAATTTTCCTTGAGAATTTCTTGAAGGATGCTTTCTTTGTTCTTTTTTTGATCATGGCTTTCAGATAGTTCAATAATTTTTAAATTGTCTCTCCTGGATCTATTTTCCATGTCAGTGGTTTTTTTTTATTTGTTTGGATCTGTTTAATAGTATCCTGATTTCTCCTAAAGTCATTTGCTTCCATTTGTTCCACTCTAATTCTGAAGCAATTATTCTCTTTAGGGACCATTTGAGATTCTTTTTCAGTCTGGCAAATTTGACTTTTTAAGGCATTCTTCTCCTCATTGGCTTTTTGGACCTCTTTTGCCATTTGAGTTAATGTATTTTTTAAGGCGTTATTTTCTTCAGTCAGGTTGTTGACTCTGTTATCATGATTTTCTTGTATCATTCTCATTCCTCTCCCCAATTTTTCCTCCATTTATCTTATTTGGTTTTCAAAATCCTCCTTAAGCTGCTCTATGGCTTGTGATCAGTCTACATTTTTCTTGGAAGCTTCTGGTGTGGGAGTTCTGACTTTGTTGTCTTTCTCCCATTCCATGCTTTGATCCTTTTTTGTCCCCCAAAAAAGGAATCTAAAGTTGCATCGCTAGGCTTTCTTTGCTTCCTTTGCCTGCTCATCTTGCCAGTCAGTTACTTGACTTTTGGGCTCAGTAGAAGTTTGCTTTATGGAGACAGCTACAGCACTACTGCTTCAGACTGCTTCTAGCTCTGGAGGCAGTTGGCCAGACCCTCTCCCCAAAATTTAGCTGAGTTCCACTGACCTTTTACCTTTGTCCTTGGCTCTTGTGGGTTGTTAATTCTGGAAACCACCACAGCTACTGGTGACCCACTCTCCTGAAAGCTCCAGCTGGGGCTTCTGCTGGACAGTTTGCAGCTAAAACCACATGGGGCTGGGCTCTGCTCCCAGTGTGCTGTGATGAGCCCTTTCCATCAGTCTGCCGGGCTGCCTTCATCAGGAGCCTTGTTTCTCTGTCATTTTGTGAGTTCTGGCTAAAATTTGTTTAGAGTCATATTTTATAAGTATTTGAGGTGGTCATGGGGGGAGCCCTGGAGTTCTGTTTCTGTGCTGCCATCTTGACTCTGCCCCCCAAAGTTATTTTAATTGACTATATGTATTTGTGATATATGTGTATGTGTATGTTCTTTGTTCTCAGTTAAGGGGTTGGCATGGGAGGAAGAGAAGGCAGATTTGGACTAGTTAAGACAAATTTTTTGAAGTCTACTTGGGCCCTTTATATCAAGAGAAAGTATCTTATACAAAAATTACTTGTGATATATTACTTGCCTTAAGTTCTAAAGAAAATCATTTGGCACCATGGTATAAAATGAATGTTCTCTTCACTATCATTCTCCTAATCATTCAGTCTTTCAATGTTGATATCATCTTTGATTCACACTTACTAACTTCACATATACTTTGCCAAATATTATTTCTACTTGTATAATATCTGTCTTATACATACCTTTCTCTTAACATACATAGCTATAACCATAGACTGCTCCCCCTTTCCTTTCTCAGATGGAGGGTGCCTAGTTTATTGAGTTGTTACCTTTTATTTTTAAAAAAAATTTTATTTAAACTTTTGCATTCTAAATTCTATGTCTCCCTAGATGCCTCCACTCCCCTGTCTGTGAGATGGTAAGCAATCATATATAGGTTATAAATGTGCAATTATGTAAAACTTTTCCTTATTAGTCATTTTATATAAGAAGACTCAACAGGAAAAAAAATGAGAGAAAGTGAAAAATAGCCTGCTTCAATCTATATTCAATCAATATCAGTTCTTTCTCTGGAGGAGGATTGTATGCTTCATCTTTAGTCTTTGGGATTTTATTGCTGAGAACAGCTAAGTCATTAACAATTCTTCATTGAAAAATATTACTGATACTTCATGTAACTTTCTTCTGGTTCTGTTCTCTTCACTATGCATCAATTCATTTAAGTCTTTCCAGGCTTTTCTGAAATTATCCTACTTATAATTTCTTACAGCACAATAATATTCCATTACAATAATATGCCATAGATTGTTTAGACTTTAGCCAATTAATGGGCATCCCTTTGATTTCCAATTCTTACCCACCACAAAAACAGCCTGCAATAAACTTCTAAGTAGACTCTCTGCTTTAAATTACTTTCCGTTCTAATCCATAGTCAACTTGACTGTCAAGTTGATTTTTCTAAAGTGTAGGCATGAAATGATCACACCTCTGCTCAGTGGACTCTTGTGGCTTTTGGGGAACATATTTCCCTTGATCTGTGCCCCTCTCTGCTGATCAATGTTCTGCTTTAAAGCTATTCATCCCTTCTATTATGCTCTCTAAAATGCTTGTTTCACAGGCAACAAACTTCCTTTTATATTAAATATTTTCTTTTCCTATTCCTTCCATCTTTTGTTTCCCACTGACATCTGGTGCCGTCTTAATTACATAGCCTTCCCTTTTCTGCTCTGTCTGTACATTCACTTATTTCATTTGACCCCCTGATAAAGACAAAGGAGTTGGCATATTTCTCACTCCACATTTCTATTTCCAGTTTTTCCCTTTATCATCATCACTCAGTAACCTCTCCTCCTCCGAGGTTCACTTAATCCATATCTATCAACCAATCACAATTCTGGTAGCTACTGTCTACTGATCTCTAGGATGTTCATCTTCTTTTCTCATAAATTCTGTTGCTTGGTTCACAGTCTTTCTCATCTCCTCAGCTATTGACTTCATAATAGAGGTTTCAGCATATATACTGATACTTCCTCAAATACCATACCTTCACAATTTCTCGATTTCTTCATTTCATAGAACTAATTCCTCTATGCTACCTCTGCCACAAGGATGGCCAGATCCTTGATCTTTCCCTCAACCACAAATATACGACTTCCATATTCAGGAACTCCAAAATTCCCTTTCCTGGTCACAGTCTATTATCATTTCACTTCTTGCTCTACTTTATAGACCCAAATCCTGTTCTTCTTCCTCATCACGACCTCCAATCATTTAACCCCTCATATTTTTCTCAGACTATCACCTATCCATTAAATTTGCCTCCTACCTTCTTTCAACATTCCCTTCCAAACAACTTTAAAATAACACCTCAATCAAAGTCTGGAGCAGCAGAACCAAGAAAAGATCAGGATGAGACATTTTTCTGGCCTAAGAAAACTAAGGAGCTCTATAAGAGAAGTCTGGACACCATCCTGGAGCATATACAGGGAGAATAGAAGCAGCAGAATCAGCAGCTTTGAGAATTCTCAGTTTAGAGACAGTAAGGAGGTTGAATGACTGGTCTGAAATACATTACAAGAGACCCTTAATTGGCACTAGATTCAGGTGATGCTGGTTTGGGACTCTATTACCCATAAGCACTTCTTGGTCACAATTTCAGGGAGGAGAGGAGCACTGGTGGTTGATTACAAGGGAGCTGAGGCCCTGATCTCAGTTTTAAGGCAAACAGGAGTTCTGACACTTGCAGCAGCAGGGAAACACCAGCTCTTTGTGGGTGCTGATGAGAGAGCAGACCAGGAGAGCTGTGGGCATAGCTCTCCTAGAATTACACCACCTTTGAAGCACTTCAAACTTTCAGATTCTCCAAAATATCTTGGAAAACAGCAGCATGAAAAAAACCTGAAGTTGGAGACAGTGCCAGATGAGCAGAGTTTAAATACAATGTTCTGAGTCAAGAAATAGTCTGGGAAAATAAGGAAACAACAACAACAAAAGAACTTGACCAAAAAACCAAAACAAAACAAAATTTTTAAAAAAGAATAAAAACTATTGTAGTGATCTAGACGACCAAGATATAAACTCAAAAGAAGACAACAATGTGAAAACAGCTGCAAAAAGCCTCAGAAATTTTAATTAGACCCAAGCTCAACAAGAATTCCCAGAAGAGTGAAATAAGAATAATAAAAGAAAATTTGGGGAAAAAATGAGAATGAGTTAAAGGAAATTATGAAAAGAGAGTTAATAGCTTGATAAAAGAGGTACAGAAAATGACACCTTTAAAACAGGCCTAGCTGGAAGGTTAAAAATAAACATTCATTGAAGAAAAGAATTCCTTAAAAAGCTGAATAGGTCAATTGTAAAAAGAGGCACAAAATCTTATTGAAGAAAATAATTCTTTAAAAATTAAAACTGAACAACTGGAAGCTGTTGTTCAGCTCCACGAAACATCAAGAAATAAAACATTTTTAAAAAATGAGATGTGAAATATCTTACTTAAAAAACTGACCTGGAATATCTTAATTAATAAATATCTTACTTAAAAAACTGACCTGGAAAAGAGATCAAAGAAAAATAATTGGAGAATTACTGATGAGTATTTGGTAGAAAGTGAAAATATCATTGACATCATCAATTTAATTTTAGATATAAAGCCTGCTGATATTCAAGAAAGTATTCAATGGGCTTGAGGCAATAGTTAGATTTGGCTTTTTGTTAATGAATTGTTAAACTCTTCCAGGAGCAGTAAACTGGTCTAACCATTCTTGCTTTTTTTTTAAATATGAAAATATACTTTGATTTCACATGTATAATTAATATGATCTTGCTTGTCTTTTCACTGGGCAGGGAAGGAGTTGGAAGGGAAGGAGAGAATTTGGAAGATAGATTAGATAGACAGATAGATTAGATAGATAGATAGATAGATAGACATATCTATATAGATATAGATAGATCTAGATGTTTGTATGTATACATGCACATGTAGATATGTATATGTGTATATACACACATGTACACACATACTACACATACATACACACATACACATACATACATACATACATACATACATACATACATAGTAGACATGATGATCATCACCAAGGTAACTTCCAGATCTCATTTTTCTGATTCTGGGAACTTT
Source organism: Pseudocheirus occidentalis (assembly GCA_028646575.1). Taxonomy (NCBI): domain Eukaryota; kingdom Metazoa; phylum Chordata; class Mammalia; order Diprotodontia; family Pseudocheiridae; genus Pseudocheirus; species Pseudocheirus occidentalis. Next base: position 30,661,472 of record CM053595.1, on the reverse strand, counting down.
GCAGAGTCATCCACAGACAAAAGGATTTGAAGAAGTTCCTCATCTATAAGGAATTATTTTTTTTTAAATTTGGATTCTATTTTGTACATTCTCCAAGATAGTGGCAAATACTTAAGTTGATCACACCTATCTTTTAAAAGCCTCATTTGTTATTAATCATCAGAGTTGATAATTAATGTTATGCATTTCAAGGAATAATGAGCAAAGGAAAATACATATGAATATTGACATTTTCGGGTGCTATGACACAGCTTCAGAGGATTTTCAGCACATAAAGCTATTTAAAAGTATTTGGTGAAATGAAGAAAAAAGTTTTTAAGATGATTGTGCATGCATAAATTATACCAGCTTAGTCTGTGTATTAGATGTGTGAAAACCAGTCACCTAGAGTGGGAAGAGCACTAGACTTGAAATCAGAAGACATAGGTTGTAGGCCTGGCTTTGCTACTTAACAAGAATGGGAAATTTGCGCAAGTTACTTTAACTCTTAGAATTTCTGTCTCCACAGTTTCAGTGCTTCAGTGTTTCTTACCTCATGCAGTTATTATGAGGTAAGGCCTTTATAAACTGTAAAATACTATGGAAATGTGAGCTATAATCATTATTATTACTATTATTTTGGAAACAGAATCATAGACCTGCTTAGTAGTTTTCTCTTTTTCATATGGAGGGTAATAGCTAGTTAGGAGAAAGAAAATTATTTCTCTTTCAATTTTGTTCTTTTCAGTTGAACAACTGTTTATTTACTTGCTTTATGCCGTGACTAGAAATGATATTAATTTAGGTGTTTCTATTTACTGTCTTATGCACTGATGCATTGAGGCTTCATAATCACTGATGAGACCTTGTAAAAACAAGAGTTCAGAAAACCATTTCTGTGAAGATAACCTTTTTCAAAGTGTATATTCACATGCTCTTCTTGGCCCAGTGCTGATTCCCCACACACACCTCCATTAAAGTGAGTTGACTTTATCAAATGGGTTATAATCAAGCAATATTGAAAATTTCTGAGACTCTAAACCACAGTTAGCTTGATTTCTTTTCTGTGCAACATAAGGGATTTAGGACTTATCTTTTTGTTACTAGTTGGTTCTATTTCACTTTCCTAATCCCAGTTTGACAGTAGCAGAGAGATTCAAAACCTTTTTTCTCTCCTCTACCCACTTTCTATTTTATTCAAACTGACGGTATCCCTCTCTTGCCTCTGGGCCATTGGACAAGTAATCTCCCCTGTGTGGAATATACTCCTAACTTATCTTTACTTTGAAAAATCACTAGATTCCTCCCAAGCTCAATTTGGATTCTAACTGTTACATAAAGCCTTTCACATATGGTCGCAAGGCCACGTTACCCACACCTGACCAAGAGAATTATGCTAAAAGATGGGGAAGATAAAAGAAAAATCTTTTCTCTCATGGAACTTAGAAACTTAGCAGATTTGGATATATCAAAATAAGACTAACATTTAGCCAACTGAAAAGGATAATTACATATATAAATTATATATGTGTATGTATACTGTTGTATATGTATATGTATATTTTTCTGATAATTTCATTAATAAAATGCAGCATATTATACCCACATATATTTCAATATTACAAGTCAGGCTCTCTGTAGCTGATATCCACTTCAAAAAATATATATTAGTAATTAAATGATCTCTTCTTAATGTACTTCAGATAACTAAAATTGATTAAATTTAAGACCAGTTAATTAAGTCCTTACTCTATGAAAAGTGCTTTTCTGTATACAAACATATGCATATACAAGTTAAAATTAATATTAATTTTTTCCAGTAAATCATCCATAAGAAAATATGTCACAAAGTCCATTCATCTCTTTTGATGCATTTTGTTTAGAATGCTAAAGGTTTAGAAAGGAGTAGAGAAATGCCAGGATGCCTTTGACAAATTAAATTAAGAAGAGAAATCAGATGTCATATCAAGACCAGTCAGGCCAACAGCTTATTTACCATAATTATATACAAATACTTTAGCTGTTATAAAAGTTTAAAGGCAAAATTCCATTTAAGCAAAAATGTGTAAGCCTTCTATAAAAGAGAATTTGGTAATGTTTGGAGAGATACTAGGGAGATCTTATACCCCAACACTTTCCCTATTCATAGGAAGAATTTTTGAAGTCAGACTTAGATTTGTTTTGAGCCCTGGTTCTGACTGGCTAGGACAGAGTTAGTTATCTATAAAATTATGATCCTAATACTTAGGTTACATGGTTTAACCACAGTTATTAGGTGAAACTGAAGGTGAGTTAAACACTCAAATAACAACAAGAATTAAATTGGGGGGTTCTTTTTTGGCCAGGGGGAAGGCAGGGCAGTTGGGGTTAAGTTGCCCAAGGTCACACAGGTAGTACATGTAAAGTGTCTGAGGTTCAATTTGAACCCAGGTCCTCCTGACTCTAGGGTCAGTGTTCTATTCACTGTGCCACCTAGCTGCCCCTCAACAGGGATTTATTAAGTAGCAGCTACATGCAACTGGCTGGCATAGACTGCGCTCTAGGGATTCAAAGATAAAAACCTCCCAGTTCCAACCCTGAAAGACCATATAGTCTCATAGAATAAGAGAGCCAAATGGAACTTCAGAGTACAGAATTACAGATAATATCAAACCTTTATAAACTAAATTGAACCAAGGAACCACAAGCAGGACAGTATGTCTGGACAATAGAGCATATAAACAGGAATGGTGTATAAGAAGACTGGGAAGAAAGGAGGGGGAAAGCTGAAAAGGTCTTTAAATATTCAATAGAAGCATCTATATTCTCTTCTAGGGATAACACTTGTTGATTATAGTGAGAGATAATATGGAGAGACCTGTGCTTTAGGACAATCATTTTATTGACTATATGGCAGATGAATTCCAGTGGTGAGAGAGTTGAGACAGGAAGAAAAAAATTGAAGGCTACTGTAATATTATAAGTGAGAGGTGATGAAGGATTGAAATAAGATGGTGGCTATGATAGTAGAGTAAGGGGGCGGGGATATATAAGTAAATCTGTGGTTAACTAAGAGGTGGTACAGTAGAGTGCTGGGCACTGTCCAGGAAGACTCATTTTCATGAGTTCAAATCTGGCTTCAGATGCTTACTAGCTATGTGACCCTGGGCAAGTCACTTAACCCTGTTTCCCTCAGTTCTTCATCTGTAAAATGAAGTAGAGAAGGAAATGATAAGCCATTCACTGCCAAGAAAATCCCAAATGAGGTCATGGAGAGTCAGACACAACTGAAAAACAGCTTAACAACAAAAAGAGTTAGGAATGTCAAGATTTAAGAAATGAGTAACTGTGTGAAGGGAATGAAAGTGAGAAGTTAAAATAGCAGCCCCAGGTAGCACATGGATGATGGGAAGGGTCATGGCAGCCCTAATAGTTATTGGTAAGTTCAGAGGAAGGGTGGGTTTTGGGAAAAGGTAATGAATTCTGTTTGGGGCATGTTGATTCTGAGAGGTTTATAGCTTATCCAATTCAAAAATAACCAAAAGGCATTTCGTGAGTTGGGACAATAGCTCAGGAGAGACTAAGGTCAAAAACTAGGAGTTAACTGCATAGAGATAACAATTGAAAAGAAATGAGGATGCATCTTATAATTACTAAGTATTATAAAAATTCAAGATCTTTATCTTCTTTTATGATTTTCTGTATAGTTCTTTACATAAGCTCTACTTTGTGTTTAATTATAGTGTGGAGGCAACCCTCAGTTCTGGAAGGCTATGCCAGCAGAGCCCAAGGTTTGGCAGCTTATATGGCCATGGAAAAGCTGTGATTCCTGTCATGTGACAGTCTGTGACCTCTATGCAAAAACAAGGCTAGATGATGATGAACCCATTACTGGGAAACAAAATGATTTCCTCATGTCTTTTCAGTTATGGTTATAAAGTGGTGAAAATGGGGGCAAATGATATGAAGAATGTCACATTTGTTTTTCTTACTTTCTACAAATATTAATTTAACTCTCCATTTCAAATCCTTTTCTACTTACACAAAAAGATACATACACCAGTCATTCAGCTTATCTTTACCACTAGTGCACAGAATTACATCCAAATTTTAATTCTCACAGAAACTAAACAAAAAGACCTAAAAGTTTTTAATTTAAATGTAAGGAAAGCAAATAGATTCTTGTCAGAGGGGCAAAAAATTTCATTTTATGTGACAGTTAATTACCTTGAATTAAGATGCCCATGATGAACATATTAGAATAATTATAGCATACATTTCATCATCTGTTGCAGAGGATGAAGATAAGACCCTTGAGTTCAAGTCAAAGCAAACTTTAGAACTTGAGGACTTAGAGGCAAAGATAGGCAAAGGAGATGAATGAAAAAACTAGTTTTAAAAAGTCTTAAAGACCTAGACGACTCAAATGGAGTTATTTCCTTCATGTACAGGAGAGAGGGGTGACAGATGGACAGGACAAGAGCTATACTGTAATTGACACAACATTAAAAGAAGTTGAGAAAGTTTTCTGTAATTTTGGGTAGATGTTCTATAGAAGATTTATAGAAAGAAGTAGACTGGATCAGTTTACAAGGTGTAAATGACTTGCAACATGTATCATTGGAAGAAGCAACAATAACAATAATTCAAAATATCTCTCTATGTATCTAATAACTACTACCCCTGCAATTCCATCATTAAGTAGGTCTCTTTGTGTCTTTGAGAGTTCCCTGTTAAAAATATAAATGTTCCTGGGAAAGGCACACTATTTTCCCCTTATCAACTATTATCTGCTTATCATGAATTGCTTTAACATATTACCCAATCACCTAGAAAAGGAAAATAGGACAGGGTAGAGTCTTGGAAGAGGTAAGTTGGGTTAGAAGCAGAATCTGAATTATGAAATCCTGCTAGAGAAAGCTATGACTAGGTATGAAGACAAATCATTCCACTCAGTTTATTTATATGATTATAGGGACCATAGAACAGGTTGGATGAACACAGAAAAGTGTTATGGTAAGGAGCCAAAGACAAAGTTCTCTACTTCCTTATTTTGGAAGTAGAGACCATTATTCCTCTTCTTCCATGTACATGTATAAATAGCTGACCAAAGGCTATCACTTAAAACAAGTATTTTATTTGTGTAACAAACTGATTAACTGGTTGAGGTCTATTAGCCTTAAACTCTCCCTAAACACTGTTCCATGAAGTGTTTAAGTGGCATAAATGCTTGATGATTTTACCAGTGTAGGAAAGATTCTGGCAGGTTCTGTCTTGGGGTATAAGAAGAGCAAATGTCTGTACTTCTCTCTTATCATGAGCTGGACAGGACTTGTGAGATAATTTAATTTATCTCCCTTATGTTATAACTAGAGAAACTGAGGTCCCAATTGGTTAAATGAGTTGCCCAAGATAAGCTAGGTAAGTGCAAATCCAGGTCTTGGTACTGAATCATATGGGTGCCAGGTAAGCTGAGTTTATATAGGCTCAAAACTTGAAACAATGGACATTACCCAAAGCACTCTGGTTGATTTTTCCAGAGACAGTAAATATTTAATTGTAGAGAGAGTAAAAGGGAGAGGAGGGAGGATATGATTTCCATTCCCCAATGTGTGTGATACGTTTGCAGAATGCAGTTATGTAAAAGGTGGTTTTAGTGTGAAAACAAAATGGACTTATGCTCTGACTGAGTCAAGGAAAAAAATAACACAATTGCCTAAGAAAACAAATTACCCATTTCTCTGAGGGCTTTAAAGAATTAAACTCAAAGTAGCATGAAGCAGTCAAGACTCAGAGCAGTTATAGGTGCAAATAAAACTGCTACTTAATTTTGCAAAGGGAGAAGGAATGTGACTCTCCCCTTTTTTATTATGGGGTCTAGCAGCAGAGAGGTGGCATCCTAATCAGATCCCGAGGGAGGAAGAGATGATAAACAAAGAAGCTTCATGTAGAGTAGGGGTCTTTTTTACTCTCCCCCCACCCCTATAATTATCATATGACTTTGAAGGAGATTTATTGGACTGGTTGGAGACAATGCATCAGGTAGAGAGCTCTAAAGAGAAATAGCTAACTCAAAAAAGCCAGTTTCACTTAGTGAATCTTAATGGAGTCCCTAACTCACCCCTCACCAGGACAAATAAGCTAACTTCAGAAGGAAACCGACTCAGAAAAGCCCCGAAGGAGTATGGGCTGTGGAAAAAAGTGAACCATGGGAATGCAAATAGAGCTCTCTATCAAGAAGACAAGGACTTTCAGATCTACTGACTGATTGTTAATGACAAATACACCAGCAAAGGCTGGTGAGCTACAGGACTAGTACTTACCATCCCTTGCAGGGACTTTCTGAGATTGAAACTTGTTTATATGAGAAGTCAGAAAAGTACTATCAGAAGAGGAGTGCTATCTCTGGAAAACTCACTCCTTTTATGAATTTCTTCTTCTTTTTTCTTTATTTTTGTGGAGAGGAGAAAGCAGGGCAATTGGGGTGAAGTGACTTGCCCAAGGTCACACAGCTAGTAAATGTCAAATGTCTGACACCGGACTTGAACTCAGATCCTCCTGAGTCCAGGGCTGCTGCTCTATTCACTACACTATTTAGCTGCTCTCAATTCCTTTTTAAGGAGCCAACATTTTTCTAATCTCCCAGGTTTACAACCTTGATGTTATAATCCTCATTCTCCCTCATGTCACATATCCAATCCCATATAACCAATTATTTACTAAATTTTGTCAATCTTGTCACAAATGCTTTCATTTATTTCCCCTTCTCTCCATAGACACAGTTATCTTCTTAGTTCAGGCCCTCAATTAGTCTAACCTAAACTATTGTAATAGCATTATAATTGATCTCCCTGCCTCAAGTCTTGTCTTACTTCAATCAATCTACACAATTGCCAAAAAGGTTTTACTAAAGCACAGCTGTAGCCATGTTGGCCTACTACTCAATAAACTTCAATTTCTTCCTATTACCTTTAGGAGCAAATATAAATTACTCAGACTGGCTTTTACATCCCTTCACAATCTGTGCTTAATCTCCCTTTCTGGCCTTATTACATATTATTCCCTTCACAACTCTGTGGTATAGTAAATTAGGTCTTTATATTGTTTCTCATGCATGGAGGTCCATTTCTTATTTCCCAGCCATCACACTTGTATTATGCTCCACCCATCATGAATTCCACTCCCTCACATTTCTTCCTCTCATAATTCCCAATTTCCTTCAAAATTCAATTCAGTTGCAACCCTGTATATTGATGTCTTTCTTGATTCCTCTCAGCTGCTAGAACCCGATCACTTGAACATATTTTGTATATAACTTTATATATTTTGTCTCTTCCCTACCCCCAGAATATAAGATCCTTGAAGGCAAGGCCTTTTTAACTTTTATCTTGGTACCCTTTAGTGCCTAGCATAGTAACAATAAATGTATGACTAGGTTACATGGCATGGGAATTTTAGTTACTTTTGAATATAATTTCAAATTGCTTTGCAGAATATTTGGAACAATTCATAACTCTACCAATAGTTTATTAGTATGTCTGTCTTTCTATAGCCCCTCTGACACTACTTCCACATTTTATTATATTTGTAAATTATCTGAGTGTGTATCTCATATTAATGTTTATTAGTTATTTGTGACAATTTTTAATGTGGTTGTTAATAGTGCACTATTTCTTTTTTAAAGAATCATTTTTTGTATCTTTTGTGCCTATTAAAGAATTTCTCTTGGTTACATATATTTGCACTAGATATTTATATATTTTACATATAAGACCTCTATCAGAAATATTTGATGGAAAAAATTTTCTTCCTATTGATAATCATTTCTTATCCTAGTTGCATTGGTTTTGTTCATGCCAGACTTTACTATTTCATGTAACTAAGTTACTTACTTTGTCTTTTGTAAGACATTTGGTGTGAAAGATAACAGATTTCATTCTATTTTCATTAATAAATGATATGCCTGGCAGAGCCAAGATGGTGGCGTAGAAGCAGCAAGGTCCCACAGCTCCCACACCGCCACCCTAAACACCCAGAAAATATGAGCCCAGACAAAGTCTAGGAAAGTCTAGGATTCTCAGACTCACAAAAATACAGAGAATCCATCTCTCGCTGAAGGCAGCTTGGCAGCAGGGGCTCAGCGTGGCCACCTGGAGCAAAGGCTTGAACAGCTGGAAGCCGAGGCCACAGGCAGGCCTGGGGCAGTGGGAAGGAGCTGAGCTGAGCCCCGCAGCCAGCCTGCAGAGGTTCTACAGCCTCTAGCACCTCCACATCTGCCAAGGCGTGAGGAACGGGATGGGAGAGAGGCAGCTCACACCACAGCGGAGCAGAGACCACAGAGCCCAAAACCGTTTCCGCTGTGGCCCGGCCAGACCCCAGGGCACCACGAAGAGCAGTGGAGCCTCCCAAACAGCAGCATGAGTGTACTTCAAAGAAAATCTAAAGCGCCTGCCTAAGGGGATCTTTAAATCTTCAGATACGGTTAGTGAAAGTGAAACTTTGAAAATTAATTTGGGGGTGGTAAAGCAGTTCGGGCCACTCTGCCCCCAGGGCAAGGAAGCAGTGGGGGAAGGGAACTGCTGGAACCAGCAGCGGCCCCCACCAGGCTGCTTCAGAGCCCCTGGCCTGCGGATTCAGCAGAGGGGCTGAATCAATTGATCAGGGCCAAGTGCTCTTGCGTTGAGCTGCCTGGATCCAGATCATGGTCTTTGGTGGTGGTCCTGGGGTGCACTTTCAGCAAGCCAAGGTTGGGGGACTTGCAACACCCCCCTAATAGCACCAGCAGTTGGGAAAACCCCAGCGATTTGGAACAGAGCTTCCCCCCTTGGAAGCAGAGTTTCACAGAACTAAAAAAACCAAACAATTAATGGATTCACCAACATGAGAAAAAGGAAGCAAAATAAAAACAATAAAACTTTAGAATCCTTTTTTGGGGACAAAAAGGGTCAAAGCATGGAACAGAAAGAAGAAAGCCCAGAACTCAGAACTCCCACACCAAATGCTTCCAAAACAATTGAAGAATGCCTAGAAGCTATACATCAACTGAAAAAGGACTTTGAAAACCAAATAAGAGAAGTGGAGGAAAAATTGGGAAGAGAAATGAGAATGATGTGAGAAAATCATGAAAAGAGAGTCAACAACCTG
>CM053595.1:30618572-30651870 GCA_028646575.1 Pseudocheirus occidentalis | reverse complement strand
TAAAAAGTCAAATTTGCCAGATGGAAAAAGAATCTCAAAAGCATTCTGAAGACAATAATTCCTTCAAAATTAGAGTGAAACAAGTGGAAGCAAATGACTTTATGAGAAACCAAGATACTATTAAACAGTCACAAAAAATGAAAAAATAGAAAGTAATGTGAAATATCTCCTTGAAAAAAACACTGACCTGGAAAATAGATCCAGGAGAGACAATTTGAAAGTTATTGGTTTACCTGAAAGCCATGACCAAAAAAAGAACTTGGAAAGCATCCTTCAAGAAATTCACAAGGAAAGCTGCCCTGATGTTTTAGAATCAGAGGGCAAAGTAGAACTTGAAAGAATTCACCAATCACCTCTTGAAAAAGATCCCCAAAAGAAAGCTTCTAGAAATATTATAGCCAGGTTCCAGAACCCCCTCATCAAAGAGAAAATATTACAGGCTGCCAGGAGGAAACACTTTGAATACTGTGGAAACACAATTAGAATAACCCAGGATGTGGAAGCTTCTACACTGAGGGATCAAAGGGCCTGGAATATGATATTCTGGAGATCAAGGATGCTGGGATTAAAACCAAGAATCACCTACCCAGAAAAATTGAATATAATGTTCCAGGGGAAAATATGGTCATTCAATGAGGTGGAGAACTTTCAAGCCTTCTTGCTGAAAGAACCAGAACTCAACAGAAAATTTGACATTCAGACACAAGAAGCATGAGAAGGTAAACATGGGAAAGAAATCATAAGGAATTTATCAAAGCTGAATTATTTACATGCTAATATGGAAAAATGATAATAGTAACTTATGTAAAGGCACAGGGACAGAATAGAGAATAGAACAAGGTGCTGGGGATAGGAAGGAGGGACATATAATCAGCCTCTCACAATATGTCCTCTCTGGAGATGTCCTGTGTAATTACACATGCACAGCCTGTATTGAATTGCTTGTCCTTCCAGTGGGGGTGGGTGATGTGGGAGGAACCAAAAGAATTTAGAATTTGAAGTTCTATAATCAAATGTTAAATATATATAAATAATAATAATAATTATTATTATTATTAACTACATGCAACTGGGAATTAAGATATTCAGGCACTGGGGTAGGGAGACGATCCTGCCCTACCAGAAAGTTAGAGGGGCTATGGAGGAGGATATAGGAGAGAGCAGATTGGGGGAGGGGCTTTACAGTGGAATGGCTATTTTGGTGTTGTGGATAGGGGAAAGACAGGGAGAAAATTTGTAATTCAAAATCTCATGGAAATGAATGATGTAAACAAGAAAATAAATAAAATAATTCAAAAAGAAAAAACTTCTTGGTATATAATTGTGGGAAAATTAAAATACAATTTAAAGCACAAAAAATAAATGATGAGGGGACTGATCTCATAAAAATATGACAAGACCTATATGGATTGGTGCAAAGTGAGAAGAAACAAGAGACTGTTTCTCTTCTCTGATGTGCACAGCAACAGCAATAGCAATATTGCAATTATGATCAGCCATGAAAGATTTGGCTATTCTGATCAACACAATGAGCCAAGACAAGTCCACAAGATTCATAATGAAAAAAAATAGTATATTCCTTGACAGAGAGGACTAAGGAACTCTGAGGGCCAACCCAAATTTAATTTCCTCACTTTCTTTATTTTCCTTGCTTTAAAAAATATGACTAATATAGAAATATGTTTTGCAGGATTTCGCATGTAAAATTGATATCACATTGTTTGCCTTCTCAGTAGGTTGCAAAGGAAGTGAGAGGGAGGGAGAAAAATTGGAATACAAAATTTAAAAAGAGAAAAAAATTTAAAAAATAAATAATAAATTTAAATGTTAAAAATATATATTTAAAATTTTTTTTTAAATCCTATGAGTAAACTACTTTTCTCTTTGGTTGCAGGAATCAGTCATAAAGCAGTATGTAATAATTCTGATTCTCACACTTTTAAACTGTATGACCCTGGGCAAGTCCCATAACCTCTGTGGACTTTGACTTTTCCCATTTGCAAAATTAGGATAAGAATAGATATACCCTTCTCAAAATCTCCCTCATATGTCTCATTGTCTCATGGTGGTTACCCATGAGATTTGGAAGGTTAATGCACCAGAGAGCAAATTCTTCCCATGTAGAAAACAGGCCTATTACTTCAAAGGACTTTGGAAGAGGCTAAATAATATTTTGTATATAAAAAATGCTTTGTAAGAATGTCAGTTGGGGAGGGTGCTAGACCTGGGGAAAACAAAACAAAACAAAACAAAACAAAACTTGGGTTGATGCTTCTGACATTGACAAACTCAGTGACCTTGAGCATATTCCTTTACATCTCTGAGCCATTTGTAAAATGGAGATAATATTACTTGTGGAACTTATCTTACAGGGTTGTTGTAGGTTTTAAATGAACCAACCTAGGTAGAATATTGCACAAAATTTTAAAGTTCTGTATACATGTCTATCATTATTAGATATGAAGGTACTTTTTGAAAATAAGTAAGCATGATTAATGTCTGTAACCCCACTTAGCTTGCCAGTCTAGTGAGTATCACCTGTTTCTGTAGCAATATTGACTGAACCAACAGACTGAAAGGGGTTACACACAAATGGTTACATATATGAGGTACTATTTTATTTTTTCATCTTATAAGAAAAATGTTACTGAAACTTTTTATTATGAGGGCATCTATTCTTTTAAGAAACATGTGTTATAAGATTATATTTAAGGTGCCGATTTTTCCAAGGCATGTGTCTACCACCCAGCCGTCCCTCAAAAAAGAAAAAAAATTCAGACACAAACTCCAGCTATAAAGCAGGTCGGCTTCGAACTTTAACGTAACTATAAATAATACCCCGTGTTTTATCAACATTCCTACTAGTCAAAACTACTCACAAAAAGTTTAGATTTTTAATGGGAATACCTACTGATTTATAATCTAACAACTACCTTTTGACTAGAAAGTGTCTTTGAGTTCTGAATACTCATCTAGTTCTCAGTCCATGGACCTATACAGGTCTACCACTCATTCTGGTACTAGCTCAGACAGCTTCTGAAAAGAATGGGAAATGCTTATATAAATGCCATGCAAATTTTTTAGCTACTTTCTAGCATGGATAGTGGATAGTGTAGAAACAGATTGATGAGTCAGAAATTTTCAAAAGTCAAACTCATTAAAATCAACTTGATCATTAATGATAGGAGTACTTAAGTCAGGTAGCCCCTTGATCTAGATCAGCAGTTCTCAACCTGTGGGTTATATTCAATTTGTAACAATGAAAATATATCCTGCATATCAGATAGATTCATAACAGGAGCAAAATTACAGTTATGAAGTAGCAACAAAAATAATTTTATGTTTGGGGGTCACCACAACATAAGGAACTGTATTAAGGAGCTGCAGCATTAGGAAGGTTGAGAACCACTGATAGAGTTTACATAATTGACATTGCTATATCTATGTGTCATAGTGGATAGCACACTAGACTTGGAGTCAGAAAGATCTAAGTTCATGTGTGACCTCAGGGACTTATTAAGTGTTTCACCTTGGGTAAGTCACTTAATTTTTCTGCGCTTCAGTTTTCTAATCTATAAAATAAAAATGATAGTAAATAACTCCCAGTGTTTTTGTAAGGACAAAAATGAAGTAGTAGTATCCACAAAGTAATTTGTAAACTCTAAAGTGATACATAAATGCCAGTTGTTGTTGTTGTTGTTGTTACATTAGGGCTGAATAATTTATATATTTTTCCACTTCCTGTAATTCTCTACTCCTCTCTTCACAAATCCTAGTATATGCACCCCAGTCTATCTCCCAGACTTTTCCCTTCCTTGTCTATACAGCAGGAACAAATCAGACTACTCAGCATTCCTGGAACATATTCCCTGTTTTCTTGCATCCAGGTCTTTTTCCACACTGAACTGCTATCCTCAAAATGGAATTCCCCTCACACCCATCACCCAAAATTCTATCCATCCCTCAAAACCCATTTCACCAGAAATGTAGTCTCTCCCCTAGATTGAAAGCTCCATGAGACTGGGGATTGGTCTTTGTATTTGTATGTCCAGGATGTAACATAATTGGCACCCAGTAGACACCTTTGCTGATGGATTTATCTGATCTGTATGATGAAATTAAAGGTTAAAATTAAGGAATCCTAGGATTTAAAGTTAGCAGGAACCTTAGAGATTATCTCATACAATCCCCTAAGAATGACAGAAATTCAGAGTTGCCACCTCAGAAGTCATATTGTCCAATCAATGCCCAGCAAAGAATACTCCCCTATAACAAATTCTGTAAGTGGTCATCAAGCCTTTGCTTGAAACCTCCAATGAGAAGGAAGCCATTGCTGGTAGGTGTAGTCCATACCACTTTGGGATATATCTGTTCAAAAGTTTTTCCTTATATCAAAGCCCTAAATGCCTAAACATCTACTGTTGGGAGCCAAGTAGTACAAAGAAAATTACTCTTAAAAGTGACTGCCTTTTAAACACTTAAATGCATCTACATGCCCCCTCTTAAGTCTTTTCCAGGCTAAATATTCTTATTTTCTTTAAATAGCTCTCAGTTTGGACTCAAGATCCTTCACTATTCTGCTTGCAGAGTAAAACTGTACTATTCCTTATATTATCTTTTTTTAAAACTTATTGCTTCTTTTAGTTCAACCAAATGCTAATGTTGGAAATTTGGGGTTGCTATATTACTTTATGCAATCATAATAAACTTGTTTTCATTAAAATTCATATTTTAAGGCAAAATACTGCCTAGTCATGCATCCATCATTTTGTGCTTGTGAAGCCAAAATTTTGAACTCATATTTAATTTGCCCCTATTAAATTTCATCTTATTAGATTCAACCCCAATGTTATAACCTGTCAGAAAACTGGCTTCATCATACAAGGTGTTAGCTATCCTAAGTAACATTAAGTCCTCTGAAAAAGTGGTAAGAATTTTGTCTGTACCTTTAAAAATTATTATATAATAAAAGGCTTTGCCCAGATCCCTGGAAAACTCCGATGGAGACCTTCCAAGTTCATATCAAACCATTAGTGACTATTATTTGAGTTCAGCTTTTTAAGCAAGCTTAATCCAGCTAATTATATCATAGAATAATCCACTTTTCCTGTCTTTTCGTAATAATGGCAAGAGTAGAAATTATCAAATGATCTGCTAAAATCTAGACAACTCATATTAACAACAGTATTATTAACTAGCTGTTTAATAATCCTGTGAACAAAGATAATGCTCTTCCAGCATGCCCCCCCTTTTTTAATTTGAGCTATCATATAATTTGATAATTGAAAAATAATAATTTTTTTCAAGTATCAAGAATATTTTTCTTCTTTCTATTTTCCCCAACACACACACACACAGACACACACACACACAAAAGTTTAAAAATATGCAAAACTCTGGCATCACATACACATATTGAAACAAAACAAATCCCCTTGTTGGCCATGTCCAAAAATGTCATGGCCTCTTCTTCATGAAGCCATGCTGCTTCTTTGGGATCTTCTTTGCCTTCATTTTCTCAACTTTTACCTAATAAGTTTAATGATATATTTTAATATTTTGTCAGTTCATCAGCCTATAGTGTTAGGATTTTATTTTATTCCCTTCCTTTTTTCTCCTTAATGCCAGGATAACATCTGCCTTTCTTCTGCACTATTTTATATTTTACCTTTACAATTTTCCATAATCTTTCATATATCTCTGATAGTGGCATAGCAATGGCAGCTACCAGTTCTTTCAGTACATGAAACTGTAGTTCATTTGGACCAAGTGACTTTAATTCTTCAAATATAGAATGCAAGCTCCTTGAGAGCAGGCACTATTTTATTTAGTTTTCTTTGTAGTTTGGATTCTGGTCCAATGCTTGATAGGCAGTAGGAACTTAACAAGTACTTGTTGATTGGGTGATTGATCCAGGGTCCCTAGGTTTGGTGTAGTTCAATTGTTTTCCATCATGTCTGACTGAACTCATTTGGGGTTTTCTCAGAAAAGATACTAGAGTAGCTTTCCATTTATTTCTTTCTCTTGTTCATTTTACAGATGAGGAAACTGAAACAGGGTTAAGTGACTTGTCCAGGAATGACTGGGGCTAGATTTGAACTCAGGAACATGTCTTCCTGACTCCAGGTCTGGCACTCTGTCTACTGTGCCACCTAGTTGCCCCTAAATAGTTAGATATTTTCCAAGTATTTCCTTCTTTATCATGAGTATCACTTCTTTATTAATGTTGTTTCCCCCTAATCTTTGTAGCTCACAGGATATTTTCTTTGGCAGAGAAAGCATGCAAACTATGTATGAGAGCAGTTGTGTCTTTTCTCAGTCCTTAGTTATCATCATTCCATTCACCCAAACAACTGTCCTATCTCTTCTTTCATCTTCTGCTTTTCCCTAATTTAGCAAAAAAAAAATGAAAAATTATTTTGTTATTCTTTTGTCTTTCCCCACAGCTTCAGCCCGTTCTGACCTTTAGTCCTCCTAGTAACTGTGACGGGGATGAAAAACCTGAGAGACAGATTTTCTGGGTAATTATTAACCAAATTATCAATTAGTCTAGTTGATAAGTAATAAGTTGATGATCAAAGATTTCTTTTAGTAACCAAAAACCCCTAAAGGAAAATACCAAACACCTTAATTTTTTTTTAAGTGAATGCCTTGGAGAAGAGAAATCAAACCTGATTGGCAGACATTTAGATAAGGAGGTGGGCTAAAAGTCTTCAGGTCCTCCAGTAGAGAATGTGGCTTGATCTTAAGTCTGGACTGAGGAATACATCTTTACCAAGACCATTTTAGTTAGCTTTCTACTTTATGAGTTGGGTCACCTTATACTCTAATGTATGGATGCCAGGGCTTGGGTTCATGGCTTGGGGACAGAAATTCATCTAGATTAGATTCTGTTTACACTCTAAAGAGAATTAAATTCTCATAGTTGAATAGGGTCCCTCCCAAGACGAAGGAGCAGGTTCTCTGAGAATTAGGGCAATCTCTTTCAACTCTCAGCCATATACTTTAGAACCTAACTGACTGACCTACAGGAGGTTTGTTCTTAAATGAGCAAATTAAAAACAAAAGACAAAACAAAACAACCTTATATCCAAGGGTTATTAATATAATATAAAATAAATATTTATCTTACATCCTTCTCACAAGTTTGTATTTATATTCTGTTACCTGACCTTTCTTCCACTCTTTCTACATAATCTTTTATAATTCTAAGGCTTCTGGCTCAGAATCATAGAACCCTAGGCTTTTCAGCTCCTTTAGTCCCCATCTTCCTTGTTCTTAACTCCTAGTCTATAAACCCTTTTAGAGCAGCAACACGTTTTACTTATCTAAATTAAACTTAATCAGCTCACTAAAGCATTTAGTACAGATTCTGGATATATGAGGCACCTAATGAATATTTATTTAATTAACAATTGAATATAGTAGACATGTTATTAAGCATATGAATATGTGCATATATGTTTGTATATATATACATATATATATATATATATATATATACACACACACACACACACACAAACACATACACATCAACAAGCATTTTTATATACCCACTATGTGCTAAATACTGGAGATACAAAGACAAAAATGAATTCAGCCCTGTGTTTTTATTAGGGAAGACAAGAAGTACTTAAATAAATATATTGAAAATAAAAACGGAGAGAGACTGGACCTGTGATTTCCTTTGCATATGAACTTCTAGATAGGAAATTTCCCTCTATAATTGTAGCTCTGCACAGTCTCTGAAATGTATGGTCTTAAAGATCTGCCTGGAACACTGAGTGCTTAAGTGAATTGTTCAGCATGCTACAGTCTGTATGTGTCAGAAGGCAAAAATAAACTTGAGATGTAGATAGATAGATAGATAGATAGATAGATAGATAGATAGATAGATAGATAGATTTATAGATCTAGATCTATCATCTCTCTCTCTGTCTCTGTCTCTCTGTCTGTCTGTCTGTCTGTCTGTCTCTCTCTCTTTCTCTCTCTCTATTGGAGGGGGGAGAAAAAAAGGGGAAGAAAGAGAGGGCATCAACAGGTGGAAAGGACAGGTAAGACCTCCTGTAAAAGATAGTGCCTGGCCAGAGTTTAAAAGGAAGCTAGGAATTCTAAGAGATTGACAGTACATTCCAGATACTTGGAAAATCTAATATAAAGGTATGATAATGGGAGAAAGGAGACGGGAAACGAGATATAGAATATTACAAACACATGCACACAAAACCACGAAGACCTAAACATATCATATCGATAGGGGAAATACATTTTTCTTTCAATATCTATTAACAATTTGGTTATTATTCATATTTTAATTAGAAAAATTTATTTTAGAGAACTCATTTTTAACACAGTCTAGCTAATAGTTCTACTTCAATCAGCTTCCACAAGGAGTCTCCAGCCTCAAAGTTTTCAGTGAATGAATTTCTTCCCCTCCCAAATCTTACCCCTTCATCAAGTAAAGAAACATTTAAGATTGTAGACTTCTCATTTCTTGGAGTTGGAGGTTTAAAAATGGTCTGCTCCACAGGAGATTACACATTAGGACAGACATATCACCTAAAATGGTTGCAATTACTTCCAGGGTCTTCAAGTAATCTGAGCAGGCACTGTATATTGCCACAAAAGATTCTCCCCTCTCTATCCTGGTCCCCAAGTAAGGTTAAAAGTTGCTGGAATCAAAGATTTAGACAAGAAGTAGCGAAGGTCAGATGGAAAAGAAGGTCAGACACACACAATAAGTCAAGAAAAAATAAAAATGAAGTCTTCCCATAGCTAACCAGTAGTTTCACTAAATTACCATCTTTTTTTCTTTTCCTGAAGAGTTAGGCAAAACTGTGGTAAAATGTGGCGTATATGAAGTTATATGTGTATATATACACACACACAGACATGTATGTATGTGTATATATGTATGTATATATGTGTATGTATATGTATATATGTGTATATATTTTATGTATGTATGTATATATACATACACACACACACATAAGGTTTTTCTTCCTCCTTTATAAATTATCTATTTGGAAATGAGAAATGAGATAAATGATTAAAAGGAAAGATATGAAACAAAAATTAACGGTATTACTGATGAAACAATAAAAAACAAAAACACTGCAATTATAACTTCAAAGGTAACTTTTTCCTTAGATCCTAAAATTACCATTATGATTAAAATGATCTACATGAAAAGCTGAAGGATATTGTTAATGTTTCTGATAGATAGAGTCTCTGGGAAACATTCAATTATCATATTCAACCAGAAAAATCAAGAAATGTACCACTAAATTCTGCATGGTAAACATTGTATTTTAAAAAGAGAGATACAATGATTTTTAGTTAAAAATTAGACAAAAAATGTTTATTAGACAAAAAATGAAGATATAATGAAATACAATAAAGCTATGAGGGTAGGAAAAACAAAATTTTCAAAAATCTGGCATATACGGAGCCTATTTCTTTTTTCCCCCTTTTTGTACCATCTTTTTTATTAATATTTTCATTTAACTTTTTCATCGTGACATGTAAAAACATTTTTAATACTCACATTTTAAAACTCTTAGTTGCAAATTTCCTCCTTTCCCCCTTCTCTTTCATATTGAGAAGGCAAGTAATTTGATATAGGCTATACATGTGCAGTTATGCAAAATATTTCCTTATTAGTTATGTTGTAAAAGAAAAGAGAGAAAAAAATCCTTGAGAAAAATAAAGAAAGTAAAAATTAAAGTATACTTCAATCTGTATTCAGATACCATCAGTTCTTTTTCTGGGGATAGCTAGCATCTTACATCATAGGTCCTTCAGAGTTCTCTTGGATCATTTTATTGCTGAGAATAGCTAAGTCATTCACAGCTAATCATCTTACAATATTGCTGTTACTTTTCACATAGTACATTTCACTTTGCATCAGCTCCTGTAAGTCTTTCCAGGTTTTGGGGGGAGCCGCTTGCTCATCATTTTCTACAGCATAATGATATTACATCACAGTTTGTTCAACGATTCCCTGATTTGTGGGCATTCCCTCTATTTCCAATTCTTTCCCACCAGAAAAAAGCTGCTGCAAATATTTTTGTACATATAGGTACTTTTCCTTTTGGCTTTTAATCTCTTTTGGGATACAAATCTAGTAGTTGTATTGCTAGGGCAAAGAGTATGCAAGGTTTTATAGCCTGTTGGGCATAGTTTCAAATTGCTCTATGGAAGGGTTGAATCAGTTCACAACTTCATCACAGAATTAATGTCTCATTTTCTCCACATCTCCTCTAACATTTGTCAGCCTCTTTTTCTATCCTTTTAGCAAGTCTAATAGGTATAAGTTAGTATCTCAGAATTGTTTTAATCTGCATCCCTCCAGTTATTTTTTATTTTAGAGGACTTTCTTTTTTGGCTATAGATAGCTTTAGTTATATATCTGAAAACTATTCATATTTCTTTATCATTTATTAACTGCAGAATAATCCTTAGTTTTATAAAATTGTCCCAATTCTCTATGTTTGAGAAATGAGACCTAAAGGAAACTGCTTCAATTTTTTCACAATTACTATTGCCAATTGTATTTCCCTCCATCCTATTTTTCCCCACTTATTTATTCTCTCTCTCCTTTTATCCTATCCCTCCTCAAAAGTATTTTGTTTCTGACTACTCCCTCCCCTCCCTCTGCCCTCCCTCCATGTCTACCACCCCTCGTCCTTGTCTTCCCCCCTTCCCCTCCTACTTTCCTGTAGGGTAAGATAGATTTCTATACCCATCTGAATGTGTATGTTATTCCCTCTTTGAACTAATTTTTATGGGAGCAAAGTTGACTCACTCTACCTCACTTCTTCCCCCACTGGAAAAACGTTTTCTTGCCTCTTTTATGTGAAATAGTTTACCCCATTCTACCTCTCCCTTTCCTATTCTCCAATGACATTCTTCTCTCACTCCTTTTTATTTTTTAGATATCTCTTCAAATTCAACTCACACCTGTGTCCCTGTCTATATATACTCCTTCTAACTGCCCTAATAATGAGAACATTCTTAGGAGTTTCAAGTAGTGTCTTCCCATGTAGGAAAGCAAACAGTTTAATCTTATTAAGTACCTTATGATTTCCCTTTCCTGTTTACCTTATTATGCTTCTCTTGTGTCTTATAGATGAGAGTCAAATTGTCTATTCAGTTCTGGTCTTTTCATTAAGAATATTTCAAAGTCCTCTATCTCATTGTATGTCTATTTTTCCTCCTGAAGGATTATACTCAATTTTACTGGGTATGTGATTCTTGTTTATAATCCTAACTTTTTTGCCTTCCAAAATATCATATTCCAAGTCCTTTAATCTTTTAATGCAGAAGCTGCTAAATCTTGTGTTTTCTTGTGGCTTCACAAAATTTGAATTATTTCTATCAGTGCTTGCAATATTTTCTCTTTAACCTTGGGAGCTCTAGAATTTGACAATAATATTCCTGGGAGTTTTCATTTTGGGATCACTTTCAGTAGGTGATCAGTCTATTCTTTCAATTTCTCTTTTGCCCTCTAGAATATCAAGGCAGTTCTCTTGGATAATTTCTTGAAAGATGATGTCTAGGCTCTTTTTTTTAATCATGACTTTCAGGTAATCCAATAATTTTAAAATTATCTCTCCTGAATTTATTTTCCAGTTTAACTGGTTTCCCAATGCCATTTCACATTGTCTTCTACTTTTTTCATTCTTTTTGTTTGCTTTATTTTTTTTGATTCATCATAAAATCATTAGTTTTCATTTCCTCAATTTCAATTTTTAAGATTTTATATTCTTCAGTTATTTTTTGTGCCTCTTTTTCTATTTGGTCACTTTTACTTTTTCAGGAGGCTTTTGTTGTTGTTATTTCATCAGTAAATTTTTGTGCCTCTTTTTACATTTGGCTAATTTTGCTTTTTAATGCATTCTTCTCCTCATTGACTTTTTGTACCTCTTTTATCATTTGGTGTAGTCTATTTTTTTAAGGTATTATTTTCTTCAGTATTTTTAATGTCTTTTAAGCAAGCTGTTGACTTATTTTTCTTGATTTTCTGGCAAAATTCTTATTTCTCTTCCCACTTTTTCCTCTATTTCTCTTACTTGATTCTCAAAATCTTTTTTGAGCTCTTTCATGGCCTGATACCAGTTCATATATTTCTTGTATGCTTTGGATGTAAGAGCTTTGACTAAGTTATCTTCTGAGAGTGTATTTTGATCTTCCTTGTCACCATAGTAACTTTGTATGGTCAGAATTTTTTTTCTGTCTTTTGCTCATTTCCCAAGTCTATTTCTTAGCCTTTAACTCTTTGTTATAGTAGGACTCTGCTTCTAGGATTGAGAGTCCACTGTCCCAACCTTCATGGGTTTTGTGCACCTGTTTTCAGAGATACTTGTGAGAAGCTGCAAGTTTTCACTTTTTCTAAAGTGGTATGATATAAGAAGAGGTGTTTGCTACTCTTGTGTACTGTACACTGACTTTTGAGAAATTCCAAGCACTTTTTCTGACCTGGAAGTATGACAAGGGTCCTAGTTCCATGGTATTTACAAGTTCTGTTATGCTAGAGATCCTTCTTGCCCTGGGTCTGTAAGCCAAGACTGCAACCCAAATCAGAGGTCATGCAAAGGAACAGAATCCTGCCTTAGGTCTAACAGAGACACTGTATTCTCCTTCTGATCACTTGGTTGACCCTCTCACCTCCTGTGTGCTGAGAGCTACAGAAGCTGCTGATACCATTATTCATTCAACAGCTCCCAAGGCCTGCTCCTAGATTGCAGGTCTATGCTGGTGTGGGCTACTCTGGATTGTGCCCCACTCTCACCCAGGTGCAACAGGCCTGTCCTGCTGATCTTCTAAGTTGTCACTGGCTGGAAATTTCTTTCACTTTTTTTTGGGTTCTGATGCTCCAGATTTTTTTTGCATTATTTTAAGGTGTCCAGAGGGTTTTGGGGGAGAACTTAGGTGAGTCCCTGCCTTTTCCCTGCCATCTGAGCTCTTCCTCCTCACAATGTACTTTTTATACAACACCTCCTTTGATCGTCACAACAGCCTTGCCAGACTGCTAGGGATGTTTTTATTGTACTTTTCCAAATATCTGCCCCATTTCCCACCAAATCTGGCTAAAATGAAAAAAAAATGGAAAAAAGGACAACAAAAGACTGCTGTGTTGTTTATTTTTAGTATATAGTACATCTATTAATTCTCTTATCAAAAACATAGAAATACATACGTGCATACATATGTGTGTGTTTGTTTAAGCAAGTCTGATTTCATCAATTTATGGAATTCCAAGTGAAGATCTCCCTTTACAAACACAGGTTAGAACCTTCTCCAGGGAACTGAGAAGCTAAGTTATTTATTCTGGGTCACCCAATATATGTCAGAAGTGAAATTTCAACCCAGTCAGAGCTTTCTGATTCAACTCCTGTTTTCGATCCACTATGCAACATGTTCTCTGCTTATACTGGTGTTTTGACAACAAATATTTTATATGTGTGTGTGCTAGCTAAATGGTGGTGTAGATAGAATGCTAGGAGGATCTGAGTTCAAATCTAGTCTCAGACACTATGATCCTGGACAAGTCACTTAACCCTGTTTGTCTCGGTTTCTTCATCTGTAAAATGAGCTGGAGAAGGAAATATTCAATCATTGCAGTATCTTTGGCAAGAAAATGTCAAGTAGGGTCATGAGGAGTCAGACATAACAGTGTGGTATCTGTGCACATTTCCATAGATCTATCTATCCATACATAAAATATATTCTAGCTTGCCTTGTGACATCTCTCCTGTTGTTTTGAACCAGTATTCAAATTTTTCCTTAACTTAGACATGTTTATACCTAGTCTTAATAAAATAGAATTTCGTTGAGTTTAAGAACAACCTTATCCTTATTTGCATCATATATTTATTCATGTTACTGAACATGTTTACTTACTGAAATTTACTGACTGTTTGACCATGAGAAAGTCACAAACCAATATAAATTTCAAGAAGCTTTCTAAGACATTTCTTAAAATATAAATGAGTGATAATATGTGTGCATATGTGTGTGTGGAGAGAGATACACATACATATGTGTGTATATATATATATGTATCTATATATCTGTATGTACATAGATAGACATAGAAAGAAAGAGAGAGAGAAAGAAAGAGAGAGAGAGAGAAAGAAAGAAAGAAAGAAAAAAGAAAGAAAAAAGAAAGGAGAAAGAAAGAAAGAAAGAGAAAGAAAAAATACAGATAGGTATCTATCCATTCATCCATCTATCTATCTATCTCAATAACATTTCCACAGCTACAAAATTACAGATCACTGAAATATTTAAGGGTTGGTTACTTTCAGATTAATAGTATATTATCACATTTTACATTTACTGAGAAAATTTACATTTACATTTCCTGAGAAAGTCTCAGGGAGATTGTTACTTACCTTAAGTCAAATGACTTGGTAGAGCAGGGAACATTAGCACCCCACAACAGCACTCTGTACATTTTAATGAGGTTTCTTTTCAGCAATGCACAAGTATAGATGGATATTTAGAATGATCAATAGATAGAAGGAAAGGAATAAATATCTAGATAGATAGAGATATCTAGATTAATCTAAATCTATAAATATTTAAGAATGAATACTAAATTCAAATACACAAATAGAAATAAACTACTACACAAGGTGCTCCAAAATATTGGTACAGTTTTAAACTTTAATAGAATAAAACTGCACTAAGACTTCTGACAAAAAAAAAACATGTTTTGGAACAAGGTTCATCCAAATCCTTGAATTTAGCAAATAAATCCCTGAAACCAAAAGAGCCTTGGGGAATCACTCGTTCTGACTTTTTTTTACATTAATCCTCTAAATATGTATATTGTGTCCACTGCTGGTTTATAAATGACTAAATATTACTTGAGAGAATATGTGTTTATATTTATTCTGCACACTTCAGATTTTCACTGCCACTCCCTCAATCCAAATCTTTAAATACCCAGATCAAACCCTACCTCTTTTCCAGTACTGCCTGATTCTCCAAACTGAAGTGACCTCTTCATCTTCTCAATTCCTATAGCAATTAATGTCTATATAATTCATTTGGCAAATAATAACATACTGTGATGCAACATCTCTCTATAACTTCCTTGAACTACACAAAAGTTTTGTTGTTAATTAAATTTTCATATTTTCATCTAGTCTTTCCAGCTAAATTATAAATTCCAAAAACCATTTCTTATCCTGTTTTGTAGCCATCCTCATGTAGCCCAAGGTCATTCACATGGAAGTTGTTCATAAATGCACTGTGGATCAATATCAGTAAGATATCCAGTGCTTCACTGGAAAATGATATTTTAAAATAGAAAAGATACTCTCCAGTACTCTTTAATGTGAGTTTTCCCTTTAGTGATTCAGATCATGCCCCATCTGTACCTTCCAATCCTGTATGATTATCCTCTATATCTTCATGTCATGTCAGTTTGCCATAAATGACAGACCCATCATGTTAAAGCATTCCTTGAGTTCTTTTTAACCTTTTGATACTACCAAAATAATACAAGCATTTGTCATCTATTGCCACTTCCTCTCATTATGTGACCGTTTGATCTTCTTTTTTAATCTTATAATTCTTTAATGACATCCCTTATGCCATTTTCACTATATAGTCACTTCTTGGTGAAATCTATTCATAACTTCCATATATCTTTTTACTGCCCTTCAGGTGATCACCAACTTTGACTCATTATTATTTCATGACATAGATATAACATATCACCAGAAAAAATGCTGGAATTGAAATAGCTTTGGAGCCAAGGAAAACACTGGTAATTAAAATAACTTCATTTTCTCAAAGGTAATGCAGATCACTTTCTTCCTCGTCGCCATTTCTGGTCCTAAATCCCTGTTCATTACAATTTCCATACCAAGACACATCTATTGATGGATGAGATTTATAGTTTGTCCATTCTACCATATATCATAGTATGTACAGTAGGTATTCTTCATTCACACAGCTTTAACAAGTAGTATACATGGTATTCCAATTAAGTTATTAAAATTTGTAGAATTATAAAAGTTGCGAAAAGGTTTTGAGCTACTGAAACTATTTTTAAATTTTGATAGCTTAAATTACCAACATTTTGGGGACACACTGTATGTAAATGTTTAAATCTAAGCAGGGGATCAATACAGGGTTGGAAACAAAATTCAAAAATTAGCTGTAGTAGGTTGTAATTCAAATGGTAACTGAATACAAATTGTTGGAAGAATTATGATTGCTGTGCTCTTGGAATTCCCAGTGTAAGGCTGAATCAGATAAAAAAATGCTCAGAGACAAGAGTCTCAAGGTATGGGCTCTCTCATTGTAAAACATTGAGGTTGACACCAGGGTTCAATGATATTTTGTAGAGGAAGCTACAGGGGAGAGACCTAGGCCTGCAGGCTGAAAAGAAGAAAAAAAAAAGAAAAGGCAAGAAAATGTATACATATTCTATGGATTTTAAAAATTAAAAAAAGTCTGTGAAACCGGTCTTTCTTTGGGAAAGAATGACTTCTCAGGATTCCTATTTTTAGGAGTAATATTTCTATGTATTCAAAGAGGAAAATTGAACCTCATGTCCAGAAAAGGACTATCAGCCTCCATTCTCAAACCAAATACATATGTATTGACATTTTTCAGTGATATGTAACTATAATTAAATTCTTAAGACTAAAAGCTGAAAGATTGTGAATAGACTCATTTTGGCCATTTGATCAAACTGTATGAGCTTTCCTTCTTGGGTATTCTCAGAGGCAGACCAAGCTCAGACATGCAGGGAATTTAAATGGCTCTTTTTAATGTGATAACAGTTCCAGTGGGTTCCATACCCAGAAATTAGCTCTGGATTATTCTTAGGAACTCCCAGTAAAGTCTCTTTGTTCTGGCTTTAGGCCAAATAGGATAAATTCCAGGGAGCAGGTCAACAGGAAGCAGTATTGGTGGCCAGAGAAAGATACATAGGCAATACATAATCTCTAGACACATAGGCTGACACACTCAGGGTCTCAGACTGCATAGTCTAGTGTACTTAATGCATAGACAAAAGACAGCCATCAATGCTGACAGCTGATCCATTGCTTATCTCTTTATAGTTTTCAGAGGAGAATACCTGTGATTAACTGCTACTCGCCAGCTGTTTTGGACTTGGTGACTAAGAAAGGTGAAGAGCATCAATCCAGCAGCAGATACCAGGTGTCCCTCAGTGATCCCTGAAGGGCACACACAAAGTCTCATGCCTGTGGCAGGTACTCTTGAATTCCAAAATCTCCAGAGAGAATATCTCTACTTTGCCCAGGCCACTGATACAATTTGAATGATCCCGTATAAAACAATAACACTAATTTATAATCAGTCTAATAGTAATGCTGATGTCTCTGGCAACAACAGCAGGGCACTAATAGTACACAGAGAACTAACCAGGGGAAATGAGTTCCAGTCTAACCTTTTTTACCTACTAAGTTTTGACAATTCACCTAACAGTGACTTTCTATTATGATATTATGTTATTACGATATCATTAATTATGACCTAGATAATTTTCTAAGATTATAAATCTCAGAGAAAATGGATTTATTTGTAGGTAGCTCCCTAAAGTAAAGAAATTATATTGTAATTGCTGCACACCCACCCCAAAGCTCACATTTCTATAGAGCTATAGAGCTTTAAATGTTTGTAAAAATGCATTCCTTTGAACAACTCTGTGAAGCAGAATGCCAGTAGTATTGACCCCATTTTAAGTGGAGGAGAAATGAAGTTAATGAAGGTTAAATTACTTGCTCAGGGTCATATAACTAGTAAGTGTGGAAACTAGAAATCAGCCCCAGGTCTTCTGACTCCACAGCCCATACTCTTAATCAAGAATGTAAAGAAAGTGATTTAGAGAGAAAATTTAACTAAAAAAAAAACACTTAAAGAGAAGGATAAAAAACCAGGAATAATCTGATATTCACTCTAGATTTAGAGAGAATAGATTTCAAAGAACTGGTATAGGCAGGAAATCAGACTAAAATTTTACAGGGAAGACAGTCCTGGAGGGATAGGAAGTTCTTGAAAATGAAATTCTGAAGACCCAAAGAGAAGTAATTTCTAAGAGGTGGGGAAAAAACACAACAACAACACATAATGTGTAAAAGCAAAGGAAATACACCAACCTACTTGAATTTTAAAAGAAATACATGGAAATCTCTAAAATTTCCTTTCCTTCCACCATCCACCTTTTACCCCCTTGTCAAGACATGTAGTGCTGTGGCCATTAGTGGCTTTATCTCACTGCAGATTGACATGGAACTTTTGAACCGCTCAGCTTCTGACTTGGATCAGTTTCCCCCTCTGTACAGATCCTGGTGGCCTCCTACTCTTCCTCATATTGGGGAGTATAAAATATTCAAAGAGGACTATTACTTCTGGTGTGAGGGCTTGCTGAGCCCTTTTCAGGGCTGCTCATCCATTTTTGTTGTCCACTTTCATCCAACCCTCTCCTGTGGCTCCAACAAGCTATATCATGCACAGTGGTCATATATGGGTAAAGTCATCCCTCTAAGGATAAGGATAAGGATACCTGACAGGCCTCAAATCCATCAGTGATTTAGGCAATGTCTTCCCCAATTATGTGAAGATTTCTCCTGGGGGTTAGAGATGAAAGACTTGGGAAGAATAGGAAGATGAATACAATTTGTTCCAAAGGCCATGAAGACATGTTTTAATACGTAGTGACTTCCACACAAATTCAGGGATAGGTTAAAATGATGAAAAATGCTCACAAATATGTGGATCAGAAATAAAGAATGAGAGAAGTTCAATATTTGTAGACTACAAAAAAATCATAACTATTCAGCATGAAAAATTGATTCAAGAAAATTATCAGTGGATGTGGCAAACACTGAAAAACATCACCCAGAAATGAAATTGATTCTATTTCAATGACAGAAAATGACTCATTAGGAGTATGGAGATAATTCTTGAATTACCTATCTGGTTACAGTCAGATTAGAGAATATTTTGAAGAACAGAGTTAGCATAAAGATGGAAAAAAAAAACCTGAGAATGAGATGCAGGTAAATGTTATCTTGACCTACTATTTAAGTAAGTTATTGATGAAACACAGGCTATGGATAGAAGAAAGGACATAAACACCAACTGTAATATTATCATGCATTACTAACCAATGTAAGACAACCAAAAACAACTGGATTTATAGTCAAGAGGAATGGAGTTTAAATCCCACTCCAAACAATTCTTAACTCTATCACCTTAGGCAAATCACTCAGTCTTACTGTCCCTCAGTTTTCTCATATGCAAAGCAGAAGAGGATATAAATTTAATAGCTCTCAATGTCCTTTAAAAATTAAAATATGTGATCCTATTAGATCCAGTGTTGAAAGAACCATATGTGTGAAAATCTATCATGGGGACTGGCTAAGCAATAAGTGAAAGAAAAATAGGGATAGTGGAACACGGAAACAAAGGGAGGCTAGGATTCTTCAGTGAAAGCAAGTCCACTTGTTTCTATATACTCAATATGTAATAATACTATGATAGTAGGTAAAGTATTAGGCAGTTAGGATGCACAGTTGATAGAATGGTGGATTTGAAGTCAGGAAGATTCATCTTCTCAAGTTCAACTCCAACCACCGGCACTTAGTAGCTGTGTAGTCCTGGGCAAGTGGCCTGTTTGCCTTAGTTTCCTTACCTGTAAAATGAATTGGAGAAAGAAATGGCAAACTATTCCAGTATCTCTGCCAAGAAAGCAACAAATGGGGTCATGAAGAGTTGGACAAAACTGAAATAACTGAATAGCAACAACAAAATTTAAGTAACATCTTTGAGAATAAATGAAATTATATTTTCCACCTATGTGATTCTATTCCACTTCTACTTTTTTACTTTAACAAATGAAATGAAACAAAGCGTATGTTGGTAGGTAGGAATGAATCCAGTTGCTTCTGTCAGAGAAACCACAATGGACATAATTTTATATGGATTTGTTGTTGATATTTATATGTAAGTTAAATATAGCCATATATTTATGCCATGTACTTTATAAATATCTATGTTTCATATGTGTGTGCATATTCATACTTGCATCACTAAAGAAATTGGCAGACCATGAGATACAAATTTGAATGCTGACATTTACATAACACTTTACAGTTATAAAATATAAACATAAATATTGTTTCTTTTGATACTTACAAAAATGGCATGATGTGACTAGAACAAATGCTTTATTTTTTGGCTTAAGCCTGTGATTTATCAATGTGTGGAACTCCCTATGTGTCAGTTCCCTTCACTGATACAGATTAACAAGTCATCTGTGATTTATAATCTTATGGTAGTCTGGAAGTATTGGAAGATTAAAGAATTTACCACTGGGCAAGTTTTGAACCTCAGGTTTCCTGATTATAAGGGCAATTTTCTATCCACTGTGCTACACTGCCTCTTAGAGCAAATAATATCAACATTTTAAAGATAGAAAGACAGAGTCACATGGTTCTAATGATAAACTCACAGGTACAAAATTAGTGAGTGGCAAAGCTGGGATATGAACCCACATCTTTCAGACTTAAAAATGAATATTCTTCCCATTATTCTCTCCTGCCTCAGTAAGATTGACTGTCCTGGCTTATGTGCAGACTATATGCCTTTCATCCCACACCCAGCCTAGATAAATTGAAAGAAGCTCATCACCAGATAGGTCTCAGGGTGATAAACTCTTCAGCTGTGGCAGCTCTAGAAGACTGTCTAGGAATTCACAGACAGGTTGCAATCCCTGTTACTGGAGGGAGGATTCACACTGGTGAAATCAGATTCTTGAAATATTGAAGTGACAAGGTGAGAATATAAAAAGATCTTTCCCCTTGGGGAAGATTGTGTGTGTGTGTGTGTGTGTGTGTGAGTATGTGTGTGAGTGTGTGTGAGAGAGACAGACAGAGACAGACAGACAGAAAGATAGAGACAGAGAGACAGTGAGACAGAGAGAGAATAAGAGGTCTCATTTCTTCTTAAATCATGTTTTATCTATCTATCCATGTATTCATCTATCAGTTATGTGTGTTCATTCATTCATTGATTTAACATATTTGAATAGCAACACATTTTTCTATTGAGGATAGTTTTATTCATTATGCAATTACTATATTATATTATGCAATACCTATAGAAAGATTAACTTGAAGATATAAAAAACTATTGAAAATTACTTAATTTGGCAAATTACATTGGCATAGATATTTATTAAATACTCTAATTTCCCAGAGAATTAATTTCTTTTGCAACCTTAAATTGTTTTAGAAAGAATTGGTTGTTTTTTCTTTTTGTTACCAAGTTGAAGGTCAACGATTCTTGGCATCAATAACATCTTGTATTTACTTTCACATGTACACATCTGTCACTGCTCCTCCATGTATTAGAGGAGGGTTGCATGAGTGCTTGTGATTGAATAATTCGTCATTCAGTCACCAACCATTTGGTGAAAAACTTCTTTGAATTTAGGTTGGTCTTTAGATGACAGACATTCAGAGTGGCACTAACTTCATTCTGAAATCCTTTCTAGAACATGGTAGGATTTGTTAGAATTCACTCACTGATATCCTAGAATCCCCTCTACAAGATAATGAGTGCTGAAGTCTTTATACTTTCTAAAGACAAAATGAAAATGAGGAAATATGAAGGATTTTTTTGGTTGTAGAACATATTGGATTTGAAGTACTGAGAGCAAAAGTATTTTTATTTGCTTTTGTTTATGTTTTTTTTAAATATATATATGATATATAACCTCTTCAATAAGCATAAAACTTGGGTTTCCAAGCTTTGTTCCCTATATCAGAATAGACTCTAATACCTAAAACTGACAACCTGAAAATCAACCTACCTTTCTTCTCAAATATTTTGACTAGTTGAGAATGACGTAGAGCCTCAAAGCATCCAGAAGATGAGGTGATCAGGGTACACTAGGTTTAATTGATCACCCTTGATGCTGATAGCTGATTATTTTACAAATGAAAGAAGATAATTTACTGATCAGGCAGCAGAAGATAAATGAAACAGATTAATGTCTGGTACTATAAGAACAATTTTGAGGATAATAAAAATATTTTATTTTATTTTTTGTTTTTGTTTTTCTTCTCTCTTAGGGCAAAGGGAAAACCAAAAGAAGGCATAGGATCCTCATTTGCATAGAGTAAACAAAGATAGATAACAGAAATGGCTTAGAACCAGTATTTAGTTCTTGTTTTGCTTCTCCTCAATCCATGCCTAGAAGAATACCACACTGGAAAGAATCAATCAACATGGGTTAAGAGAGAATTGAAGCAAAATGTAAGAAAGAAGACAATGAGAGTACACCGTTTCCCTCAATAAGTTACTGAGACTGGACATGGACTGGACAAATTGAATTTTTGGACCCTGCAAGAAATTGTAAATGAAATTAGTTATAGTTGAAAAATCATGGAATTTTATAGTAGTGAAAATGAGCAAATGAATTTTCAGTTTTCACAATGTGGAAGAAGGTAGATTCTTGAAACTACAGATTGATGAGATGCACTTTGATTCCTGGCAAAACTAGAAGATGTATTTGTAAAGGAAGCCTTTCAAAAGTAAGATGGGCTTTTTCAGAAGTAGTGAGTTACCCTAATCACTCACAATCATCAGTCAGAGGCTGGAGGACCATTTTTTCGTAGATGGCTTGTGTGTGCGTGTGTGTGAATGTGTGTTTTGGGAGTAATTCTGAGGCACTCAAGTGAGGATATGTTTAACTCAACAAATATTTATTAAATATGATGAACAAGGCACCCTTCTAGGTACAAAGATATGATATAAGACATGTTCTCAAGACACAAACTCAGTGAGAATCAGGAGGGTATGTACACAAATAGAGATACATATAAAGGAACATTTGCGGTAAAGAACTTTGAAATAATTTGAGTCAGGAAAATTAACTTTCACTCCAGAGAGTCAGTGAATACTTCATGAAGAAGATACCTGAATTCAGTTTTGAAGGCACAGAAGGATTTCAATATAAACAGAAATTAAGTGGCAAAGAGGGAGTCTATTATAGTCATGAGCAAAAGAATGTCTGTGTAAGAAGGCAAAATGAGTTTGAGGAAGAAGAAAGTAGATGATTCATTGGGGAGCAAAGCAGAGCATTTGTGCCAGGTTGAACAGAAAGTAGAGATTAGATAGTTGGAAAAGTAGATTGCAATCACATGGCAGAGGGCCTTAAGGGCCAAGATTATGAGTTCATATTTTATTCAGCAGACAATGGGAACCACCAAAGGATTTTGAGTAGAGGATGGATAGGATAAAAAAAATCCATTAGGGCTATTATTTGGGCAAAGATTTGTAGCAATGAGGGTGGGGGGGAAGGGTCAGAACTGACAGGGCAAGTGACTAGGTGTATGGTGTAAAGAGAAATAAAAGAGTTAAGCATAATTTCAATGTTCTAGACCTGGATATCTGGGAGAATGGAAGTGTTAACCACAGCTACAAAGAAGTTTGGAGGATGGTCAAGTCCCTTCTACCTGTGAGATGTGTCATTTTATAATGTCAAGTGATGGACTGTAGGGGTGGGGGGGATGAAGGATCAAGTTAAGCCCCTCTGTGAGGAATAACATTATACAAACCAAGGCCACAACTCAATAGGACCTTTCTGTTACCCTGAGTTGTTTTGGAACAGAAAATCCTAGGAATATGAGGGCTGCTCTTTTCCTGGGACCCTGGCCAGGACCTTGAGAAGAGATATGTTTAACTGCCCAACTCCTGGAACTAGCCATTCCAAGGAAACATTTTCTTGGGGGTCCTTGGAGGGACTGGCTTCCCTCCCTGGCCTCACACAAGATATGATGCTTGCTAAAACATGCCTGACAGTATGCCTTCTTTGTTCTCAGAACTATTTAAACTGTGAGAATTCAGACCCCAAATTAGAATCTCACCCATGGAGGAGACATCTTGCCTGGGATCCTACTGAGCAGAACCCTGATGGCTGTACTGGGGATTCCCCAGCTTGTGTGGTCAGGTGTTGGTGCTTCTCTGCATTGGTGATGACTGTAAATATGTATAGATATATTCTACTATACAGTTGGAGCCCTGCCTGTCCCAAGCAGGACCCCGAGGGGTGATCAGGTGTTGGTGCTTCCCTGCATCTGTGATGATCATGGATATGTATGCATGTATATATATATATATATAAATATGTATATATGTATACACACACATATAGCCTTTACTCTGTTATCTCTGGCTTCCTTCCCACTTGCCTGTATTCTAAATAAACTGTATCGGATCTTTTGAAGTGCCAAGTGTTCCATTCATGCAAATCCTGAATCTCCTTAATCAGACAGGGGAGAATGCCACAACTTTCATATCCATCTACCAAATAAGCATTTTCAACATATTTCATTAAAAAAATAATAAGGTAGCCCTTCTGGGAGACAGAGCACCTAGATTTTAGACTTGACTATGAACATTTATTATATTGTCTTCCTTTTTCCTTCTCCTTTAGTCCTGGGCCACTTAGCCTCATTTGGGACATGGAGGAAGCAGAAAAACCAGTCAATACCCAGGGTATCCTCGTTCCTACTCTTCCTTTTGGCAATTCTCTCACCCTGGGGTGCTTTGACCTCTTTTGGTCCGCTTGAAATTCTCCCATTGCTTGGATGAAATGCAAGTGACTAATTTTATTCCTTGGTGAGTTGGAAAACATCCAGAATTTATCATCCTTCCTGCCACTATGGCCTCAAGACGCTTGGGCATTGTCACCTGGCCTATTGATGGAAATTAGGGTTGACTGGGGCTGGCCTTCCACTGTATTCTTAGTACTAAGTACTAAGGACGCTCTTTCTACTTGCATCCACAGCACTTGGAACATATTAAATGAAAACTAAATCCTTTTTCATTCATTCTTTGATGGTGATTGGATCTCTGGTTTCATTGACACAAGGAATTCCTTAAGAGGAAACTACCTTTACTACTGGAGATTGGTGCTCTCTTTGTAACATAATGCTTGAGGTTCCTGGGAGAAAGAGAGATTTGTGACTTACCCAGGGTCACACAATCATTATGTGTCAGAAGCAGAGTTTAAACTCAGCTCTTTCTGAAACCATGGCTGGCTTTTTATCTATTATGTCATGATGACTTTGTCAAAGTCACTTAGAGATGTGGGATTGGGAGATCTGAGTTTTAAGGGAATTTAGAACACTTCTTTAATTTTAATTTAAATTTTTAATTTATTTTCTTGATTACATCATTCATTTCCAGTTTTGAATTACAAATTTTCTCCCCTTCTTTCTCCTACCCCCAAGCCCAAAACAGTGACCCCACCGTAAAGCCCCTCCCACAATCTGTTCCCTTTTATGTCCTCCTCCAACACCCCTCTAACTTTCTAGTAGGGCAGGGAGGGTCTCCATGTCCCCATCCCTGTATGATTCATTTCCCAGTTCCATTTGATTGTATAGCTTTAAATTCTAGATTCTTGCAATTCCTCTCTTGTCACCCACTCCTACTGGAAGGAGCAGCAATTCAATACAAGCTGTACATAACACTTCTGCCATGTTCCAGCAAAATCCACCCTCCATGATATTCCTTAGAAGACATCCAGTTAACAGAGAATTAATTACCTCCTAAGACAGTCCTTCAAATTTTGGGGTAGTTCTGATTGTTAGGAGATTTTTCCTCATAAAGAATAAGAATCTGACTCTGGGCAACATCCACCTACTATTTCTAGTTCTGTTCTTGGAGCCCTGCAGAAAAAGTCTAATCTCTTTTCTGTGAGACAGCATTTCAGCTGTATTAGACAGATATCATATCACCCCCAAATATTCTCTTCTTCAGGGTAAACATCCCCAGTTCCTTTAGCGGATTTTTATAACGTTTTCCCATTCCAATCTCAATTCTTTCATCTATAAAAAAAGAATATTAGGCTTGACTGTTTCTGAGGTATCTAAATATCTTATGATTTATTTATCAAAAATAAATGTCAGGATATTAATCATTTTTATAAAAATATTTTCCATTCTTTGATCTTTGACCAATAGAATTTTCTTCATCTAGAAAACTACCTTAGTACAAGGGGAATGAGACTTTGTGAAGTTATTTTGTGTTATGGGGGGAAAAAATGCTAGCATTTTGCTAGCCCCATCAATTATTATCACAGGTTATCAGAACCCCATATAAAAGCAGCTACTCAGAATCATTTCATCAAAACTCCAATCACCTTCACCATGTTGGCTATGCAGAAAAAATTGTGGAGGCAAAATTCATCTTCCATGATACTCCATTCCCACTATAACAGTCTCTTGGGCTTTCTAGGCCAATGACTTAATTTCTTGCCTCACTTTCACTTTTGAGAGGCAGCAGGTTATAATCAAAGGAATGTCTGTCTTGGAGTCCTGAGAGACCTGGCTTTGAACGAGCCTTCTGAATGAGTATAGTGATTCGACCATGTTGATGCTTTAGTAGATGTTCAGTAGATTTAGTCATGTATGACTTTTCATGACCCCATTTAGAGTTTTCTTGGCAAAGATACTAGAGTGATTTATCATTTCTTTCTCCAGAGTGTCCCCATTTTACAGATGAGAAACTGAGGCAACTAGGGTCACACAACTAGAAAGTGTCTGAGATCAGATTTGAATTTTTATCTTCTTGACTCCAGACCCTGTACTGTATCTGCTGTACTACCTAGCTGGCTGCCTCAATTTGATCACATGTAAGCCTAATTAATAACGATGATGATATATGAATAATAATAATATTAATAATAATATTTCTTTAATGTTTACAAATCATTTTGCATATGCTAATCTCATTATCCTCAGCAAGACATTTAAGAGTAAAATGAGATCATTTAACGAAATGCTTGGCAAACCCCCAAGTGTTATATAAATGCTAGCTATAATTATCCTCAAAAAAAATCTAGGAAGTAGTTGCCATCATTATCCCCATCTTAGAGATGAGAAAATTGAGGGGGAAAAAAGTGAAAAATTCCAGGGCCTTACAGCTAGTAAGTGTGTAAGACAGGAATGAACTATGGTCTTCCTTATTCCAAGTCTAGCACCTTGTCTACTCTGTTGCCTCTCCCACCCTCAATTTCTTCATCTAAAAAAATGAGGATAAGAACTCCTATAGCTCCTGTATCCCAAGGCTCTAATGGTAATTCAGTATGGTCCTAGGATCATTGTTAGAACTTGAAGGGAGTTTAGAGGCCAATGCTCTTACTTTATAGATGAGGAAATAGGCTGAGAAAGCATTTGCGACTTATTCAAGGTCATCCATGCAGAAGGTAGCTGATTTAGGAATCAAACTAAGGTCTCCTGATTTCAAATCCAATGTTCCTTCCCCTATTTCCTGCTTCCACTCACAGCATATACCAAGAGTTTTACAAACCTTAAAATGGCACTTGCATATTTACCAGAACAATAATTATTACTTTCATTTTCTCCATCCATTAACACCTTCAAATTCACAAATATTTATTTGTGAATATTTTACATTCCTTCAAATTCACAAATATTTATTGAGCAGCCAATATGTCCTATGCATGTACTGTAATGGAGTACAGAGTCATGGTCCCAGTCCTCAAAGACCTTACAATGGGGTTGGAGATATGGGACATAAAGCAGATTATGGTGGATAAAATAAATTTCCTATGAGGAAGGAAACTGAATCCTAGAGTCATACTTTTGGCTACTTATAGCACCCTCATCTTTTCCTTCCTCCTTTATATTATCCTTTAAGTTGTATTGTATATATCCAAATCGTCCTCATCCTTCAAGACCCAAGAGAAAGGCTCCCATTCCCACAAATTCCCTATCATCCCAAGCAGAACCAATATCTCTCTCTTCTTAGATCCTGTATTGATGGTCAAGCTAAAACAGTCCACCAGGGAGAAGTTCATACAGTGTTCTATCATTTTGCTCTCATCTAAAACTTACCATCATAGATTCACAAATGAAACAGTCATTTGAGGTCATTAAGTCCAACTCTTTCTATTTATATACAAAGAACCAAAGTCCATAGAGGCTAAAAGGTTTTCTAGGATAAGATTCAAGTCCAGATCTTCCTTACTTCATTCTCCTCCTAGCACTTTTCTTTTTTGTCTAGGTATTTCAAAATGCCTTGGGCCTCCCTACCCTGGAATAGTCGACTACCACATTGTTTCATTCCCTGCAGAATATCCCTTTGTAAGGCCTGTGCCATTGGT
This sequence comes from Pseudocheirus occidentalis, assembly GCA_028646575.1. Lineage (NCBI taxonomy): Eukaryota > Metazoa > Chordata > Mammalia > Diprotodontia > Pseudocheiridae > Pseudocheirus > Pseudocheirus occidentalis. The sequence goes on along the minus strand of CM053595.1, from coordinate 30,623,672 downwards.
AAGTTTCTCCTGGAGTCAACATTTTGTGGAGGGCCTGAGGCTTCCTTGACTTTTTTCTTCTCTTAGTCCTGCTGGAATTCTTGTAGACTTCAAAACCATTATCTTACTCTGGGTACCCTCTACAACCCTCTTTTGTGCTCCCTTTTTTAAATTGTCTACCTCTATTAATCCTAGAGTCAGGAAGACTCACCTTCATAAGTTCAAATCTGATATCAGACATTTACTAGCTGTGTGACCCTAGGCAAGTCAATTAACCCTGTTTGCCTCTGTTTTCACATCTATAAAAAGAGATGGAGAAGGAAATGGCAAACCATGCCAGCATCTGGGCAAAAAACAAATCCCACTAAGTGTCACAATAGGTTAAATACAACTGAAACAAGGTAACAACAACAACAATAACAACAACATCCCTATTAGAACTACTTGAGGTTAGGGACTATCTATCCTTCTCCTTGTATTGGTAGTCCTTTCCTCTATGGTTAGTATATTCTCTGCCATACAATAAGTGCTCAATAAATGATTGTTTTCCTTCTTAGCCCAGTGCTCAGACCCCTAAACCACTTTCTCCTTGTTCCTCTTCCCAGCTGTGCAAATGACTGGGCCTATAGACTTATAAATACTTTAATTCAAAAAGCAAAGCTATATAATGAAACCATTCAAGAATCACATACAAAGAACTGCCCTGGATTACAGGGATGAAATGACAAAATAAGACAGTCCCTGACTGCTCACGGACCTTCTATAGAAATGGATTGAATTTGTCACTCAGGTACCTTGTAGTTCTATTTTTTTACATATGAATACAGACTCCCACACATATATTTTAATGGGAGTTTTTCAGAGGCTGATTCTTAAAAGAAAGGCTATCTTTAAGACCATGGGAAGACAGTGGAAAAAGATAGTTTTGATAATGTGGCATTCAAGACACTCTCAAATCACTCTTGGGTAAGGACTACCAATTACATTTCTGTGTTATGTATTTCTATATTATGGCCTTTATGATCATGAAGAATCACTATTTTCAGGCCTAAATACTCACCAAAGAGTTCCAAGGCAATAACTTTAGAAACTCATCTGAACCTCACCTTCTTCCAACTTCATTAGAGTTTCCCTACCTTTGCCTGATAGAAGGGTACAGGGAACATTACTTACAGGATCAATTAATATGCTTAGTTTGAATGCAATAATGTATGCTTTAATTCCAGTTTGCCAAACACCAAAGATCCATGACAATGAAATCAGTTCTGGAAGCTCTAGGGAGCTTCTGCAGTGTAAAAGGGACCCTACTCACTCACTCAGAGGCTCATCAGAAATTGGTGAAAATGTACATTGTTGCAGTGAAATACAATATTTCTAAGGGGAGGAGGGTATCTATATATTATTTTTGAAAATACCCATACTGTAGGCTTGATAGGTAAAATAAAATTGCTCTGCCTGGAGCAAAATTCAGAACAGGCATAATACACATTATTCAAATGATTTTTAACTGAATAATGATGTATTGAGGAATTCAAAAGAAATCATGCAACAAAGGAAAGTCATGCCATTGGTAGCAGTGAAGTTGAGATCAAATGTTCCATTTAGCCACAACCATTTTTCCCTTGGTGGTTTGGAGAGAAAGGGGACACATGGGGGAAGAAGGGAAACTTAATCTTAATGGTCAGTTTGGGAGCTTTATTTAATTTATTTGAGATTTTTTTTCCTTCTTATATCAGAGAGTATAACCTAAATTTCTATCTGTTTATAAGGCTAGAAGGTATTATTATAATAACAATAATTGTAGTAGTAGTAATTACATGACAATGGTAATGATAATCTTTCCATTTAAGTCGGTATACAAAACTTGGAGAGCTACTGTGCATGGACAATCAACCCAGAGTAGATCAGGAAGAGAAAAAGAACAGTCCTTTAAAAACATGGTATTTATTTAAATATTTCTTTTTTCCCCTTCCTCTTTTCCTCCCCTTTTGTGTAAACTGAAAAGACAAGAAATGTGATATCAATTATAATGTGAAATAATGCAAAACATATCTCCATATTAGCTATATTTCTTTTTTTTCCTTGGTTTTTGGAGGGCAGTTGGGGTTATGTGACTTGCCCAAGGTCACACAGCTAGTTTTTGTGTTAAGTATCTGAGGCTGGATTTGAACTCAGGTCCTCCTGACTCCAGGGTCAGTGCTCTATTCACTGTGCCACCTACCCACCCCCATATTAGCTATATTTCAAAAAAAGTAAGAGAATAAAGTGAAAAATTATACTTCAATCTTCATTCAAACTCCATCATTTCTCTCTCTGAAGGTAGACAGCATTTTTCATTACAAATCCTTTGAAATTGTCTTGGATCATTGAATTGATCAGAAGGGTCAAGTAACTTGCAGTTGATCACTTACAATCTTTCTGTGATTGTGTAGAATGTTCTGATTCTGTAACTTTTTATAGCACAATAGTATTCTATCACAATCACATACATCAACTTGCTCATCCATTCCTGAACTGATGGGTGCCCTCTCAATTTCAAATTTTTTGCCATGGCAAAAAGAGCTGCTATAAATATTTTTTGTACATGTATGCTCTTTTTTCTTTTTCTTTGATTTTTTTGGCATACAAACATAGCACTTCTATTGCTCAATTCAAAGGTATGTATAATTTTTTAGCCCTTTGTGTATAGTTCCAAATTGTTTTCCAGGATGATTGGACCAATTCACAACTCCACCAGCAGTGCATTAGTATCTCAATTTTTCTGCATTTTCTCCAACATTTGTCATTTTCCTTTTCTGTCATGTTACCCAATCTGTTAGATGTGAGGTGATACCTCAGAGTTGTTTTAATTTGCATTTCTTTAATCAAATGACTAGATAACTTTGACTTCTTTTTCTTAAAATTGCCTGTTTTCATATTTTGACCATTTTGTCAATTGGAGAATTATTCATTTTTATTTTTTGCTTTTTTGGAGGGCAATTGGGGTTAAGTGACTTGCCCAAGGTCACATGGCTAATCTTTGTGCTAAGTGGCTGAGGCCAGATTTGAACTCAGGTCCTCCTGACTCCAAGGCCAGTGCTCTATTCACTGTGCCACCTAGCTGCCCCCACCACTCTATTTCTTAATGAGTACCAGATTGTTTTGATGATTGCCACTATGTAGTATGGTTTGAAATCTGGTACTGCTAGGCTGCCTTCCTTCACATTTTTTTTCATTGATTCCCTTGATATTCTTGAGTCCAGGAGTAGGGAACCTGTGACCATGAAGCCATATGTGGTTCTTTAGGTCCTCAAGTGCTGCCTTCTGACTGAATCCAAACGTCATAGAAAAAAATCCCCTTATTAAAATAATTTATTCTATAAAACTTGGACTCTGTCTAAAGACCATATGCAAGGGTGCAGAAGACAATGTGCAGCCTCAAAGCTACAGATTCCCCACCTTTATTCATGACCTTTTGTTCTTCCAGATGAATTTTGCTATTTTTATAGCTCTATAAAATTAATATTTGATAGTCTGATGGCTATGGCACTGAATAAATAAATTAATTTAGGTAGAATTATCACTCTTATTAGATTGGCTTAGTCTACTCATGAGCAATTAATATTTCTCCAATAATTTAGACCTATCTTTATTTGTGTGAAAAATGATTTGTAATTGTGTTTATATAATATATGGGTTTGTCTTGACAGGTAGAGTCCCAGGTATTTTATACCATCTGCAGTTATTTAAGTGGCATTTCTTTTTCTGTATTTTTCTTCTGGACTTTGTTGGTAATACATAAAAATGCTAATAGAGAAATTTTGTAGCATATGTGTGTGTGTGAACCCAAATTCTTAATTGAAACAACATTTCTGTCTTGGGATAATATCCTTCTAGTGATATATGCTTGCATATTGGCATACCAATTAATTGAAGAATTAAACTTGGGCATCAACACTTGGGCAAAGAAAAACATGGTGGGTTGAGTAGAATGTAACTTTTTTTTCCATAAGTAGGATTGTTATAAAGACTGTCATTAGAGAGATGGACATATCACTTGACCTCCATGAACTTTAAGTTTCCTTTACAATTCCCTGTAAAATAGACTAGATAGCCTTCCAATTACAGATTTATGATGATATAATCTATATTTAGCCAGAAAAAAAATTACCTTGGTCATCTAGTCAAAGTATTGTGGTAAATAGGACACTGAATCAGGAATGAGGAAAAAATGGGTTCAGATCACACTGTGGACATTTACTAGCTGTACGACTATGGGCAAGTCACTTAGTACCTATGTCTCAGTTGCCTTGGTTGAAGAATGATGGGATTATATTTAAAGGCATTAAAGTCTTTACAATGAGAATGAATGAATGAATCGAAAACTTGTAACTTCTATGACTATCTAGTCAACATCAGAAGATCTAGAAGAACTTTGGTCTGGAAATTCCTTTTGATTACCACAGAACATGGATACAAATCTCACAGGATGGGTTTCAATCTGCATCACTGGATACAACACATACATCTGCAAAATCATATATCCTTTGGAGGTGATAAGAAAGATTTTTCCTGCCTCTCATTGTGACTTTGGAATCTGCCTATGTTTTACAGAGGGTCAGAAAGATGACTCACCTATGGTCATATAATTAGCATCAAAATAGATAAGACATTGGAAAACCTAGATTCAAATCCAGCCCTGGATATCCACTAATTGTATGACTCAAGGCAAATCATTTAATCTCTCTGTCCTTTAGTTTCTTTATCAGCAAAATGAGGGATGACAGGGCTACCTTTTAGCTCTATGTCTAAAATGCTATGATTTTATGTTTCTAACTTCTAGTCTAACATTCTTTGCATTGCATGAGATAGAAAACAAGGGGCTCGAGTAGGTTAGTAGATTTGGTGGTATCAGGGTGGAGTGGAGACTTAAAACTTAATAATATTAGAGTTACTGGAAGGGCCTGAGAATTAATAGTAATGGAACTCCCCTTTACATTCTTTTTTTTATTTATTTATTTTCTTGGTTACATCATTCATTTCCACAAGGTTTTGAGTTACAAATTTTCTCCTCTTTTTGCCCCTACCCCCCAGCCCAGAACATTGATCCCACAATCTGTTCCCTTTTATGCCCTCCTCCAA
>CM053595.1:30585672-30618072 GCA_028646575.1 Pseudocheirus occidentalis | reverse complement strand
ATGAAAATAAGCAATGGTCCATATGTCAGAGCCTGAAAGAAACAATGACTCACCTAATGAGATAAAGACAATGTAATGCAATCAACCAATCAATCAATAAGCATTTACTGATGACTTACTATGTGCCAAGTACTAAGACACCATGCTATTGCATGTAACCCTTCAGCTTTCATTGGAATCAGAGTCTTTTAGGAGAGTTCTTGGCATATCAACTGATTACTGTGGGAAAGGAACTCTCCTCTGAAAATCATAATTCTCATATGTAATTTGAGAGAGTCAGACAAGTTTTTTTCTACGATTCCTCTAGCTCTCAGAATGATTCTTCTAATCCAGAAAGAAAACATGGGAAGGTAACAGGCTGCCTTTCACAACTGAAATTCTAAAGCAGGACAGATCTTTATGGTCATACCCTAAAGAGTTCACAGACTATAAGATCCACATGTGTTTATTGTTTGTTATCTATATATACATGTTACATTTTTTTCTTTTGATTTGGTAGAGAATAATGAAATGTTAAAGACTCCTCCAACAAAGCATTTCCCTTGTGTATGTTCAGCTCATATCGAATTCTCTTAGATGTAGCAACAGATATAACTTTGATAATCTTCTGAATATTAATATTAGGCAAAGCATAAAAAAGAGGATGGATGTTCACCAAGCAGTGTGCCACAGACAGGGAGGTTATTCCCATCAGAGTCTAAGGAGACAATGATTCTATAGACAGTGAAAACCTTCAGATGTTCCTTTCTGTGGATGACATGGTGCTATTCACTGAATATCAGTCTCAGACTACTTAAATTGTAGATCACCCCCTAAAGCAATGGAGAGACATTTGTCTTGTTGTTAGGTATGTGGAAGAAGAAACACAAAAGGCATTTTGATAAATATTTGAGGGGGTCTGGAAAATGGAACACGTGTCATTAATTAATCAAAAACCTTTATTAAGTGACTACAATGTATCAGGTCTGTGCTAATTACTGCAAATACAAAGAAAAATTAAATCATCTCTGTGCATAATGCCAATGGTGGATATACAATTTCTTAATATGTAGATGGATAGCTATAGTTATGTACTATAGACATAGATGATATATGAACACACATATATACTTACATATCCACATAAAGTATAATGGATATGGATTTTGGATAGCTAGTATAGAAGTATAGAGCAAACAAGAAAAGGGGATATAGTAAATAAATATGTAATAGGATGTGCATCTCTTATATACTACACTGTTATCTACATAATTTTAAGAGACCTAAAGGAAAGCTCCTAAAAGACCAAGTGGATTGCTTGTGAGGATTTATGGAAGGGCATGGATAGGAGTTACACATATAATCAGAGGGTATGAATGGCAGCAAATCACACCACTATGGGGAAAGTCCACATCAATGAGATAAGCCACACATTGAAGTATTGTAGTGTACCATAAAAGATGAAGACAATAAAAAAATGAGAGGGAAGTAGAGTCAGATGTTCCAAATCATGTGGATAAGGCCAAGGCATATTTGAATGGGTATGTGGCATTCTGTAGATCAACTGTGTTTTCTTAAAATAACTATTTGTAAGGGAGTTTTGTCGCATAAAACAATAACATTATCCAACAGCCTTCTGTTCTTTCTCATCTCAGAGGTATACAGACTCTTCAGCAAAACCTGGCAACCCTGAGTAAATGAACATATTCATCAAGTTAAAGCTAATGAGAAACTGGGCTTTGGCTGCATGCCCACTGCCCGTCAAACATCCTGTTCCACGGCATGGTAAAAGAATGAAATCCAGAGTTGGAAATAACAGTCATCTCTAGCCAGTCAGTTGCCTGGATAGAATCACTTCCCTCAGCTAAGAATTCAAACAACCTATTTCTGGAGAAAGGACACATCCAGGGCACTTTGGTTTCAGTGCCAATATTTTTTACTCATATTCTTAAAAAAACATATCCATAATAGTCATGTTGTGAAAGAAAATATAGAACAGGAAAAAAACTTCAAGAAAAATAAAGTAAAAAAAAAACATATGATTCAATCTGTATTCAGATACAATTAGCTCTTTCTCTGGGGATGGATAGTTTTTTTTGTTTTGTTTTGTTTTTTGTCATAAGTCTTCCAGCATTGTCTTGGATCACTGTATTGCTAAGAATAGTTAAGTTATTTACAACTGATCATCTTACAATATTGTTATTACTCTTTACACAGTACATTTAATTTTGCATCAGCCCATGAAAGTCTTTCTAGGTTTTTCTGAGAGTACCCTGAACATCATTTCTTATAGTACACTAATATTCCATCATAATCACATACCACAATTTGTTCAGTCATTTCCCAATAGATGGACATCCCCTCAATTTCTAATTCTTTACTGCTGGAAAAGAGCCACTATAAATATTTTTGCACAGATAGGTCCTATTACATTTTGTTTGTTATGTCTTTTGGGATACAGGACTAGTGATGGCATTGCCAGGTCAAAGGGTATGTATGGCTTTATAGCCCTGTGGGTATAGTTCTTAATTGTTTTAATCGATTCACAACTAAGCCAACAGTGCATTCATATCTCATTTTTTCCACTTACCCTACAAAATTTGTCATTTGCCTTCTCTCTATCCTATCAGAAAGTCTAATAGCTATGAGGTAGTATCACAAAATTGTTTTAATTTGCATTTCACCAATGAATACTGAGTTGGAGCATTTTTTAAAATATGGCTATAGATAGCTTTGATTACCTCATCTGAAAATTGTTCATATCTTTTGATCATTGATTAGTTGGGGAATGACTCTTTTATAAATTTGACTTAGTTCCATATATGCTTGGGAAATGAGGCCTTTGTCAGAGAAACTTGCTTCAAAATTCTTGGGTCACAGTTACTGATGCTAATTATATTCACCTCCATCTTATTCTGCCCATCCCATTTATTCTATTCGCTCTCATTTTACCCTGTCTATCCTCAAAAATATTTTGCTTCACATTACTCCTTCCTGCTGTCTGCCCTCCCTTCTATCATCACCCCCATTCTCTTATCCCTTTCCCCTCCTACTTTCCTGTAGGGTATGACAGACACCTATACCCTGTGTTTGTGTTATTCCCTCTTTCAGCCAAATCTGATGAGACTAAGGTTCAATCACTCTCTCTCACCTCCCTCATCTTCCCCTCTATTGTAAAAGCTTTTTCTTGGCTCTTGGTATGTGAGATAATTTGCCTCATTCTACCTCCACCTTTCCTATCCCAGGACATTTCTCTCTCACACCTTAACGATAATATTATTTTTTTTTTACGAAGCATCCCTTCATATTCAACCTGCACCTGTGCCTTCTTTCTTTATATATACATTCTAACTACTTTAATAATGAGAAAGGTCTTATAAGTTACAAATATCATTTTCCCATGCAGAAATGTAAACAGTTTAATCTTATTAAGTCCCTTATGATTTCCCTTTCCTGTTTACATGATTATGCTTCTTTTAGGTCTTATATCTGAAAGTCAAATTTTCTATTCAGCTCTGGTCTTTTCATCAAGAATTCTTGAAATTCCTCTATCTCCTTGACTACTCACTTTTGCTGAGTTGGTGATTCTTGCTTGTAATTCTCAGTTTTGCTGGGTAGGTGATTCTTGGCTTTAATCCTTTGCCTTCCAGAATATCAAATGCCAAGTCCTCTGATCCTTTAAGATAGAAACTGCTAAATCTTGTGTTACCCTCACCATGGCTCCACAGTACTTGGGTTGTTTCTTTCTAACTGCTTGCAGTATTTTCTCCTTGACCTGAGAAATCTGAAATTTGTCTATAATATTCCTGAGAGCTTTCATTTTGGGATCTCTTTCTGAAGGTGATTGATGGATTCTTTCCATTTCCATTTTACCCTCTGGTTTTAAAATATTAGGGCAGATTTTCTTGATAATTTCTTAAAAGAACATGTCAAGGATCTTTTTTTCTTTATCATGTCTTTCAGGTAGTTTAATAATTTTTAAATCCTGTCCTGGATCTTTTTCCAGGTCAGTTGTTTTTCCAATGAGATATTTCATATTGTCTTCTATTTTTTATTCCTTTTTTATTTTGTCTTGATTTCTCATAAAGTCATTTGCTTCTATTTCCTTCATTCTAATTTTTAAGGAATTCTTTTCTTCAGTGAGATTTTGCATCTCCTTTTACCATTTGGCCAATTATTTTTTAAGGCATTCTTCTCCTCATTGGCTTTTTAGATCTCTTTTAGGATTTAGATTTGTCCATTTTTAAGGTGTTATTTTCTTCAGTATTTTTTTAACATCCCCTATTGACTCCTATTGACAAGCTATTCACTTGTTTTTCATGATTTTCTTGAAAAATTCCCATTTCTCTTCTTAGTTTTTCTTCTACTTCTCTGATTTTCACAATCCTTTTTGAGCTCTTCTGTGGCCTGAGATCAATTTATATTTTTCTTTGAGGCTTTGGATGTAGGAGTTTGACTTTTGCTGTCTTCTTTGAATGTGCTTTGATCTTCCAGGTCACCTTAATAACTTCATATAGTAAGGTTTCCCCCCATCCCCTGTTCTTTGCTCATTTTCCCAGTCTTTTACTTGACTTTTAACTGTTTGTTAAAGTCAGAAACTGCTTCCAGGGTGGAGGGCACACTGTCCCAAGCTTCAGGAGTTTTATGCTACTGTTTTCAGAGTTACTTCTATGGACCTAAAAGTTTTCAGTTTGTCTAAGGTGGTCTGATCTAAGGCAGTGGTTCTCAACCTGTGGGTCACAACCCCTTTGAGGGTTGAACAACCCTTTCATAGGGACCACCTAAGAACATCAGAAAACTAATATTTCCGATGGTCTTAGGAACCGAGGCACCACTCCTCTACCTGTCTCCAGGCAGGTCTGGCCACTGTGGCTGCAAGTTCTATTATGTTAGTGCTCCTCCTCCCTCTAGGACTGTTACCCAGGAGTAAGACCCAGATCCAAGTATAGGCAAAGCAAGAGAGCTGCCTTGGTGTTAGTACAAAGACCCCTAAAATATCCATCTGACCAGTTGTCTAACTCCCTTACCTTCGGTGATCTGTGAGCTCCAAAGGCAGCCACTGTCATTGCTGCTACTGATTCAGTCACTCCCAAGGCCAGCTCCTGGTTTGCTGGTCCTGGAGCACTGCTGGCAGAGCTTGCACTAGACTGGATTACACTCTCACCCAGATGGGACATACTTTTCTGCTGACTTTCTAAGTGGTCTTTGAAATCTGTGGGCTGAGAGACCTGTAAACCAGCACTGTTGCCAATGATTCAGTCACCCTGAGGTCTGATCTGGATTTGCTGGGGCTTGGTCTATGCTGGCACGGCCTGCAGTGGACTGTGTTCATCTCTCACTCTAGTGTAACAGACTTTTCTGTCAACCTTCCAAGTTGTCTTTGGCTGGAAATGTGTTTCACTCCGTCTTTTTGTGGGTTCCATTGTTCCAGAATTTGTTTAGAGTCATTTTTAAAGGTATTTGAAGGGGCTTGAGAAAGAGCTCAGGAGTGTCCCTGCCTTTACTCTGCCATCTTGACGCTGCCTCAATGTCAATCTCTTAGAGATCTAAAATGAAACCTGTAATATTTGGTAGCATTATTCATATGCATCTACCATGCTGGACCCCATTTATGAAGACATTTCCTTGTGTGCCTATTATATGCAATGGGCTGAACCAGGGGCTGGGGGATGATATGAAAATAAGCTGGACACAATACCTGTTCTCAAGAACTTATAGAGCTAGATCATGAAGAATGAATCACCTAAAATGGTTGTGTTATTAGAATTGTTTTTTTCATTTGCTAAGATTCATTACCATGTTTTATAGAATTACAATTTCAAATACTTCAAGGAGTTCATTATTTACATTAATCCAGACCTACTTATAATCCATTTTTAATAAGACCTCTGATTTCACTGGTGTAGGGACTTAAATTGCAATTAGGTGGAGTAGTGGATAGAGCATTGGGCCTGGAGTCAAGAAGACATGAGTTCAAATCTCACCTCAGACACTTACTAGCTCTACAACCCTGAGCAAGTCAGTTAACCTCTGTTTGCCTCAGTTTCCTCATCTGTAAAATGGAAATAAGAATAGTACCCATCTCCCAGGGTTGTTGTGAGTATCAATGAGATAATAGTTTTCAAGTACTCACACTGTGTCTGGCGCATAGTAAATGCTATGGATTTGATAGTGACAATGATGATGATGATGATGATGATGATGATGATGATGATGATGACAGAGTTCCCATTGAAGAAATGATACTTCTCAATGTAGATCAATATCTATTCTTCCTCTTACAGGCTGGTAACATCAATTGCTTGAAACTTATCAAAGATAATATAGCTCATATATTTTGGAGGCAGGGCAGTTATATCCCTGACTCTAAGAGTAATACTCCATCTATTAGACTACCCAACCTTGCTTAAAAGCTTTTGGTGCAAAATAATTTTTCAGAAAAATGGAAACCCATTTTATGGCCAGAACTGGCAGGTAAAGGCATTCAGTTTAGAATCTGGGGAATGAAGAAGAAAATAAGGTATTTCTGGATTAAATGCTTGTTATCTCAAATGTATTGAGACAATTTTAATGAAAACATAAACTATGAAAAGGCATAGACTGGACACTTATGGGTCACTCTTAGTACAGATTAAATCTCATACTACAGTGAAATGGAGGGGGGAAATCTATTTAATTCTTGACAGGAAGTAGGCGTTGAGGCTATAAGAGGATTCATTTGATTATTTTCTTAAAGACTTGATTTTTAATTACTTTTTATAAGATGATTGTCAAAAGCAAACTGTTTTATATAGCTCTCTTTATGTTTTAATTGTGTTCTAAACAAAGAGCCTTAAGAAACAGTCAATTTTAGTGCAAAATCAGGTTAAGTGAATCCTTGCTTTTGAAGCCAAGCAAAATAGCTCATACTTACATAACATGTTCACAATTTGCAAAGCTTTTTCTATACAACAACTCTGTGAGGAAAATAACATGAGTAATATTGTTCCCATTTTAAAGAGAAAAATGAAATTAATCTCTCAAGGCTTAATTAAGTTGCCTATGGTCATATAAGTGTCAGAAAAGATACCTGAAATTTGGTATTTTTACTCCCAAATCTAACGTGTTTCCCATTATAAAAGATGAAATTGATTTTGTTAATCACTTATCCATTCATTTCTTTGGCACCTACTAGGAGCAATACGGCATTCTAGATGCTTGAAAAGAGTTGGTCAGCACTCATTTATTAAATGTTTATTATGTGTCAGATATCATACCAGACACTGTCCTAGGTGCCTAGGATACAAAGAAAGGTGAAAAATACTTTCTGGAAGTCAAGATGGTAGCATAAAAGTGGGAGAACTCTGTGGCTTACCCCACAACAACCTCAAATACCTATAAAATATGACTCTAAACAAATTTTAGAGCTCCAGAATTCACAAAATGACAGAGTAACAAAGTTCCCCCTGAAGGCAGCCCAGCAGGTGGGTGGAAAGGGTTCATCACAGCATGCTGGGAGCAGAGCCCAGACCCATGTGGTTCTAGCCCCAGGCTGTCCAAGAGAGGCTGTGGCTGGAGATTTCAGGAGAGCAGATCACTGGCAGGTGTGGTGGTTTCCAGAATTATCAGCCCATAAGAGCCAAGGACAAAGGGAAAAGGTCAGTGGAACTTGGCTAAATTTGGGGGAGAGGGTCTGGCCAACTGCCTCCAGAACTAGAAGTAGTCTGAAGCAGTGACCCTGCAGTCACCTCCCCATGGGTGCTTCAGAGCTCCTGGGGGGGGGGGGGGTTGGTGCACAACAAGCAGGCAAAGGAAGAAAAACATTCTCAGCAATCCAACTTTAGATCCCTTTAATGGGGACAAAGAGGATCAAATCATGGAAAAGGAAGAAAACAACACAGTCAGAACTCCCACACCAAAAGCTTCCAAGAAAAATGTGAACTTCTTACAGGCCATAGAGGAGGTTAAGAAGAATTTTGATAACCAAATAAGAGAAGCAAAGGAAAAATAGGGAAGATAAATTAGAATGATACAAGAAAATCATGAAAATGGAGTCAACAACCTGACTGAAGAAAATAAAAAATAGATCAACTCAAACCAGAAAAGAAGTCCAAAAAAGCCAATGAGGAGAAGAATGCCTTAAAAAGGTGAATTTGCTGGGTGGAAAAAGAATCTCAAAAGTTTACTGAAGAGAATAATTCCTGCAGAGTTAGAGTGGAGCAAATGGAAGCTAATGACTTTATGAGAAATCAAGACACTATTAAACAGATCCAAAAAAATGAAAAAATAGAAGGCAATGTGAAATATCTCATTGGAAAAACCACTGACCTGGAAAATAGATCCAGGAGAGACAATTTAAAAGTCATTGGACTACCTGAAAGACATGATCAAAAAAGAACCTAGAAAGCATCCTTCAAGAAATTCTCAAGGAAAATTGCCCTGACATTTTAGAACCACAGGACAAAATAGAACTTGAAAGAATTCACCAATTATTATTATTATTATTATTATCATTATCATTATTTACATGCTATTGGGAAATCAGATATACTGGCACTTGGACAGGGAGAATCATCTTGCCCCACCAGAAAGTCGTAGGAGTGATGGGGGAGGATATAGGAAAGAGCAGATTAGGGGAAGTTGTATAGAGCGAGATCTCTGTTTTGGGGTGGTGGGTAGGGTGATATTTGTAACTCAAAATCTTGTGGAAATGAATGATGTAAACTAAAAATAAGCAAAAAAATTAATTAAAAAATATTTTCTGGTGTCAAGGAGCTCACAGTCTAAAGGGAAAAAGATGGATGATACAAGATCACCATCCTCAAGTAGGTCATAATCTTAGTATAATTCCTTTCAGAAGTCTTGAATTGGATATCTAGTAGACATTTTACACTAAGCATGTCTAAAACAGAACTCATTATTTCCTCCCTAAGTTAACCCCTCAATGCACTTTTGTTGTTGTCCAGCCATTTTTCAGTCATATCCAACTGCATGTGACCCCATTTGGGGTTTTCTTATCAATAATATTAGAATGGTGCATCATTTCCTTCTCCAACTCATTTTGCAGATGGAGAAAATGAGGTAGACAGGGTTAAGTGATGGGTCACGTAGTTATTAGGTGACTGAGGTTGGACTTGAACTAAGGTTTTCATTACTCTAAGGCCTAGTCCTCTATCCACCATGCTACCAGTTGCATAAAAAAGACAAAGGAAAGTAATCCATTTTCTTACTTCTTATGGCCTTAGTTTGGTCAAAATAATTGATAGAGTTTAGTGTCTGTCATTTGTTCTTTCCATTCACATTGTTATAATTATTTTATACATTGTTTTACTTGGTTCTGATTACTTTGTTCTAGGGACCTTTTGAAGGTTTTGAGGGTTTTTAGGAAGCTACAGGTTTAAACACTTATTTTGATTCTTACAATGGCATGAATAGAGGTAGTCTGGGACAGTGTAAAAGATTTGGAGCCTGAGGATCCAAGTTTGAAAAGGACTCTACTTCTTCCTATTGGTTTGACCTTGGGCAAGTCATTTAACCAGTTAACTTCAGTTTATCTGCAAAATGGGGACAATAATAGTACCTACCACAAGGGGTTGTTGTGAGGATCAAATGTGATTGCATATGGACTAGGCTTTCCAAATCTGAAAGTACTATATAAAGTTAGCTATTATTGTCATTGTTATTAATAATAAAACTAAAGGTCAAGATGGCAACGTAGAAGCAGGAAAACCCCCCAGCTTGCACATAGCCACCTCAAAAACCTATAAAATATGACTCTAAACAAGTTGTAGGGATCCAAAACTCACAAAAATATAGAAAAACATATCTCCCGCTGAAGGCAGCTTGTCAGGAAGGGCTCATTACAGCATGCTGATAGCCAAAACCAGTCCAGCCTGAAACCACGGCTTGGTCCTGGGGCAGCCAGGATGAGCTGCAGCTGGAGCCTTTAGGAGAGTAGATCAGTGGCAGCTGTGGCAGTTTCCAGATTTATCAAGCCATAAGAAACAAGGACAAAATGAAAGGTCAGTGGAATTAAGCTAAATTTGGGGGAGAAAAGCAGTCTAGGCAAGCTGTCTCCAGGGCAAGGAAGCAGCAGAAGTGGCCTTCATGTGGCTGCTTCAGAGCACCTGGCCCTGGGGGGAGGGGCGGAAGCAGTCCTTCAGAGGCTAAGTGCTCCTGTGTTGAACAGTTCAAATCCAGACTGTGATCTTGGTTGGTTGTCCTGGGGTGCATTTTCAGTAAGCAAAACTGGTGGGGGCTGCAGCAGCCTCCTAATACCTCCAGCAACTGCAATAACCTGGCTCCCCCTGTGCCAAGCCGTGGTTTCAGGCTTGACTGGGCTGGGCTCCCAGCACTGCAATGAGGCCTTCCTGCTAAGCTGCCTTCAGCAGGAGATGTGTTTTTCTCTATTTTTGTGAGTTTGGGAGCCCTAAAATTTGTTTAGAGTCATATTTTATTTTATAAGTATTTGTTGTGGCTATGTGAGAGCTGCAGAACCTTGTTGCTTCTACAGCACCATTTTGGTTCCACCCCCCAACATCCCTTTTTGGCATTAATGATTTGAGAAGTCTGGAAACTGCCACAGCTGCTAGTGATTCACTCTTCTGAAGTTTGCTCCAGCTACCACCGGTTGGGGCCACACTGGGGGCAGAACTGTGTAGCTCACATGGGACTTTGCTTGGATCCCAGCTCAGTGAGACAGACCTTTTCTGGTGGCTTGTCAGGTTGTCTTCAGTGGGAAATTTGCTTTTCTCTGTCACTTTGTGGGTTCTGTAGCTCTAAAATTTGTTTAGAGTCACTTTTTTACACATATTGGAGATGGTGTGAGCTGGAGCTATTTAGAGGTCCTGTTTTACTCTGCCATCTTGTCTCTGCCTCCAGAATTTCTGATTATTAGAATTCTTGGCTTCCTCTAAGACTCATTTCACGCATCACTTCCTCTGGGAGGCCTTTCTTGGTCTCCTCAGCTGACATCGTCATCCCCTCTAAAGTATTCTTTTACCTATTCTATATTTATCTTGTATGTTGTGATTTCTATATGTTGTCTCTACCATTAACATATGTGGTCCTTCTACCAGGACATATACAAAAGTATACAAAATTGATATATGAATAAATACAAAATATGAGGGGGAGAATAACAGTGGAAGGAGAGCCCAAGCTCAGTGAAATGAGAAGGGAAGGAGGTGTCATTACTTAACCCTTCAGTGACCTAGCCAACTCTCTAAAACTTTTCATTATCTTTAGAGGACTTACCAACCTGTATTAGAAATGTCCTCTGTCGACTGAGACCATTTTGCATCTCTAAGACCTGAAAAAGGCCTAAAACCTGCATTGGTCTTTCAGGAGAGACATTTTGGCCTATTTTGATCTTAGCCTGCCATAATGGTTTTCAAATTCTGGCATAACTAACATGCTTTGCTTTACTCTCTGAGTTAACTCAAAATGTTCCTTCTTGTGTCAACAACTACAAGGCCAGATGAAG
This sequence comes from Pseudocheirus occidentalis, assembly GCA_028646575.1. Taxonomy (NCBI): domain Eukaryota; kingdom Metazoa; phylum Chordata; class Mammalia; order Diprotodontia; family Pseudocheiridae; genus Pseudocheirus; species Pseudocheirus occidentalis. The sequence continues at coordinate 30,606,629 of CM053595.1, read as the reverse complement.
CTATCCAGGAACATTCTTTTGTTTATGACTACAAAGGACAAGGTGCCTTGGCAGAAACACTACCTCGTGAATAATGGGCCTTTTACTTATCTTGATATTCTATAGACATATGTTAGGTTATATTATGTCATGTTAATGACAGAAGAAACATAAACATCCAGTGTCTACAATTTCAATTGATACTTTGACATTCTCCTATTTTATTGTATTTATAATCTACTTGATTAAGAAATCCCTTTCTCATATTATGGTTAACACATATGGAGACTATAATTTTGGCTGACATAAATATCTTGAGCCAGGAAGGGAAGGAGGGTTGGAAGAGAATTTTTCTGAAGATATAAGGTCTTCTTTATCCATTCTTGGGTTCATTGTCTACAATGAGCTCCAATGCATATCTCCATATGGATGTTCTGGAAGCTTTGAGAGAAATAAACACTCATGTAGCCTAAAAACAAAAAGAAAACAAAACATGTGTTCCTTTAGGACAGGGACTATTTTTTATTTTTTTCGCCATATTTAAAAATCTTCTAGCTTACCAATATGATTGGTACATAGTTACTGCTCAATGAGTTCTTGTTAATTTGTTGATTGATTTAATTGGGATTATTTTTCTAACATTTATTGGGTTAAATGACTGAGGTCTGTAAGAACTCTGAAGTTGTTTATGACATGAGATAGAAGCTATCCATCACAAAGTGGTTGAGTGAATATGTTGGGAGCATAGAAAAGAGACCATATTCAAGTAATGAAGTACCAAAACTACTTTTACCTGAAGTGAATTAATTTCTGGAGTTCATTTTAAAAAAATTCTAGAAGCTAAGGCAAAGTATGGAGGATGGAAGAAACAAAAGAAAGAGATGCTTAGAAAGAGAGCAGCAGCAGATAGGGGATTGATGGTGGAGAGATTGAGAGAGAGAGAGAGAGAGAGAGAGAGAGAGAGAGAGAGAGAGAGAGAGTTCTGTGCTAACTGAAGCCAGATTCTGAGCAGGATATTGATGGGTAGTGGCCCAGAGTATTCAAGATTAAAGAAATTTGGATTAAATTCTATAGAAGCAATATTTAAAAATACTTTTTAAAACTATAGAATTATGATTTTTTCTAAGTAGAAAAATACTCTTTTATTTTACAGTTGTCAAATGAAGATAATTCTAAAATGATAAAATTTGAACTGGAATCAGAAATGTAAAGAAAAGATGAACATAATTCCAGATTAGACTCTAAAGAAGCAGAAATATTTAGGGAGAATGCATATAATTATGGCAGAGACATTGAATTTATAATTAGAATTATACCTGGGTTTGCGTACTGGCCCTACTATGTTATAATTGTGTGACCTTGAAAAACTTATTTAACCTCAGTGAGATGTAGTTTACCTCTCTATAAAATGAAATAATCCCTTTAGATAATTTCAAATATCATCTCCAATGTCAATTCTTATGATTTTATACACTTTACTCTAGATATGCTCAGAAAAAAAATAAGAGAAAAAAAGTTCAAATTTTTATGATAAGGCATAACCACAACTAAGATCCCTAAAATGTTCTTCTTCAATCATTGTATAGTATAATAATTAAAATTTAAAAGAAAATCATTCCTGAATTAGTTATTTTAAAAAGACCTTTAGTGACAAGCTGGGCTGTCTTCATGTTGAACAAATGAATCATTATTATTGTTACCAACAATATCTCAAGTATTAAATGCTTTTGCCTTTTCTCAGTTTTTATTTCACTAGATCACTCCTTTGCAGTTTTTTGCACAATCTATGAACTCATCCCCATTTAATAGCCTAATCTTCCTCAGCTTTCCTGAATTCTCTCCCTCAATATCAGACCAGTTCTCAGTCTAAAAGCATATGTTAAGTACTTACTATATACAGAGCACTGTGGTAAGTGTTGGGGATTGTGACAGGGAAAAAGAAATCCCTCCTCTCAAGAGGTAATAGGGTAAGAATACATATTGGAGGTTTTAGTTGTAAATCAGTTGAAAAGGCCCAGAGGTCCTTAGGGTATAGCAGCATAGCACATGGTTACAAATATTCCTTAATGTTAAGTCCATATTCATATTCATTTCTGGCATTAAACCCTGTGATAAGAGTTCCAAGCACTTCAGTGGTGAGAACTTTCATCATGTATCTCCTACCCTCTTGCATCATGTTCCCCCCGGTATCCCCTTAATCATCAACAATCTTCTCTTTATTTACCTTTGTACTTGGTGCTCCTATATAGCAGCATCATTTCAATTATCATCTCAGTTTATCCAATTCGTATCTTTCTACTTTATTACAGTCCTATAATTCCAATTGCCTGCTAGATATTTCTGTCTTTATGTTCCATCAATATCTTAAATGTAAAACATTCAAAATGGAATTGATCATTTTTGCTTCTTTCCCTTCCAAACCCACCCCTCCAAACCACCTTGCTTTTTCATGAAGGCACTAAAATCTTTCCACTCACATATGTTTGTAATCTGAAAGTCATCCTGAATCTATCCCTCTCCATTACCTACAAATGCGTATACACACAAATCAATTGCCAAGAATTTATAATTCTACCTTCACAATAAATCTCGAGTTATTCTCCTTCATTTCACTCAAACAGCTAGTGCAGGCCCTCATTCTGCTTGTCTACATTATTGAAATAATTTCCTAATTCATCCCCCCCTGCCATCTCACTTCTTTCTCTATCACAGTTTGCAAAAAGCTGCCAAAACAGTCTTCCTGAGGCACAAGGATAATAGTAAGCATTTAATAGTTATTTTTTATTTTGATAGATTGACAATGTTATTCTCATGTTCAAAATCTTCAATGGATCCCTGTAACTTCTACTATAAAATATAAACACCATCTAGCTACCAACTACATTTTTAGGATTATCACATTACTTCCTTTAATACATTCTATGTTCTATCTATAAAGATGCAGAAGACACAACTCTAGAATGGTATTGGGAATGGGGGAAGAAGTAACATAAAAGTCCCAGAAATTTAAGTCTTTCCTATTTAGCAAAGTAATTTATATTTGAATAGAATAGAAGAGCCTGGGAGGATGGAAGTTTAAACAGTTTTTTTTTAACTTACCATCTTTCATTTTCTTTTTGAAGCAATAGAAACCTAAGAACAATTGTCTAATTGGAGGGAATATAATAAGAACTGAATGTTAAAATGGGTTTATGAACATGTTAGATGACATTTGAACTGAGAGACTTAAGGGATACAGTAAAGGTCAAGGCAGTTAACAGAAGAGTTCAGAGAAGAGTCAAATAGAATAATTATTAAAATGGCTCAGAGAGTAGATCTGCCCTTGGTCTAGGCCTCTGTTGTCTTCCGTTGTAGTGTGGATTAGTGAAGGAACTCAGTCATTGGCTGAATCTTGACTAAGAACTAAAGACAGCTTTATAACCACTGGCCAAGAAAGCTGACTCTAGAGAGCTAAGAAATCTTCATAGCCTTAGGTTTAGAGAACCAGATGAAGAGATAAGTAGTTCTCTAAGCTAAAGGGCTTACTAACTGCAGAACCTTCAGTGGATGGAAGATAGAATAGCAGATGACTCTTCAGCAGAGATCTATAACTGAGGTACAGTAGTTAGCAGAAAGAGCTGTAATCACTACCCCACCCATTAAGAAGAGAGTCTGCTTAACCATAATACTCCTCAGTAGTTGGAGAGAATGTCCAAAAGAGAGTCATAGAACCACAGCCTACTTTTCAGGGAAGATGCTTATTAACCACAGAATTCTTAGTGACTACATACTATCATGGAAAAGAACACTAAATTCAGGGTGATAGGACCTTGATTCAACTACTAGTTTGTGCTACCTCCTACTTGTTTGAATTTGGCAGCTCATTTTGTTGTAACCTAATTCAAATTCCAGGTTACCTGCCCACCACCTGAGCGTGGCCCACCTGTGTCCCATCAGTGGGCCACTTTTTATTTTTGATTTTGTCCCTATTTTATATTCTGTAATAGCTTGAAACTGCTTTTAAGGCAAGTCTGGGCATTTCACCCAAGGCATAGTCCCCCACCCCCTACTTCCTCAAATTAGCATTTTGTATATTTTTCCTTATGGTATACGGTACATGGATCAGCCTAGGGTTATGGTGCAGGACTAGAGACCACCCTGTCCTGTTCCAGACTAGAGACCACCCTGTCTTGTCCCACTGACCTGGCAGGGTCCCCACACTCTCTGCCCAGAACATGATCCTTGCCAATTCTGGGACGTTCCAGTCCCCTTTTCCCAAGACCCTGCACCCTGCTCTGGAATGGCCCTCCACCCTGTGCCCTCCACCCTATTGTAGGAGGGACTCTTATGTTTTTATACCCTTGCGCCATATTCCCAAAATAGCTAACTAATTAACTCTCTTTGCTTCTGTAACGTAATGGCTTTTGCTAGCTCCTCCCTGGTTGTGCTTTGCGGTTTTGGCCTATATAATCAAGTCTGTGAGATCCAATAGGGACTGTCTGATTTGAGTTTATACTCCAGGTAGTAGGGCACTTGATCAATAAATCCACACCTAGTTTATCTTGAACCCAGGTCTCAGCTTGCTCATTTTCTCTGTATGACAATTTCAGCTCCCTGGGCCTGTTTCTTCATGTGTAAAATCACAGAACTGGCCTAGGACATACCTATGGTTGGTTCCATGTATAAATGGATGAGCTAAATGATCTATAGATGATGAACAGAGTATTGGGTAATCCTGAAGAGACAAGTACCCCTAAGACTAGAAAAATAGTATCTACTAGGGAACAGCTGAGACGTAACTCTTTTTAGGGATATGTGGAGAACAGTGTCTGACAGAAGCCGAGATAGCAGGACAACATCTACAAAAGGCATCAGCAGCTTTTTGTATCAGGGGCATGAGATGCCCTTCCAGGTTTATTCCCTAATCTCACATATTTCATGTGTGTGTGTGTGTATATGTATGTGTATGTGTATGTGTATATGTATGTGTATGTGTATGTGTATGTGTATGTGTATGTGTATGTGTGTGTATGTGTGTGTATGTGTGCACACTCCTCCAAACAGGCAACACTGCCACAAGTGTTTTCTACACATGGATGCTCCAAACATGGCACCAATGAAGGTCCATTCTTCCCACTTAGCATGTTTATATTTGTTGGCAAGCAAGCTCAAGGTTTATAGAATAATGCTGTTGTTGCTGCTGTTTTAATTATTGATGTTGTTATTGTTTTTGAGCATTTCAGTTGTTTCTGACTTTCCATGACCCCATTTGGGGTTTTCTTGGCAAAGATAATAGAGTAGTTTGCCATTTCCTTCTCCAGCTCATTTTCCAGATGAGCAAACTGAGGCAAACAGGTCAATGACTTGCTCAGGGTCACTCAGCTAGTCAGCAACTGAGGACAAATTTGAACTCAGGAAGACGAGTCTTCCTGACTTCAGGTCTGGCACTCTATCCACTGTGTCACTAGCTGTCCCTTATGGGGGAATATTCTGTTTCTTATGAAATTAGGGTATTCTTTGGCTATTATGCTTTTTAAAAAATTATTCAAGTTCTGACAAACACCAAATAAAATGAGCATTTCCATATCAAAAAACAAAGAAAGAAGAGCAAGATACTGCATGACACTACAAATCTCATTTATAGTTTGCTTTTCCTTTAAGCATCAATCATGTTCCACAGGTAATATTCAAATCTTTGACTTTTAGAAGTCATATTGTTAAGGGCTCATGAACTACATTTTAAGGAGGTTTTGGACCCGTAAAGAATCTAGAAACTGGGGTTGCTGATTGGGAGCCCCGTGGCTGAGAAGGATCTTTACATTTTCTTGTTGTTTAGTCATTTCAGGCATGTACAACTCTTCTGAGATTTTCTTGGTAAACATACTAGAGGGGTTTGTCATTTCCTTCTCCAGCTCTTTTTCTAGAGGAAGCCACTAATAAGATGACGCAAACAATGTTAAGTGAGTTGTCCAGGGTCATAAAGATAGTAAGTGTCTGAGGCCAAATTTGAACTCAGGAAGGGGGGTCTTCCTGGCTCCAGGCCAGGTGCTCTAGTACCATCGAGCTGCAGGAACAGTATATACAAGATATCAAAATAAGAAAACAGGTCCTAGATAGGAAGGACTGTTTAATTGTTGTCTTTGCATCTCCAGTGTCTAGGATAGTTCTGGACCAAGAGGAGTCACTTAATAAATGCTTGTCTATTGAGTTTTTGGTTCATTGTCATTCACATTCCACCTCTTCTCTCTATGCATCCACCATAACTCAAATATGGTCTTTGTTTCATTCAGTCACAACCCTTGTCTTCCTTCTGAACTCAGTATACAGTCTCCCTTTTCCCCTTTCCCTTCTCCTGACAGTATTCTTTTCTTTTGTAAATTACCTCTTTTTGGAAGATTAATTATTTGCTTATTATATCACCCAACAGAATGTAAACTCCTAGAAATCAGAGGCTGTTTACATTTCTTTCTTTGTATACCAACAATTTGGTTCAGGATCCATGCAGAATAGTCAGTAAAAAGCAGTGTTTGTCGGATATCTTGAACACATCCTCCTGAGAGGAGTTGGTGTATGATTGCTGTCATTATCATTTGTCCATGGATGTATACACTTTTAAGGCTCCACATAAGTTTTAGAGTTTCCTTTGCTTTGGCAAATACAACTCAGTTCTGCTGATGCTATCATTTTTGGCACAAAGATATTTGTTATCTGAGATTGAGCTTCAGTGCACAATGGGGTGATGAATTTCAGTGAAAATTCAGTCAGGGCAGTTTGGGGAAACACGGCTGCAAATGCTGGGCCGTCAGAAGACTTGATATGTTAGCAGCAGTTCTGCTGATGTTGCTATGAGGCACACAAAATATAAAACCCATCATTTCCACATCCAGGGAAAATAGACAAGTGCGTGAAGAGATTCACATGAATAGTATCACTTCTACAAAACCACTATAAGCTTTTATTGATGAGAAGCACACATCAGGGAAAAAACAAAACAAAATACAAAGCCCCAGTATGGTAAGGAAGTCCTGCTATCTAAAAAGAGATGTTTTCTCAGCAGCAACTATCAGCAGTGATAACAAAAAGTTCACTCCAAAATGGCATTTAATTTTTCTTTGATAACATTTCTTTGAGCAGTTTAGGGATCCAAATGGATTCTCTCTGTTTCTATTACAGATTAGTAATTTATTGAATAAATGTGCAAAACTATCAGTACAGGAGAAGTCTGTTAACTAGCACATATCTGCAAATTCCCTAATTTTGAAAATGCAGAGCTGATATTTTGATCTTAAAAAAAATTATACATGCAAACACATGTCCACACTCATTGTCTTTCTAAAAAACTCATCAAAAGAGGATCTAATTGTACTAACTTTTTTTTTGCAATTCTGGATGAGTTTCATCACTATAGGGAACTTCTGTATGGAAGCTCCTGTCACTGATACAGATTAGCTACTCCTATAATTTTGTTCTTATCACTATAGTAGTAAGATGTTAAGCCATCTGCCCATGGTCACATATGCACTATATGTAAAGCATATTGCACCCAGACTTTTGTGACTGAAAGTTGTGCCTTTGATCCACTCTGCATCATTGTCCCTGTAAATAACAAAAACTGATATTCATATAGTTTATTAGAATTTGCAAAAAAAATTTGTATACATTATCTCATTTGAGCCACTCAATCATCCCCTGAGATGTCCCCTACAATCATCAGTTTTACAAAGAAGGAAACTGGGGCCCAGGGACCACAAAGGCAGAAATTATCAGAGAGGGATTTGAATACAGTTCCTCTGCCTCTTGAGTCAGTTCTAATTTCACTATATCAAGCTACCTCCAACCAGGAAGTATCAGAAGACAGATTGGAACTAGCTCTTTTTGACAGCAGTTTTAGCTCTCTGCCCAATATACCATGCTGCTATTCCCCATAAAACTGACATGAAAGCTACTATGACAATGATTCCAAGAGGTAACATGCACGAGGGAATCCAAGTACTTGGGATGCCAAAGACAATTAACCTCCCTGATATCCACTGAACATGCCAAATGGACACAGGTTCCCTATCAATCATTTTGGACAGAAAATTTAACATCTACATTTAACCAGAGCTTTTTCTCAGTACAATTTCCCACACTTTAATTTAATGTGTTGTTTTAGGCAATAGGATTGACTTTTGAAAAGGTTTCCAAAAGCCTATAAAAATGGTCATAATTTCAAAGAAAAGCACAGTATTCTGCTTGAAGCTTAGGTAAAAATAACATGCCATATTTTATAATCTTGCTATTCTTGTTCAGGCACTCTGCAGAACATTGAAGGGCACCAGATAACACAGCATTGAATAAATTCTTTCCAAAATAAGCATCCTGTTGGTGAAAGAACTATAGGAATAGAGTTAAGTCCAGTTGGATTGCCAAGTGGTTGATTCAAAGAAAGGTTGGAAATATAGGCTGTCATGCTGCTCAACATATACCTTCAATTCCTGTTAAACTCAAAGTCTCAGAACCACATCAGACTCATTCCCACATCTAAATCTTTATTCATATTATTCTGTCTACATGGGATGGTCTTGCTCCTACTAAGGTCCTCTAAACTCCATCTCAAGTATTATAAAATATTTCCCAATCATCCCACTTAATATTCATCAGTAGCCTTTGCCAATTGGCTGCTGCAGATAGATAAGTGCAGGGGAACTTATCAATACCATTCATTTAGTATTTAAACACATGCTGCTCAGTACATTCATTTAACTGTTTTATATGTGTGAACCATGTCATTAGCATATCAATCAACAAGTGTTTCTTAATCACTATTTTCCAGATGCTGCGCTAAGTACTATTGGTACAAAGAAAAAAAGCAAAGAAGGCCCTTCCCCTCGTGAAGCTAATATGTTAACAGAAGAGCTAGTAGGTATATTCATAGGTACTTATAAAATACATATAATGTAGATGGAAAGTAGCCTTACAGAAAACAAAGCTGTGGAGACTGAAAATAGCTTCCAACAGAAGGTGCCATTTGAGTCAAGTCTTGAAAGGAGCCAGAGATTCTGAGTCAGAAGTGGAGGAGAGCATTGTAGGCATGAGGAACAGCCAGTGCAAAGCAAGATGGCAGTAGATGGAATGCCATGTGTGAGGATCAACAAATATAGACCCACGGACTTTATTTCCCCAAGAAAACAGGAGAGTACTTACATAGTGCTTGATAAATATTTAAAGGAATCTTATTCAATGGCATTAAAAACCTGTTGATGTTATTGTTGTAATTTGAAACATAAAGGAATATGAAATGATGAAGAATGAGGAAAATGTCAGGGAAAGAAATATTAGTAGGTAAAGACTTTCAGACAAACAACAGTGTATGCAGTTTTATTTTCTTGAATGTCAAAAGATATGTGAAACAATAGGGTGAGGGTGTATATTGATTTCCTATCATGAATGTGACCTGACCTTCAAAGAGTTATATTATTAATGGTAGCCTCAGAAATATGAAGAAGTAGGACAGCTATCTCTATTCAGGTACACATATATTTTGTTCTGTCTACATAGACTTCTTTTTCCTATCTTCTCAAATATGCCCAATGTTGTTTTTATCAGTGTAACAGTCAGCCAATAAGTTTTCCTTAAAGATTTAGTATGTCTCTATCACAATGATATGAGTTAAGGATACAAAAGAGGCAAATAGTCCCTACCCTCAGAAAGCGTATATTCTATGACTATAGGATAGGCAGGCATGATGAGAATACCCAGGCATATAGAAGATGTATACAGAGTATGTGAAAGATAATCTGAGAAGGAAAGACACTGGCAGTTTGGGGATTGAAAGGGATGAACCAAGAAGGACCTCTTGTAAAAGGAAGGGCTTGAGCTGTCTTGAAGAAAACCAAGGAAGGCAAAAAGTAGAAATGATGGCACAGAACATGTCAGGCAGGTGGAAAGCCAGGCCGGAGTTACAGAGAGAGAAGCTGAAGTGTCCTATTCCTGGAATTTCAAATAGCCAATCAGATTAGAGAGAATTTGGATAGGAGTTAGTTAGTCAGTAAGCATTTATTAAGCAACTACCATACACCACACTGTGTCAAAATCTGAAAGAAAAACACAATCTCTACACTCAGGGAGTTTATAGTCTAATGGGGGAGAAAGCAATTTTGCACAAATAACATAGATAGATATCTATCAGATAGATCTCTATTAGATATCTATAACTATCTATTTATCTGTATCTATAGCTACTAGATACCTACATCTAATAGAAATCTACAATCTGTCTAATAAATATTTATCTCTATCTCTATAAATTAGAGATGATCAATAAAGGGAAGTAAAAATTGGAAAAATAAAATTGATTTTCTTTTGTTATTGATTTCATTCTGTATCACTACTGACATTTTTGTAATTGCCTAAGTCACGTTTCATTTGTCTCACAGTTCAGTTTGGAAATTCAACTTTCCTGTAAACCAGTAATCATCTCTTAAGTTTAGAAGTTCAATTCTCCTGCTAATCACTGTTCTATTCTTAAGTCAAGGTAATTTGTTATAGGCTGCATGGGAACATCAGGGAGTCTTGTTTGTGATCTTAAGGTAGTCTGATCCACTCTCACTAAACTGTTCTTGCAGATGGACTCAAGCAACAAACATTTTTCAGCAACAGAATGGATTGGGAGGTTGTTACTAGTGCCTCATTCTGAATTTCTAACCAATCATATTTTCCCCATCGAACATTCTGCTTTCCTTCTAGATGCTATTGCTTTTTCCATAAAGGAGAACTGTTTCCCTTATTTGGGGTCTTAATTTTTCTGAGGGGGCTGATACCCTATCCATTAGCAAATTCACATTATTTTTCCAATAAATTGATCATGCTTTGATATTTGTGCCTCACTTTGTCTTTATTTGGATTGTAATAAAAGGTACTAGGTAGTTGTAAATGAGACTGAGGAGGTTAGGAGAAAGGTTAGTCTAGATAAGTATATCAGAGAATCATTAGCATAGAGATGATAATTGAAACCATAGAAGCTGATGAGATTGCTAAGTGAAATAGTATAAAGGGAAAAGTAAAGAAGGACCTAAGACAGAGAGCTTTAGGATACCCACTTTTAGCAGGCATTAACTGGACAAAGATTCAACAAAAAGGAGACTGAGAAATACTGGTCACACAGGTAGGATAAGAACCAGGGTAGAGTAATACGACAGAAACCCAGAAAAAAGAGAGCGTTAAGGAGAAAAAAGTAGTCAACAGTTTTGAAGGCTTGAGAGATGTCAAGAAAGATGAGGACTGAGAAAAGATTTAGCCATTTTAGAGTTAGCCATTAAGAGGTCATTGGAGGTATCCAGAGTGACGATGGCAGAGTAGTATGAAGTACAGTCCAGCTCCTCTACCACATCTTCCACCATGATCTAGAAAATACTCCAGAATGTATCCTGATAGGTAAATGTTTTAAAAACTCACAGTGAAGCATTTTCTTTCAGCCCAGATCCACAACAGGAGATGGATAGAGAAACTGTCTACAGACACTGGGATGAGGGCTGGCCAGGAGTCCAATGCAGAGCATGCCAGCTCCCAAGATCTGAAAGAGGACTGAATACATTCTAGGGTGGGAACCTGGCCCACTCTAGGTGGGAAGAGGGCCAGGAGATTACTAAACTAGCACAGAGTGTGGAAACGGATATCAACTAGCATCTCTATCCTCACTACCAAGATCTGGATCATAGATTCAAGACAGACTAAGGAGGAGATCTCAGGAGAGAGAGGAAAGTTTGTGCTTATGGGCCCTAGCTATATATTGAGGAAGGAACAAGTGCAGAAGCAAAGAGCAGCCGTGTGGAACTGATCAAAGAAACAACACAGAGACTCAGTTCTAGCCTTCAGCAAGGCTACTTCACGATGGCCAGAGCAAGAAGCTCAGATCAAGTAGGAGTCTGAAGATAGATCATTTCAAACTTTCAGTTTCTCCAAAAGCTGATTGTGGCTGAGCTCAGAGGCAGTCTACTGGAATTTCCAATCAGGCAAAAGCCAGAGCACATCTTGCTCAGAGTCAAACCTAGGTCAGGCACTTTCAGAGCTCAGATAAGTAGGACAATTAGCAGGCTTTACTTTGGATCACATTATTTGGGTAGAGCTAAAAACTCTTATATGTCCCGAGTTTGAGTTGTCTCTGAGGTTCTAGAATAACATGAAACTCAATTACACCCACCCCCACCCCCACCCCCAAGAAAACAGCAGAATGACTGAAGGACAAAAAGTTATGCTCAGGTCTTCTACTCTGAATTGCCAACTTCAAGAAGTAGACTGGAAGAATGAGACAGAAGACAAATTAACAAAAGGAATCTCACTATATTTAAGAGTTTTGGTGACAGGGAAGTTTGAGACACCAACCTAGATGAGAATGACTCCAAAATATTGATAAGAAAAGTCTCAAAGGAAGTGTAGCTAGGGCACAATTTCAACCATAATTTTTGGATAATATAAAGCAAAGGTTTAAAGGGAGCTAAAATGATTTTTAAAACCAAATGAGAATAGTAAAAGAAAAATGTCAGAAGAAATGAGAGCTAAGAAAGAAAAAAAAAGTAAGAAAATCAACACTTGGGACAAGAAATACAAAGCCTTACCAAAATGACAAAGTATTTTATAACTAGAATTGATAAACTAGAACTAATGACCTCATAAGATATCAAGAAATATTAAAACAAAGTTAAAAGACTAAAAACTATGACAAAATATAAAGTATCTTATAGCAAAAATAAATCACTTAGGAAATGGATCAAGGATATACAACATTGGACTATCTGAAAGACATGACCAATAAAAAAGCTTTGATATTTTATTTTGAGAAATCATAAAAGAAAAATGCTCAGGTCTCTTAGAATCAGAAGTTGAAGTAGAGAGAGAAAGAATCCACTAGTCAACTCCAGAAAGAAATCCCCAAATAAAAACTCTCAGGAATTTTATATTGTACTCAGATCATAAATAACCAAAATAGGAAATAACTCAAGTAGCAAGAAGCCACATTCTGGAACACACAAGATTTAGCAGCTATGACAATAAAAGAGTTGAGACCTTGACATATGATCTAGAATGCAAAATGTCTAAAGTTTTTCACCCAAGAGTTACATGCCCAGCAGAACAAAACAGTCATCTAGCATAAGAATAAAATAAAGTACTTCCAAGCATTACTGATGAAAACACCAGAGCATCATAGAAGCTCAGACACACAAACACAAGAATCAAGAGAAGCATAAAAAGGCAAACATAAGTGATCTTATGAGCGATCATAAGAAAGTAAAACCTGGGTAAAATTTTGACATTCTTATATGGGGAGATACAACTCTCAGAAGTCAGAGAAAAAGTCTAATTAAAGGGCATGGAAGTTGTTTGATTATATTTGGATGATCTTATTAGAAGAAGGAAAATAGAGAAATACACTTGGGGGTGGTATGGCAAAGGGAGAAGAAAAATAGGAAAATATTTTCAAATAATTGGGTTGGGCAAATAAAAGTCTATCTCACTAGGAGGGGAGTAACACTTGAACTTCACTCACCTATGAATTACTTAAAAAAGAGAAAATACACATACACATAAAAAAATAAAAATACATTTTACCAAACAGGTATATAGTAAGGAAACTGTATTAAAAGAAAGGGAGAGAATAAAAGGAAGGGAAATTAGTGAAAGAATTAGAAGTGATCTCTTAAAGAGGAAGCAGGAAAAAAAAGCAGGCAAAGTCTAAGATAATAGTGTTTAGGGAAATATATGATTATCAATTATAAGTGTACATGGAAATAAGATGAACTAACCTATAAAAAGAAAGATAACAGAAAGAATTAAAAACTAGAATTCAGCAATATAGTGCTTAAAAGAAAAAAAACACTTGAAACGGAAAAACATACAAAAAGTTAAAATAAGGGACTGCAGCACAATGTATTGTCTCATATGCAGTAAAAAAGGCAAGAGTAATAAAAATAATCTCAGACAAAGAAACAACATAAGAAGACCTAATTAAAAGAGATAATGAGTGAAAATATATATATTGCTTAAAAGTAACATAGACAGTGAATTGATATTATTATTAATAATAATCTTATATGCACCAAATAGTATAGCATTAAATTCATAAAGGGAAAGTTAAATTAATTACAAATATGGATAATAAAACTATAATAGTAGTATACTTCAAATTACCCCTTTTAGATCTAGATAAATCTAAGCCCATAATAAGCAAAAGAAAAAAAAAGCAAAGAAAGGAAGGAACGAAGAAGGCAAAAAGAAAAATAAAGGACAAAATTAAGAACTTGACTAAAACTTTAGAAAAGTTAGTTTTAATAGACTTCTAGAGATTATTGATTTGGAAAGGAATGTATATGTATTTTTCAGATGTACATAACACTTCCCAATTGTTGACAACACACCAGGGTATAAAAACCTCATCAAAAAAAATTGAAGAAAGGAATTTTTACAGATCATAATGTAATAAAATTAATATTCAATAAAAGGCTTTTGGCACAAAATTAATCATTTTAAATTAAATAGAAATCCTAAAGAATGAGTGATTCAGAGAATAATAGTAGTAATTACCAATAATCAAAACAATTAATCATTTCAATAAAGTTAGTAGCAAAAATGATAACACAAAACAAAATTTAAGGGATGTGGCCAATGTAGTATTTAAGAGAAAATAAGCATTACTAAATATTTTCATTAATAAGAGAAAGAGTAGATTAATGACATGAACACATAAATAAAGTAAGAGAAAAAAATAAAAACAATTAACCATTAAAATATAAGTTCTGCAAAAGACTAGCAAAATTGAGAGCTATAAACAATTTTAAAATAGTAGAATAAAACATACAATTGGCTAATTAAATTTTAAAACAGGAAAAGCCAAATACCAATATCAAAAAAGTTCTTTAGCAATCAAGGCAAAAAACAGAAATTGATTAGTTGTATTTTGTCCAAATATATGCTAATAAAACTGAAAATTTAAATGAAATTAGTTGAATACTTGCAACAAAAATGTAATGCCCTGATCTACAGAAGAAATAGAGGACTCAAATAATCCTTTCTTGGAAAAAGAAGTTTAAAAAGCCAATCTTTTTTAAAGGAACCAGATAGATTTATAAGTAAATTGTATTAAACAATTAACAAAATTGCATTTTAATACTGTATAAGTGGTTTGGGGCAAAACAGGAAAAGGAAGTGTCCTACCACATTTCTTTTAAGACACAAATATGGTCTTGACACCTGAATCTAGGAGTGTTAAAACAGAGAAAGAAAAGACACCTATAGGCTAATATTTCTCATGAATATTGATGTAAAAATTCAAATGAAATGTGTTAAGAAGGAGGCTGCAGCAACCAATCACAAAGATTATACACTGACTCAGCTAGATTTATACTAGGGATATATAGGACAGGTTCAGTATTAGGAACACTATAAACATTAATAATCATAGCAATAAATAACTGATATTTGAATAGATGCAGAAAAAGATTTTGACAAGATTCAATTCTCATTCCTATAAAAATACGAGGAAGGAAGATAGAAACAAACAGAGATTTATTTAATATAAGTAATATCTATCTAAAACAAATATGCAACATTACCTGTGATGGGAATAAGGAGAAAATTTTCCAATAATATCAGGGGAAGTGCAAGGATGTCTATTATTACCCTTACTATTTACTATAGTGATAAAAAAAAAGCTGTAGTGATGAGAAGAGAAAAATAAATTGAGGGAATAAGTATAGGCACAAAGGAAACAAAATTACCCCATTTTGCAGATAATAATGGTTTATTTAGAGAACCCTAGAAAGTGAAAGATAATAAACTAATGAACAATTTTGGCAAAAGTGCAGGATGTAAAAAATTTGCACAAATCATTAGCAGTTCTATATATTACTAACGATGTTCACTAGGAGGAAAGAGAAAAAAAATCCATTTAAAATTAACATGGAGAGTACAATATACTTGTGAGTCTAGTTGCCAAAACACACACAAGAACTATATTGAACACAATAAAAAAGCACTCTTCACAGAAAATACAACTCTAAATGATCAGAGAAATATTAATTGCTCATGGACAAACTGAGCAAATATAGTGAAAATGAGAATACAGTCATCCTTCAACATTCATGAAGATTAGGGGTGCAGGACACCCACAAAGGTCAAAAATAATGAATAACTCTAGGCCTCATTCCAAATATTTATTTGTAATAATTTTGATCATATTTACTTAACACAGAAATCAAACAAAACAACAAACTGCACCCATAAAAAAAATTTCAGTTTCTATGTGGAGGTATTAGAATTTCACACACTGTGAAGTGTCCTCACAGTCACCAGCATAGCTGTAGCAACTATTTCACAGATTTCATTCTTCTACAAAGAGTGCAAGATACAATGATCACCAGGAGAGAAAATCACGTGACTGAGTCTAGACAATAGAGAGACAAAGAGGAGGCATTCCCAAAGAGAGTGAGTAGCCTATAGCTCCTTAGCATACTGAAGCTTTTAATTGCACTGTTGTATAAAATTGCTATACGAAACCAGTACAAAATTATGCTATTTATGTTAAGGTTATGTACATATACATGGTAATAAATGATAAACTAGATTAATAATATTCATTTACATATCTATGACAATGTTTTTCATTTACTTTACATATGTATATCATCTATGATTTTCCACATTATACCACAAATCTCCAAAAATTCTCATTTAATTATCAATGGCCAACCCACAAATAACCAAATAGTAATAATAACAGCAATAGTAAAATCAGTGAATGTTAAGAGATGACTGTATTATCTCAATTAATTTACTTATGCAGTGCCATGCCAATTCAATTATCAAAGGATTACATTATAGAACCAGAAAAAAAAGTTCATTTGGAGGAATAAAAGAAAAAGAAATTAATCACAAAAAAGGAAGAAAGGAAAGAGAAATGGTAGTATTAGATCTTAAAATACAATAACCACAATCATCAAAACTATGTGATACTGTAGTAAGAAATAGAGTCTGAGCAATGGAAAATATTAGGCACACAATATATAGAAGCAAATGAGTATAGTAACTTAGTATTTGATGAGCACAAAGATCCCAGCTATTGCAAAAGGAACTTATTATATGACAAAAGCTGTTAGAAAAGTTATAAAGTAGTCTGGTAGAAACTAGGCATAGTCCAGTATCTCCCACCATTTACCAAGACAAACTCCAAATAAATATGTAATTTAGACATAAACTGTGAGATCACAAACAAATTAGGGTAGCATAAAAGAAATTACTAGTCAGATCAGTGGTTAGAGAAAGAACTCATGACCAAACAAGATATAAAGAAGTTCCCTAAAGACTATTTTTGTTTTGTAAAATTCAAAATTTTGTGTATGAGCAAATCAAATTTATTTGAAATTAAAAGAGAAGTAAGAAATTAGGGAAAATATCTTGCTTCAAGTTTATCTGATAAAGGTCTCATTTCTAAGATATATTAAGAACTGATTCACATTTTACAAGAATGATTCATTATTTAAAAAATGGAATAAAGGAGGGATGGAGTTATCATCTGGCTTTCAGAAAAGAAAAAAGACAAAGATTCATTTCCAATTGACAGTCAAAGGATGAGAATAGGTGGGTTTGGCAAGAAGAAATCTGAACTATCAATAGTCATATGAAAATATGTTCTGTCACCAATAATTAGAAAAATGCAAATTGAAACAACTCTGAGAAAATCTATCAGTTTGGCAAAGTTAAATAAAAGCAAAATGACAAATGCTGGAGGGGTTATGGTAAAATTCATAATTGTAATATACTGTTGGTGGAACTGTGAATCAGTTCAAACATTCTGGGAAAGAATCTGGAATTCTGCCCCAAAGTTATTAAACTGAAGGCATGCACATTGATCCAGCAATATGGTCACTAGATCTATCTCCTGAAGTGATCAAAGAAAGAAGAAAAGGACCCAAATGTAAAATGTGCTTAAATGTTTACTGTAACTCCTGCTGATAGCAAAGAATTAGAAATTTAGGTAATACCCATCAGTTGGAGAATGGCTAACAAATGATGCCATATGAATGTGATGGCATACTGTGTTGTAAGAAATAATAGCTTGATGAAAACTTAAGAAGACTTCCATTAACTGATACAAAATGGATGGAGCATAATCAGAAGAACAATTTATATAAGACTTTCAATATTGTAAAGAAAAACAACTTTGAAAACCTTAGGAATTCTGATCCTAATGCCTACCACAAATCCAGTGGAGTCATGATAAAATATTCTATTTACTTCCAAATAAAGAGGTAATGGACTCAGAAGAGCAACTGAGACTTACTATTATTATTATTAATTCATTGATTGAGAGAATTTGCTTTGCTTCACTATACATGATTATCCTAAATTATTATCATAATTATTTTTTATTACTTTCTCAAAGGACAAAAGGACAAAGATGAGGCAGAGGGCAGGAAGGTGGCAGAAAGAATGTGAATGTGAAAATAAAATAAATTGAATTTGTAAAAAAATGTTTTTGATACTTATTATATTTACATAGATTCATTAAAAACAGAGAGATCATTGGTAATTTTAGAGAAAGAAGCTTTGGTTGAATAATTATATTGAAAGTCAAATTTTAGAAAGCTTAAAAGAAAGTGAGAGGAAAGGAGTAGAAGTATCAATTACAACTACCCTCCTGAAGGAGTTACTCATGAAAGGAATAACAGCTACTGGGGATGGACTGATCAAGAGAGTTTTTTGGGAATGAAAAAGACATGGGCAAGTTTATAGATTATAGGGAATTAGGCAGTAGACAAGTAGAGATTGAAAATGACCAAGAGGGGGGCAATCTGTTGCAGAAGATGAGATGGAACAGGATCACTTTCCATTAAGAGGGGTTTGCTTTGCTAAAAGAAAAGGACCACCCCTCCATATGAGATTGGTGAACAAAAAGATGATGGTAAAAGACATCTGAGCTGATATGAAAGGAGAAGGGGAGAAGAAGAAGTTCTCTCAATGAATGATTTCAATTTTTTTTCAGTAAAATACAAGTCAAAGTATTCTGTTGAGACAGGGAGGGTAAGCAGACTGATGAGGAGGATTGAGAAGGGATGAAAAAAGGTAATAAATTGTAAGAATGTTAGAAAGGTAATAAGGAGCCAGGCTTCACAAAATCTAAGTGCTAAATATGTTTATATTTGATTCTGAAGATAAAAGGGAGCCATGGGTGCTCAATTTAGCAGGGTAGGTGAGTGGAGGATAGATTAGGGTGAGGACAGACTTGAAAAAGGGAGATAAGTTAGAAAGCCATTGCAATAACCCTGGTGAGAACTGATGAGGGTCAACCTGAATTAGGGAAGAAACTGCCAAAAAAAAAGAACATATACAAGAGATAATTAAGAGTAGAAATATCAAGATTTGTCAATAAATTGGATTTATAAAGTGAGGCCGAAAAAGGAGTTGAGGATGATACCAGTTTTACACTCCTGGTTGACTAGAGGTTGGTGTTGCCCTGGACAATAATAAAAAAAGGTGTGGAAGAGGAGAGGGTTTGGTGTAAAAGGTAATGAGTTCTTTTTTGGACACAAAGTTCTATTTAAGAGGTTCAAGAGGCAATTGGTAATATAGTGACTAGAGCTCCAGAGAGAAGGCAAGTCTGGATCTATAAATGTGGGACTCATCTGCACAGAGGTAATCAAATGCATGGAAATTAAGATCTTCATATGAGATAAAAAGGAGCAAAAAGAGGAGTGAACCCAGGACAGAGTTTTGGGGGCCACTCACAAGTGGACTTAAGATGGAAAATGTGTAAAACACAGAACAAGGAACTACTAATTCAAAATATAAAAAGAGACACAAAAATACTAGTAATACAATTGGAATTATAACTTTACATGGAAATAACTTTACCCAGTATAGTCTCATTTAAATTTACTGTCAGTTTCTAAAATACAGAGCTACTCAGGGATGCAGAGCATGAGAATACATTGCAGTTAGTTTAAGTTGACTCTAACACAAGACTAAACATGTTCTATGGGTCTCTGGGTGACTGAATATTGGAAAATGTTATATAAAATCTGGATCTGGTGAGTTCCTTCAATTCTTATTTCTTTTCCTTGAAAAGTCTTACACACTGTTACTTTGACCATCAGATCAAAATGGGCATTGGATATCTACTCTTCTGTCACACATGTATTCCACATGACCTTCATACATACAGACTTTCCAACCCTTTCAAAGGAATTTATAAACAAATCAACATTTCTTTTGCTACTGTAAAATGCATGACAATCTATTGCCCTAAGGCATCACTCAGAATCCCTGTTATTTAGAGTCATGACAACCCCATCCTTTTAATGTTCCTATCCCATTCTTTCCTACGCTTAAATTTTACCCTCTGGAACCCTATTATATTTTTTAATATAACTGCCATTCTGATTAGTCACATGTCATCCTTCATGAGGTTACTTTGTATATATTTTCTATGTGCCTGTTGTTTCCTCCAATAGCATTCAAGGTTCTTGAGGATACAGTCTGTTTTGTTTTATCTTTCTATTTCCAGCACCTAGAATGATACCTGGAACATTTTAGGCAGTTAATGAATTCTTGTTGAATCTTATTAAATCTAAAATCTTGTCCTCAGGAAATAGAAGTTAATAGAATACATAGTTTGAATATATCAGGCTTTCTTTTCCCCTATACCTCAGAAATGTATGTTACACTATGGAGTGGAACAGTGGTTTCAAATTCAAATAGAGAGGGGCAAGAAATGTGTCACTAATCTATTCATATAAAGATCTCACCAGATTATATATTGATTGTGTCCTGAAATGTAACGATATCTATGTTTTCTTGAATATTATTTATTTTGTTAATTATACCTCAATTACATTTTAATCTGGTTCTGGCACACTACGGAGTGTTGTAGCCTGGATGCCACAGGATATTGCCCCAAATGAGTCAAGTACCTTACAATGAGTTCTGTTGACATGGAAGCTATAAATGGACCTGAGCCAATAAAAACG
>CM053595.1:30556399-30582672 GCA_028646575.1 Pseudocheirus occidentalis | reverse complement strand
AAAGAAAGAAAGAAAGAAAGAAAGAAAGAAAGAAAGACAGACTATATGATTTAACTTTAATCTGGTAATAAATGCTCCAGTTTGGGGAGAAAATGGAGGTAAGAAAAAATGGGGAGAAGGCAAAGGAATTGTGAATGAAAGTAATATGAACTAATTCTATAAAAATATATTAGCTTTAGTTTGTAGAGGACCTTGAACTCTAGACTGAGGTGGGAATCCTAGTTCTTCCACCTCACTAACACTTCTTTCTCATCTCTTATTCTCACTCCTGATGGGATAGTCTTCCCGTATCCTTAATTCAGTGTTTCTCTGAAGGTATTGTCCATGGCCCCCATCTTTTTTGATAGTTATACTCATTCTTTAACAACAGCATTCACTCCCACAATTTCAACTCTTATCATATGCAAATGAGCCCAAATCTATATTTGTGGTCCTGACTATCTAAGTTCCAGGGCCACATCTCCAACTACCTTTAAAAAAAGAACAAAAAACTTATCAACCTCAACATGTCCAAAAAAGAGGCCATTACAGGTCTCCTTAAACCTGCTTCTGTTTTCAACTTCTCTCTTTCCATTGATGTTGCTATCATTCACAGGTATCCTGAGCTCTCAATCTTCAGATTCTAAAATTTTATATTTAAATCTGAAAGGACATTAGATTTCAAGCCCCTTATTGTACAGATGAATAAACTAAAATAAATCTAACGGAGGATTTGAACTCAGCATTCCCCTACCTCTCTGTTTCTACTCTTTCCCTCACATCTTATCTCTGATAAATCACCAGAACCTATGTATTCCATCTCTATACAATCTCTTGAATGCATCCAGCCAAACTGGATGGTAATCTGTTGTTCAACTAACACACTATGTCTTTGTGCCTCTTTGCCTTTGTTCTTGTTCTTCCCCATATCTAGAAAGTTCTCCTTTGTCATCCTTCACCTGAGGAATTGCTACTAATGCTTTAAAGTCTAACTGAAATGCCAGCTCCTCAAGACAACCATTCTTCATCCTTATGATTGGCAACAACCTTCTCCCTCCTGCCCCAGGCAGTAAAAATTTAAAGATTGGAAAAGATATATGATATTAATAAAGACTGCTAATTTCATTGTAGGGCAGAGGGCAGAATTAGAGGCAACTTCAAGGTTTTAAGCCAGGGTGCCTGTAAAGATCATAAGATTAGAATTCTCATATACTAATATAAGGTGCACTTTAGCTTCAGAATCCCTTTCATAAAGAGGAGTTAATTACAGGAAAAAAATAGTAGAATGAGGGTTTGTGTAAAGGAAGAGAGTTATATTAATTTTCAAATAATGTGGGATATTGCCACTGTTTTTGGATGGATATCTTGATATCAAATATGAGTAGGAAAGGAACTTTTTTATAAGAAGCAGTTAATGATAAAAAGTCAAAGAAATGACAATATACGTTATATTCAGAAGATGATGATGCCTATAAAAGAGATATACAAGACTAGGAGAACATCAGACTTGGAAGTAAAGATTATAGACTTGGTTTTGAATCCTGTGAGTTTGAAGTACTAGTGGGATAAATGAAGTGAGTAGTTAGAAATGGTTGATTAAAGCTCAAGAAAAAATACAGGACTAGAGAGAGAGAACTTTCTAGAGAATACTGGAAGACCTGGAAATAGATGAGATCATCAAGGGAGAGATTATCTAGAAATAAGAAAAGACAGATGAGGAAAAAGTCTAGGGAAATTCCCAGTTTTCAGATGATGGAAGGAGAAACAGAAGTCAGTGAAGGTTACAAAGAAGAAATAATCAGAGAGGAAGAATGCTATATCAGCAAAATGAGAAGACTAAATAAATGAGTGAAAAATCATTAAATGCTTACTATGTTCCACACAATGAACTAGGGCAGTGGTTCTCAACCTTCCTAATGCCCCGACCCTTTAATACAGTTCCTAATGCTGTGGTGACCCCCAACCATAAAACTTTTTTCATTGCTACTTCATAACTATAATTTTGCTCCTGTTATAAATGATAATGTAAATATCTGATATGCAGGATATATTTTCATTGTTACAAACTGAACATAACCCATAGGTTGAGAACTGCTGTACGAGGGACTAGATACAACTAGAAAAGTGAGACAGAATCTATTCTAGATTCTAGTCATTATCCTAATCAGAAGAGACAATACATTTATGAGATTTCAATAGCATAGTGGCTGGGAAGGCCTGGAAGTTCTAATGGTGCACCATGGAGCATAAGGTAAGGTCTAGTGTTCTTTAGGGTTCGCTGACATGTTAGATGGCAGTGTGCAGAGATTTGGAGCCATAGCATCAGAATAGGTGGAAAGATCTAGAGTACCTTAGGATGCAATGGCGAAGCAGACCACAAAGCTTAGATTTTACCTTATAAGAAAGAATGTAGGTAAGTTATGTCCCTTTGTCAAAGTAGAAGATCTAGAGAGGCCCTGCCTGCTACTGTTGGGAAGGGGAAGTGGTCTGAGGGTCCTATTGGAATAGGGATCATGGTTTCTATTCTATGGCAACAGATCAGTTAGTATACTATCAGGATGGTGACACAGTTGAGGGAAGGAGGAAGGGCATCTCTTTCACATGGTTGTTTGATGTGTGACAGAGGAGATAGTTCAAAGAGTGGGACTAGTCAATGGAATCAAATACTACCGTGTGGTAAAGGAATGTAAAGACAGGAAATATTACTGGCTTTGAAAATCAGATCATTGATGCATATTGGTTAGATCACCCCTTCTTCTAAGAAAGATGGATACATAGTTAGACATAGTTATAACAATGAAAATCAATCCATGGATACAGGACCCAAGTGCTAAGAAATTCTACTTGTTTCAGTTGATTTTTTCCACTCATAATTGGAGCATTCAAAGGGGCTAGAGTTAAGTTCTCTCAACTTGAAACATCCAGCCCTTTTCAATATTAAACATTCAAGTCCCCTGAAGCCTTTGAGCCATGAAGAAAAAGTCAGTATTCTGTAGTAGTTGTACTACTACAGTAGTCAGCTGAGTTGTTGACTTTAAATTTAACTACACGCATCTGCTCCTTTATTTCCCCTAATGAGCCAAAATTGGTACATGGAATAGAAATAAGATAGAGGTGCACATGCATCTTTATACACTTATTATATGAGCATGTCCACTAAATTGATTTCTATGGTATCTGTACCCTGTAGTCATATTAACTTACTGTGAAGTTTTACCTATGCACCTTGTAATTCAAA
This sequence comes from Pseudocheirus occidentalis, assembly GCA_028646575.1. Taxonomy (NCBI): domain Eukaryota; kingdom Metazoa; phylum Chordata; class Mammalia; order Diprotodontia; family Pseudocheiridae; genus Pseudocheirus; species Pseudocheirus occidentalis. Next base: position 30,579,455 of record CM053595.1, on the reverse strand, counting down.
ATTGAATGCAGTCATTATTGGACTTTAGAAGAACAATTCTGAGTCTAGAAAACAAGAACAACTTATATGCCAACAACATCAGGGGTAAAACAGATAAAACAAAGAACTTTGAAACTCTTAAGAATTATGATCAATGAATGACCAACCATGATTCTAGAGGACTGAGGATGAAGAATCTTACCCATCTTCTAACAGAGAGATGACAAACAAAATAAGTACAGGAGACACATTTATAGTACGTTAATTTATGCAATAGTCAATCAATAAATGTATTCATTAATAATGTCTTATATTTGCATAGTATTATATTTATTTTTTCAAATCTATCAAGTCATAAATATTTAATGAAAAAATATGCTGAAGTATATAGAAGTTAAATTGATCTCAAGAACAAGTCAAAAAGGATAAACCTTATAACCAGATAAACTGAAATAGCAATATTTGAAACTCAGGCAGTTATTTTATATGATGACAAATGTAAGCAGGAATTTGTATAAATTTTCCCCCATCTATGTTGCATATACTGCAGGAGTCACTGTGATATGTATATAGGCTATAATCAGTGAAGAAGAGGACATATGTGAAAATAGAAAGTCCTGTACAAGAAACAAAGGAAGAACTAATTTCTTCTTCACTTGACTAATTAGCTGTTGGTATTTTGTTATAAAGTCATGAAAACTGTTCCACTTCAGGGAATTTTCCAGAGTATGGAATTATTTCTTTTTCCACTGAATTCATTTCTTCTCACCATAAAAATAAAAACAAAACAAAATATCAAATTTCCTGGAATAATTAGAAATTCCATATGCCACAAATTTTATTACTTTTCAGAATATACATGTGTGTATACCTGTATATGAATATCCATGTATTTGTGTGCATATATGTATATATATGTGTATATGCACACACATATACATATGTGTGTATGTACACATACATATATGAGAAAGTTATCATTCAGTCAAATTTTCATATTCTGACTTTGGAGATTGAAATGGTACACCATCCTAAGAATTTTTCCATTCTAGCTAGCCTCCTTTGCAATTCCATCTTGGAGATTTTGGTTATTATTTCTCAGATTAGTAATGCTTATTTGTTACAAATGTTTTGCTTTACTTTTGGAGTGGGGAGGAAGTTGAAGGTGGTGTTGTACCCAAATACCAATCCCAGGTCACTACACACCTCCTGATATGTGGCCCACCCATAAGCCCCTTTATATTTTTGTCTTTGTCTCTATCCTACACCCTGTAATAGCTTGAAACAGCTTAAGCCATAGTCCTGGGTATTGCCCAAGGTGTAGTCCCCCTTCCTTCCTTAATCAGCATTCTATATTTTCTCCCTGTAATGGTAATGGAATTTGGAGATGCCCCTGAATTGACTTGGCTTTTGGGTTGAGTGTTAAGACCCAGAGCTTGTGAATGCCAGTTGTGGGATGGATTTGTTGACATGAAGAGAAAGGGCTGTCCTGGGAGGAGCCATGAATTGGGAGAGAAACTCAAGCCCAGAGAAGGTGAGAAGAAGAAGGACTTTTGGAAAGAGTAGTATCCAGTATCCTGGAGCCTGGGTTACTGAGAGAGACTGATGAAAGCCCATTGAAGCTGCCCAGGACTTTGAGGACTGCCACCTGGAGCTGTTGAGGACTGAGGAGGCATGGCTGTGATACCAGTATTTTGTCTGTCTGTTTTGATGTTGTTTTTCCATATTCACCTGATGGTGGACAGTGCTGCTGTTGTAGAGGTCCTGGATTCTGGCTGTTGGTGCAGACGCCCTGAAGAAGGACTTTCTTGTTGTATGTTCACAGAAATCCTGGAAGGGGACCTTGCTGATACTTTCAGGGGCTCTGGGACTGTTCTACAGGCAGACTGTGACTTGATGAGGACACTGGCTATGGCTTTGTTGAGCCTTGTCTCCCCAGGAAGTGAGATTGCTGAGGGCTTGCCTTGAGTGAAGATAAAAGAAGGGCATTTCCTTGGGTTTTTTATGCTGAGATGTTATCTTGACCTTGTTATGGCTTAAGGGTGGATGGCTTTTTTTGCTTTCCTGCTCCCTTTTGAGAAAGTGTTGGGTGGTAATGGATGGTATTGTAATTACTTTGAATTCACGGGTGGGAAACCTTTGGTCTTTTTGTGATGATTGGAAACTGATCTCCATTTGAGAAGAGACTTTGACTGACTAAAAGAATGTACTGTCTAGGGGTGGAGTGGTCTGATCTCCATTTGAGAAGAGACTTTGACTGACCCTAATTGAATTGAGAACTTACTTGTGAAATGTATGAATTATACTGTATTTTGACTTTCTCTGTTCTGTGAATATTTGCTGAATTAATGGGGTTTGCTATGCTGGTAATCTGAACCTTGGAAGTTGCCTTTGCTTGGCATTACACTCCCTGAATCAGCATAAGTGTACACAGTTCAGCCTTAGGTTATGGTGTAAACTATCTCATGTGGAGACCACCTTGTTCTGTTCTGCTGACTAAGCAGGATCCCCACACCCTTTGCCCAGAACATGACTCCGGCCTGTTCTGGGGAATTCTAGCCCCCCCTACTCAATGACCGCTCCACCCTGCTCTGGGAAGCTGACTATGACCCTCCACCCTGTGGCCTCCACCCTATTCTAGGAGGGACCCTTGTACCCTTGTGCCATATTCCCAAATTAGCCCTGAGCTAGAAATCTAACCAATTGCTGTTCTTTGCTTCTGCTAGCTCTCCTCCTTGGTTGTATTTTTTTGGTGGTTTTAGCCTTTTTAAGCAACACCTGTACCTTCAATGGACTACTACTGATTTGAATTTACACTCCGGTAGTCATGTGCTTGCTCAAAAAATCTATACCTAAATTTACTTTACTCTCTTATCCTCTGCACAACAGTGGGAGGTTGTGGAAGAGGTAGAAAAGAGCTGAAATAAATACTTGTTAATTGAAATAGAAATGATATTTGATTTAAAAACATGAGAAATTACTGTGGTACCTAATCAAAATATAAATATCAAACATTTTCAAAAGTTAAAGCAAAAAAGATAGGCCATCTTTAAATATTTGTCTTCAAGCTGTCATATGAACAAAAAGGAAACTTATCCTTTTTGATCCTAGTAGGAAGAAGTTTAAAAAAAAAAGACAATTTATCTTTGATTTAAATGAAAATTTCCTAAAAATTAGAGCTTTCCCAAAGTGGAATAAATTGCTTTAGGAGCCAGTGGATCCCTCGTAACTGGAGACCTTTTAGCAGAGGTTGGGTTACCACTTGACTTATATTTCATAAGAAAGAATTCTTGTGCAGTTAAAGGTTGTATTGGATAATCACTAAGATCCCATTCACCTGAAATTCTGTAATTCAGAAAGTTTAGCTGCAGAAAAGATGTGTCTTCTGTATCAAAAGGTATAGAGGCCAGTTATCTTCTTTTGAAGGGGAAGAGTACATCAGTATTTGTATGTAACAGGAAGGGCAGATGTGCAAAGGAAGGATAGCACATTGAAAAAGACCATTTGGAACCGGGATTGGCAAACTATGATGTCAGGGCCAAATTCAGGTGGACTGTTTTTATGCATCCCACCTGCTAAGAATGTTTGTTTTTTTAGCATTTTAAAATACATTTATATTATATTTAAATTTTAGATCAATGTATTTTAAAAATATATTTGCCTTAAACAAAGAAATCCCCAAGTATATGGTTTATATAAAACCCCAAATTCCTTTCTCCTCTCTAGGTTAAATTGTTTTATCCATAGATTTCATTGTTGATTAATTGCAACATTTTTTTTCCCTCCCTGGGATCATCACAAAGAAAATTAACTATAGCTGTTTATAAAAGAATGGTGGACTGTTGGACATTACAAATCTTGGTTGAGTATTTAAAATAGTACTATTTATAGGGCACTGCTAAGGAAAAAAAAATGTTTTAATAACCACGTATCCATTCCTAAGTGTAAACCTCTATATGCCTTATCATTTTGCATGATAAGTAGGTGTATTTGTTGGCGTGGGCACACTTTTGTTTCAGAGAATTGGAACTATAACCTCCTCCTCCTCCTTCCCCCTTAATGCCTGCAGCACTAACTCTGTGTATCACTCATGTGGCCTCTTACCATAGGCTCCCTGTTTAAGGTTTTGTGCTAGAGCTCAAACTGCAGAGATGCCTGGGGAGTTCTCATCCCAGGTAACACCATGGAGGTGTGCTCCACATTAGAGTCTGGAAAGCACTTTGGCCCTACATGCTATGCCCATCTCCCACCCTGTCATTTGTGGGTACAAAAAAGGAAGTCAGACAAAGTTTAACAGTCAGGAATAGGTAGAGGGCTATTGAACTTCTTTTCTCAGCAATGCCCTAGAAATAGCTCTAGTTTAAATACTTGTTGCAATAGCTAACAACAATCCTACTGCTGTCATTCCAGGGTGGAAAAACGTGATGGTTATTTCTCCCTGCCACTCTGGAAAAGGGAGAAAGAGGGGGAAAAATTTGCTAACTAAGGTATCAATGGCAGGAGAAAAGGTAAAATTTAGAGAAAGAGCCTATTTGCAAGTCTCTTTGTCTAGGTCATCGCCGTGACCGGCAGATTGTCCTGCTCACCATTACTGATCCATTCACAACTGTTTTGCTTTGGGATGAAAAAAGTCTTATTTCAGTCTCTGTATCTCATCCTATCAACCTAATTAGACTGTAAACCCACAAGTTTACATGCCCTTGTACTTGCAATGCCTATCACAATGGTTTCAGCATGTTAGGCCCTGAATTCTTCTGAGAATGATGAGCAAAAATGTTAGATTTTCATTCCTTACGCCAGAAAGGAACAGGAAATTCCTCAGTAAGTTTAGAAGGTTGTTTATAATAACATGCACACTTGGAATTTTCACAATATGCATTGGATTGGTCCTTCCTCTTCTCACTCCTACCCAGTGAGGAGAGAAGGAGGAGGACCACATTCCCTTCCCCAATCTCACTTCCTGGAACTCCACAAATCACCAGGGCAGCCCCGGCTGCAAGCTGGCTCCACACATAGCCCAGCCACAGCCTGCTAATGATTGCTGCCTTCTTTTCATTAAGAAACCTACAGAGCGAATCACAAACAACTTATATAAAAAGACCACTGGATAAATTGCATGAAAGTTGAAAATGTCATGTATGCCTCCCTGCTCAGCTGTCTGGTTTTACCTGGCTCATTCTGGAGATCTGATGGTTGAGATCACTTTATAACATTTCCTGAGGAAAGGACCACAGAAAGAGAAAAACACAAGAATAAAGAAATATAGGGATTCCCCCTCTTCCAACCCTTTACAGCCAGTCCTAAAGTCATACCTCTGGAAGGACACACATATGTACAAATCTCTGAATTGTTTCCTGATGTTAAACTATTAATCACATATGTCTGTTTATCACCTGTAGCTATTACCTTAAATGCTCCTGGCTCAGACTAATAATACATCACATTTAAATATTTTACAAAATATTTCTTTGCAACCATTCAGTGAGTCCCATTTAGCAGACCAAAAAAGAAAAAACTGAGACTCTGGGATATTAAAAGGTGAGCTTTGGTCATAGAACTAGCAAGTGAAACAAACGAACAAATGAATGAATAGTTTTAAAGTACCTACTCTGTGAAAGAGTTTGATAAGGACCTAAATATAAAAAGTCCCTGTCCTCAATGATGTTATATTCAAAGAATACAATACAAGACATATAGGAGAGTGATAGCTAGAGAAGAGGGTTTTGTTTTGAGAAGTCACAGGGATAGTAAGTGGAGTCATTTGATAATTGTCCTTTCTAAGAAGAGGAGCTGATTTGATCTCTTATCCTAGAGAAAGAAGTGGCAAAGGTTTATGCTTCTTGTGCAACATAGCATGAAGATAGGCTGAATGCATCATGGTATATCCAGAGGCTTCTATATATGATGAGCACCAATCAGGTCCACTGAACCTCAGGACAGAAACCAGAATGCTGTGTGAAGTCAGGGGGTAAAGGGTTGCATCATGACATGCTAATGGCCACAGCATAAAGAAATGAGCTGAGATTTAAACCCATAGCATGCACCCATTAAACTAACCTATCCATCTATATGACATAACAGAAACCACTTCTAGAATAGCCAGCTAAAGTGAAAACAATGGATATTTGCATTAGCAGCTTTAGGTCACTGCTGTTAAAATATTAATTACATCTCACCTCACTGAACTCATTGAAATTATGTGGGGTGCCTTAGAAGATAAAATACTTATGGGATCTAGAGACTAAACAGTAATGGAGGCCATGTGCTCTCTGGCGGAATATTAATGGTCTTTCTTTTTGTTTATTATGATCCTGGACGCCAAGCGACCAAATTATCTGAGTATCTGGTAAATTCGCATTTCTGAAGCTGGTGTTCCAGAGTATATGAGCATGACTTACATGCTGCCTCTCACCCTGTATTCTGTCTTACACTCCACATCTATGGTTCCTGATTAATACCATCCTTCCCCCCAACCCTGATCTCTTGATAGAGCAACATTAAATGGACCACACAAACAAGGATGAGATTGACTTCTAGGAAAAGTTACTTTTCATTACACACACACACACACACACACACACACACACACACACACACACCAATAAGTTTCAGGAGCTTCCTATTGCCTCAAGAATCAAATTCAACTTTCTATTTGGCTCTTTATACTCTTTACAATCTTCCTACAGCTTACCTTTCTAAACTTATACATATTTCAGTCCTCCATGAATCTTTTTGTTGTTTTCCACATTTTATCTCCTATTTGCATAATTTTGTATAGGCTATCTCCCAGGAAGGAATGGCTTTCCTCCTTAAATGCACTCCCTTAGTAAAAGGTCGTTAGAATCTCTTTCTTCAAAGTTTTGCTAAAGTTACACTTCTCGTAATGCTACTTGCTGGAGTACCTTTTTATCTCAAATGTCCTTGTATTTACTTTGCATGAATATTGTGTATACTTATATGTGAACCTATTATTTTCCTATAGTCTTCATGACTGCAAGGATTCCTATTTGGGATCATATCCCTGATACTTAGCATGGTGCCTGTCACATAGTAGGGACCGATCATTGAAAGATTAGCTAGTGAACTTGTGGAAAAGGAAGGGGTTATAACAAAGAATCAGCAATGTTTCCTTATGAAGAGTTCAAGCCAGATTAATCTTTCCCCACCTTAGACAGGGATACTTAATTGATATATCAAGAAAACACTAAAAGTACAGTGTATCTACTTTTCTACAAAGTATTCAAAAAAAATCTCTCATGCTAAATTTGTAGATAAAATGCAGGGATATGAGAGAGGGAGGCAATAATGAGGTTTGGTAGGTGTCAAACCTGTTAAATGTTTAAACTTAAAATAATAGTCTTTACTGAGTCAATAACAACTTTAAAGAAATGGAGTGACACAAGGATCTGTCCTTAGACCCGTAATTTTTTAATCTATTTTTATTTTATTTTTATCTATTACTTGAAGGCATATGTGGTATGCTTATCAATTTTGAGATGACCACAAACTGGAAGAGTTAATTAGGCAATAAATTCAGATGCCAAGTGAAAGATATAGAGACCAGAATAACGGGACATTCATTTTAAAAATTTAATTGAATAAACAGATTTAATAAAAGCTTTAAACTTGTATTAAAAAGTCAACTTGACAAATACAAGGTAGAGGAGGTATAGATACATAGGAGTTCATCTGGAAAATATCAGGGAATTTTAGTTAGCCAGGTTCAGTGGATAATGTTCTGGATTGGGAGTTAGAAGTAAGTATTTATTAAGCACCTATGACATACAAGGTACCATGCAAAGCCCTGGTGATACAAAAAGAAGAAAAATACAGTCTCTGAAATCAAGTAGCACCCAATCAAATGCAGAACAGAATAAACAAAACCAATATGAACCAACAAGATACATACAGGATGAATAAGAACTAGTTACAAGAGAGAAGATAATAGAATAAAAAGAGTTTGGGAAAGGCTCCCTGTAGAAAAGGGGATTTTAATTGGAATGTGCAGGAAGCCAGGGAAGCCAGTAGGCAGAATTGAAGGAGAAATGCATTTCAGACAGAGAACATGTACACATAAGATATAAGAAAAATGGAAAGATAGGACTGGAAAGACTTTGATTAACCATAGGTTTTTTGTTTGTTATGCTTTGTTTTTTGATCCTAGGAGTGATTAAGGAGTCACTGGAGTTAATGAGTGGTGATGGTAGGGTGAAATTGTCAGCCTTGTGCTTTAAGAAAATCACTTTAATGACTGGAGGGAGGATGGACTAGAGTGAGTAAGGAGAGACTTAAGGTAGGCAGACCCATGAGTGGGTTATGGCAATAGTCCAGATATGAACTGTTCTATAGTGCTGGTAGTGTCAGAGGAGAAAATGAGATGGATTTGAGAGAAGTTGCAAAGAAATACAGACCAGAGCAATCAGCAGTCCTTGGCAACAGATAAAGTATGGGGATGAGAAATAGTGAGGAGTCAAGGATGAAACCTAGGTTGCAAACTGGAGGGACTGGAAGGATAGTGTTACCTTTGAAAGTAACAGAAAAGCTAGAAGGATCAAGGGTTTATTGGGAAAGACTGAGTTCTGTTTTGGAAATATTACATTTATGATTCCTACTGAGCATATCCATCTAGTTTGAGATATGTGAAAGGTATTTGGAGATGCAATATTCAAGGTGAGGAGAGAGATCAGTACAGGTCAGGAAAATTTGAGAATCATTAACACAGAGAGGGTAATTAAATCCATGGGAGCAAATGAGATCATCAAGTTGAATAGTATAAAGGGAGAAGAGAAGAGGGCGCAGGACAGAAGCCTGTGAGTCTCCAATGGATAAGGGGGCATGACCTGAATGAGGAGCCAGCAAAGAAGACTGAGAAGTAGTAGGCTGTTAGGTAAGAGGAGAACCTGGAGAGATTGATGCTCCAAAAATCTAGAGAGAAGAAACAATGGAGGAAAGGGTGACCAACAGTGTCAAAAACCACAGAGTTCAAAAATAAGGAATTAGGAAGAGTCAGAAAGGTCTAAATTAAAATCGTGCCTGAGACACTATCAATCTGGCCCCTGGAAAATCACTTCACCCTCTCAATTTTTCAAAAGTAAAATAAAGATAATAATAGCCCTTACTTAAAGGGTTATTGTGAGGATTAAATGAGTAAAGCACTTTGCAAACTCTAAAGCCTTGTAAATGTTAGTTGCTGCAGCAACATCATCATCATTACTATTATTCTCAGGTATGACAGTATAATATGGGTCAATTTTTCAAGAAGTTGGCCAGAAAAGCTAATGAAAACTTAGCCAACAGTAAAAGAGATACAGTGTTCAGAAAGATGGTTATATTGATTCCCCTGACCCCATCCAAAACCATTGTATAATGTTGTTGAACAATAGAATTTAGGAAGGACACAAAAACCAAGAGAGCATCTGAAAGTGACTAGAATGGCAATGCAATGACCTTGCGTTCATGCCATGTGAAAAATAATTGAAGGAAATAAGTATATTGAATCTAGAGAAAAGATATAGGTAAGAAATTATATCTTTATTTATTTGTGAGTTGTTGTATTAAAAATCCCTTGGACTTGTTCTGGTTGGCCATAGAGAACAGAACTAAGCTGCAGAGACAGATTTAGATTCCAGATTAGGAAAATTTGCCTCCTAATTAGTGTAGCTAGGTGATTCAATGGATAGTGTAATGGACCTGGAGTCAGGAAGACTCGTTTTCTTGAGTTCAAATCTGGCCTCATACACTTACTAACTATCTAACCCTGGACAAGTCACTTAACCATTTTTGCCTCAGTTTCCTCATATGTCAGATGAACAGGGGAAGGAAGTGGCAAACTACTCCAGTATCTTTGTCAAGGAAACTCCAGATGGGGTCAGGAGAGTCAGAATAGACTGAAAGTGACAGAATAACAAAATTAGTGCTAAACAAAGGAGGAACTGACTTCATCCAAAAGTAGTGGTTGCTCTGTGATTAGAGTCTTCAAGGAGAATCTAGGTTAACACCATTTGCAAAATATTTTTGAATAGAATTCTTAGTCTGCTATATCAGACTCAATGACCTATGAAGTCCCTTCCAAATCTGTGATTATTTGAGACTGAATGTTATATAATTAGTGTGACTTTTAAATACAACGTTTTTAATTCTCTACGTGTTCCTGATTCCAACTTACTACAAAAGGTCTTGAGGTTAATTATAAATTCACGATAATGTCATACTGTGCATTTTAGTAACTTTCTTCAAGATGCATCCTACAACTTTGTTGATCTCTAGAAGTACTTATACATATGCTCTCTCTGAAAGCTTTTTGGGAAGGCAGCTGAAAAGGCTATCCTATTTTCTAATCTCATGACTGCTACTAAACTCTTAAAATGACTTTTTTGGAAAGGCACAAAGTATGAAAATAATTTATATTATTGGCAGTTTGGCAGAGCCAAGATGGCAGAGTTCAGGTAGCAACTCAGCTGAAGTCTCCCAGTATTCCCTTCCACACAACTTTAAAATAACTCCTCATGTAAAATTTTGGAGCAGCAAAATGAACAAAAGGAAATAGTGGGATATTTTTTGGCCTAAGATAATTTAAGAGATTGGAAGAAGAGGTCTCTGACAATGAAGTGCAAGGCAGCCTGAGCATGGCAACAGCACTAGGGGTGGGCCTTGGAGTAGGCTGTGATAGCAATCAGAGCAGGAGCATCTTCAGGAGCTATCATTCCAGAGACAATGTCAGAACAACTGGTCAAAAAGGGATTACAGTAAGTAGCCCCTTTGCCGGCACTGGGTAAGTTGGTATTAATTGGCAACTCTCTTGCCCATTCACAGTTCCAGGTTGCACTTCCTGGGCTGAAAGAAACACTTACAGTCACAAATGATCAGGGTACCTGTTCTCAGTTACAAGTCAAAGAGGCACACCAATGCTTGTAACTTCAGGGAAGCAAGAGACCTCTTGGGGATAAAGAATAAAGTGCAGACAAGAAGAGCAGTAACCATACCTCTTCCTCAGATCACATCATATGGGGCCTGAATCAACACAGATGAGCAGAGCTCAACTTTAATATAAAGAACAAAATCAGTAAATAGGCTGGAGAAATGAGCAAACAGCAAAAAAAAAAATAAATAACTCAGTAATAAAAACTACTACACTGGCAGAGAAGACAAAGATATAAACTAAGAAGATGATGATAATATGAAAACAGCTACAAGCAAAGCCTCAAAGAAAATTTTAATTATATCCAAGTTAATCAAGAATTCATAGAAGAGTAGGAAAGAGATAAATTTGGTAGAAGAAAATTTGGGGAAAAGAATGAATGTATAAAAGAAAATTATGAAAAGAAACTTAGCAGCAAGATAAAAAAGGAACAAAAAACCTGAAGAAAATGACACCTTAAAAACAGAATTGGCTTAATGGTAAAAGAGGCACAAAAAATCTACTGAAAAAAAAACTCTTTGAAAAAAGAGAATAGATTAAACTGAAAAGGAGGGGAAAAAATTCAGTGCAGAAAATAATTCCACAAAAATTAGAATTGAGTGGAAAGAAGTTAATGATTCCATAAGACAATAAGAAACAATAAAACAAAGTCAAAAGAATGGAAAAAATAGAAGAAAAAGTGAAATATCTCACTGGGGAAAAAAAGAAAACTTACCTGTAAAATAGATCACAGAGATATAATTTAAGAATTACTGGACTACCTGACAACCATTATTTTTTAAAAAAGAATCTAGATATGATGTCACAAAATTGTCAAAGGAAACTTCCCTGAATCCTATACCTAGAAGGCAAAAAAATTGAAAAAAGCTACAGGTCACTTCCTGAAAGAGATCCAAAAATATAAATGTTTTTAGAATATTATAGCCAAATACCAGAGCTCCCAGATCAAGTAGAAAATATTGAAAGGACCTAGAAAGAAACAATTCAGATATCATGGAGCCACAGTCAGGATAACAAATGATATATTGCCTCCCAGGTTAAATGAGTGGAGAACTTGGAATATAATATTCCAGAATGCAAAAGAGCTAGGATTACAATCAAGAATAATCCAAAAAGCAAAACTAAGTATAATCCTTCAAGGGAAAAAATGAACATTTTATTAAACAGAAGACTTTCAATCATTCCTGATGAAAAGACAAGAGCTAAAGAGAAAGTCTGACATTCAGACAGAAGACTTGAAAGATACATAAAAAGGTAAATATGAAAGAGTAATCATAAGAGATTCAATAATATTAAACTTTATATTACTTTTCAGAAAGATGATACATATAACCCCTTTTAAAAAAAACAACTATTATTAGGGCAGTTAAAAGAAATCGAAATAGAGAGGGAGCATGAATGTGAGTTGATTATGTTGAGATGATCTAAGAAAAACAAAAAAGCAAGAAAGAGGGATGCACTGGGAGAAGGAAGATGGGAGAGATAGAATGGGAAAATTTTTCTCATGTAAAAGAGACATAAAAGGAAGAACTTTATAGATCAGAGGGAAATGGGGCTGTTGCAAGCAATGCTTGCTTACCATGATCAGAATTGTTTCAAAGGGGGAAGAATATATATACACACTCAATTGGGTATAGAAAAAAGATCTCACCCAACAGGGAAACAGAAGGAAAAGACAAGGGATTTGGGGGTATAGGGGAAGATGATAAATGGGAGGATGGATTAAGGTAAGCAGTGGTTAGAAAAAAACAGGCTTTTGAGGAGAGAGGGAGAGAGAGAGAGACAGAGACAGAGAGAAGGATAAACAGAAGAAAATAAGGCAAAAATATACAGTTAGTAATCCTAACTATGAATATGATTGGGATGAATTAATCCACGAACAAAAACAGATAGCAGACTGGATTAGAAACTAGAATCCAACAATATGTTGTTTACAAGAGATATAATTGAACAGAAAGTACAAAGTTCAAATAAATAACTGGAGCAGAATCTATTATGTTTTGAATGAAATTTTCAAAAGGAAGAAGTAACAATTGTGATCTCAGACAAAGCAAAATAGAAATCTAATTAAAAGACATAGTCAGGGAAACCATATTTTTTCCAAAAGGTAACATATAAAAAAAATTACAGAAAGTTTATCTGATAAAAGCCTCATTTGCAAATATATAGAGAATGGAATAAATTTCATAAAAATAAAAGCCATTCCCCCAATGATGAATGGACAAAATATATGAACAGGCAGTTTTCAAAAGAAGAAATCAAAGCTTTCTATAGTCCTATAAAAAAAAACCTCAAAATCACTACTGATTCAAGAAACGCAAATTAAACCAACTCTATGGTGCCACTTCACACCTATTAGAAAATGAGAAATACTACAGAGGATATGGGAAAATAGAGACACTTGTACACGTTTGGTAAAGTTGTGAGCTGGTCAGGTTGGAGAACCGTTTGGGACTATGCTAAAAGGGCTATACAAATGTTCATATCCTTTGACTCAATGATATCACTCTTAGGTGGGTACCTCAAAGAGATCAAAGAAAAAGGAAAACAAAAAGATTTATTTGTGGTGGCAAAAAATAAAATTAGCGATTGAGGGCAAGGCTCATCAGTTGGGGAATGGTTGAACAAACTGTGGCATATGATTGTGATAGAGTGATATTGTACTGTAAGATATGATGAAATGTGCAGTTTAAGGGGAAAAAAATCACAATACCTATAAGAACTAGTGCAAAGTGAAGTGAGAGTAACTGGGCATTGTGCACAGTTACAGAAATGTTGTAATTATGATGACCAAATGTGTGTTTGTTTGTTTGTGGTTTTTTTATTTTGTTTTTTGAAGAGGGGAAGGTAGGGCAATTGGGGTTAAGTGATTTGTCCAAGGTCACACATCTAGTTATTGTGTTTAAGTGTTGGAGGCTGGATTTGAACTCAGGTCCTCCTGAGTCTAGGGCCAGTGATCTATTCACTGCACCACCTAGCCACCCCTATGATGATCAACTGTGAATGATTTGGCTACTCTGATAAAGACAATTATCTAAGATAGTCCAGAAGGACTTATGGTGAAAAATGCTATCCAACTCCAGAGAGAGCTGATAAACTCTGAGAACAAATTGAAGGAAAAATGTCTTGATTTCTTTATTGTGTTTTGCTTTTTTGTGATATGGCTAATAGGGAAATATAATGTTTTTCCATGATTTCACATCTGTAATTGATAGCATTTTGCTTGCCTTCTCAGTGAGTCGGGGGGGGGGGGGGTAGGGGAGGTCATGGAAGAGAAATCAAATTTTAAAAAGAAAATAATATTAAAATAAATATAAAATAAATTTTCTTTAAAAAGGAAAATAACATATTTTGACCCTTCAAGGAATTGATTTCATCAATATAACTAGCTATTCCTTTAACTAAAGTATATCACAACCTCCTCAATCCTGCTCTCATTTAATTTTTGTCTGTTATCCCAGAAATCTTTCATTAAAAATCTCTCCAATATATACAAGATCATCTCCATATTGTTTTAGCATATCTGTAATATCAGATTAGTACTCTGGTTGTCAACTAGAAAAGGAAAATCAGGAGGAAAATATAATAAATGAATGAATCACTGATGAAGAGATTACTATGTGCAAACACTGTGCTAAGCACAATGGATACAAATAGAAAAGTCAGACAGTTCCTGCTCTCAAGGAGTTCACATTCTAATGGGGCATACAACATATATCGAAAATTTCAGCCACTAGTCAGATGGAAAAGTCACCTGGTCTTTAAATTTCAGCAGCCAAGAAGATGTTAATGCTTCTTCTTTAATGTCATTGCCATTAATTAAATGTTATCTTTTTCTGATATTTAATCATTGGACAATGGACTAGTAATGTTGGTTTTCCAAAAAGTCTAGTTCAGGGTCATAGAACATCTCCATGAGAACCAAATGGGAGAAGTTGGTTAAGAGAGTTGTCGGACTGCCTCCTGTCTCTCCATCATTATGCCTTGTTGCTTTACATAGGTTGACTTTTCTTCCCTGTTGGTAAAAACTGGAAGAATTAACTAAATTCTTGTCCACATATGTATTTTTAATACAAGAAGGAATAGAGTTGGTAAATTAAAAAATAAAGATAATTTCATAAAATTAAACAGTTTCTGCACAAATTTAATGCATCTGATATAAGAAGGGAAGAAATCAAATGGGGGAAATGATACTATTTTATGATAAAGAAATTTAGAAAATGATCATTAATACATGGGAACAAAAAGAACCCTATTAAATAAGTAGTCGAAGAATATGTTCAAATAGGTCTCAAATGAAATGAAAACTAGAAACACAGTGGTATATCAGTGGAATAGATTAGGTGGACAAGACCTATTACAGCAATCTACCATTTGATAAACCAAAAGACTCTAGGACCTGGGATAAGAACTCACCATTTAACAAATTTTCTGGAAAAACTGGAAAACAGTATGGCAGAAACTAGGCACAGACTAACATCTCACACTGCATACCAACATGAAGTTGAAATTGTTATACAATTTAGATATAAAGATTGATACTGTAAACAAATCAGAAAAGAAAAGAATAGTTTACCTGTCAGATTTATGGAGAATGGAAAATTTTATGATCAAATAAGAGATAGGGAATATTATGAAATGCAAAACAGATCATTTTGATTATGTTGAATTAAAACGTTTCTGCACAAAGCCAATGGAACCAAGATTAGAAGGAAAGAAGAAGGCTGGGAAGCAATTTTTTACAACCAGTATCTTGGATAAAAGCTTCATTTCTAAAGTATATAGGAAACTGAGTCAAATTTATGAGAATACAAGTCATTCTCCAATTGACAAATGTTCAAACTATATTAGCAGGCAATTTGGAGATGAAGAAATTAAAACTACTTATTGTCATATGAAAAAAAATGCTCTAATTACTATTGATGAGAGAAATGTGAATTAAAACAACTCTGAAGTACCATCTCACCTATCAGATTAACTAACTTAACAAAACAGGAAAAAGATAAATGTTGCAGAAGATGTGGGTTAATTAGAACACTAATGCTTTGTGGTGGAGTTGTCCACTGATCCAACCATCATGGAAAGCAAGATAAAAATGCTGGTGACAATAATATGAAAATAGTTACAAGCACAGTCTCAAAGAAAAATGCTAATTACACCCAAGTTCATCAAGAATTCATAGAAAAGTAGGAAAGAGATGAGGTTGGTAGAGGAAAATTTAGGGAAAAGAATGAGAGTAATTCAAGAAAATCATGAAAAGAAGGGCTACACAGAGACAGCAGGTGTAGGTATAAATTGACTTGATGTGATTACATTAAGAAAAATTAAAAGGTGTTAAAAAAAGAATTGCAGTAGAAAATAGGGGAGGCAGGATGAAGTAAATTATATCACATGAAGAGATTTTAAAAAATTATACTAGAGGGAAATAATTTAGGGAGATGAGCATGGTTTGACTATTATTCTCATTGGATCTGGCCCAAAGAGGTAATAACATACATGTTTATTTGGATAAAAAAATTTATCTTAACCTGTTAAAAAAATAGGAGAAGGGGGAAAGAAAAGGGAGGGGGCTGATAGAAGGGAGGACAGATTGAAAGAGGCAGTAGTCAGAGGCAAAACACTGCTAAGGAGGGACAGGGTGTAAGGAAAGAGAAAAGAACAAATGGAGGAAAATAAGATGAAGGGAAATACACAGTTAGTAATCATAACTATCAATGTAAATGGCATGACCTCTATGTAGCATCAATGCAATATTCATGGTGCCAATGTCAACTGTAAATATGCCAGCATAGTCTTCAATTGAAAAATATAGCGGACTCCCCATATAGAAGATGGAAGCAAAACATTTATTCAGGCACTAGAAAACCAAGTTCCAACAGCAGGAAACCAAATTCATCATAGCAACATAGAAGTTAATACACCACAATGCAGCAAAGAGTCACACCATCCTTTAGCTTTCCCACAAACTAACACTCACAAGCCTAGCTGTCTCCCTGTGTGCATCCTTTCTGCCCCACTGTCTACCTGCCCTGACTCAGCTTCTTGTGGGCTCTGCTCCACCCTTCAGCAAACTCCTCCCACCACAGGCACCATGTGATTAAATTTGGCCTTTTAGGGGGCATGGAAGATCTTCAAATTCCCATTGCCATTACACTCTCCCATAAAATGGAAGTGGATAATAGAGTGGTTTAAAAAATAGAATCCTACAATATGGTGTTGTGTTGTTTACAAGAAATACGTTTGAAGCACAGAGATTCACACAGATTAAAGGTAAAAAAAAAACTGGAGTAGAATATGAATGCTTCAAATGAAATTTTAAAAAGCCCACAGGAGAAACAGTCTTGATCTCAGACAAAGTAAAAACAAAAATAGATCTATTAGAAGAGCTAAGGAAGAAATTACATATTACTAAAAGATACCATAGAGAATTAAGAAATATCACTACTAAGTATATATGCACCAAGTGATATAGCATTCAAATACTTAGAGAAGTTAAATGAGTTATGGGACTAAATAGATAGCAAAACTATATTCACTGGTAATCTCAACCTCTGCTTCTCAGAACTAGATAAATATAACTACAAAATAAACAAGAAAGAAGTTTAGGAGGTGAATACAATTTTAGAAAAGTTAGATATGATAGACTTCTGGAGGAAACTAAATGGGGATAGAAAGGAATATACCTTTTACTTAGTGGTACATGGCACCTAGAGTAAACTGACCATGTAGTAGGGAGAGAAAAAAACTTATAATCAAATGCAAAAAGGCAGAAATATTAAATGCTTTCTTTTCAGAGCATGATGCGATATTACATGCAATACATGTAATAAAGGGTGATGGAAACATATTTAAAAATGGAAACAAATTATATAACCCTAAAGAACGAGTGGGCCAAACAGCAAATAATAGAAACAATCAATAATTTCATCAAAGAGAATGATAATAATGAGACAACAAACAAAACTATCAGATGCACCCAAAGCAGTACTTGTGGGGAATTTTATATCTCTAAATGCTTACATGGGCAAAACAAAGAAAAGATCAATGAATTGTGTATGAACTAAAAAAAAAGACAAAAAAGGAACAAATTTAAAAATTCCCATTTAAATGCCAAATTAGAAATGCTGAAAATCAAAGGAGAGATTAACACAATTGAAAGTAAGAAAACTATTGAACTAATAAATAAAAGTAACAACTGGTTTTATTTTTTAAAAGAGCAATAAAAATAGATAAATATTTGGTTAATTTGATTTTTAAATAAAGAAAGAAGAAATCCAAATTACCAGTATCAAAAATGAAAAGTATAATTTCACCATTAATGAAGAGGAAATTAAAGCAATAATTAAGAGCTATTTTTCCATTTGTATGCCAAGACTTCTTACAATCTAAGTGAAATGGATGAATATTTACAAAAATATATATATTGCCTAGAATAACAGAAGAGGAAATAAAATAACCTCATTTTAGAAAAAAGGAAATTAAACAAGACATCAATGAAATCCCTGAGAAAAGTATCTCATGGGCCAGATAAGTGTACAAGTTATTTCTATCAAACACTTAAAGAGCAATTAATTCAAATACTATATGAACAGTTTGGGAAAACAGGCAGAATCCTATCAAATTCCTTTTATGACACGAATATGATGCTGATACCTAAACTGGGAATAGCCAAAACAAAGAAAGAAAGTTATAGACCAATTTCCCTAATGAATATAGATGTAACAATTTTAAATAAAATATTAACAAAGAAATTACAGAAATTTATCACCAGATAATACATGAGGACCAGATGGAATGTCTACCAGGAATGCAGAGTTGATTCAATATTAGGAAAACTATCAGCATAATTGACCAGATCAATAACTAACCAAACATAAATCATGATTATCTTGACAAAATACATCTCTCACTCCTATTAATAACTCTAGAGAACATGATAATAAATGGGGTTTTCTTTAAAATGAAAAAGATTTATCTAAAACCATCAACAAGCATTTTCTGTAACGGGGATAAACTCCCAGTAAGATCTGGGTTTAATCAAGGCTCCCCGTTATCACCACTATTATTCAGTTTTGTTTTGAAATGTCAGCTTCATCAATAGGAGATGAAAAGCCAAAGAAATTATAATAGACAATGAGGAAATAAAACAATAACTCTTTGCAGATGCTATGATGGTATACTCAGAGAATCCTAGTGAATTAACTAAAAACATACTTGAAATAATTAACAACTTTAGCAAAGTTGCAGGATGTAAAATAAACCCATATAAATCATCAGCATTTGTATATACTACCAATAAACCTCGTTAGCAAGAGATAGAAAGAGAAATTCTAATTAAAATAACTGTACGCAATGTGAAATATTTGAGAGTCTACCTGCCAAGACAAACTCCGAGACAATAAGAACACAATTCCAAAACACTTTTCTCAAAGATAAAGTCAGATCAAAACAACTGGAAAAATATCAATTACACTTAGACCAAGCTAATATAATAAAAATGACAATCCTACTTAAATTAATTTATTTATTCAATGCTATATCAATCAAACTACCAAAATTATTTTATAGAGCTAGAAAAAATAATAACAAAATTCATCTGGAAAAACAAAAGATCAAGAATATCAAGGGAATTAAAAAAAAATACATTGGAAGGTGGCCTAGCCATACCATATCTAAAACTATATTACAAAGTGCTAATCATCAAAACTATTTGGTACTGGGTAAGAAATACAGTAGTAGATCAGTGGAATAAATTTGGTACACATGATACAGTAATAAATGATTATAGTAATTTACTGTTTGATAAACCAATAGACCCCAGCTTCTGAGATAAGAACTCACTATTTGACAAAAAATGCTCAAAAAACTGGAAAACAGTATGGCAGAAACTGGGCAAAGACCAATATCTCATATCCTATACCAAGATAAAGTCAATTTGGGTATGTGATTTAGATACAAAGTATGATACCAAAAGCAAATTAGAAGAGCAAGAAGTAGTTACCTATCAGATCTATGGAGAAGGGAAAAAATTTGTGAACAAAAAAAAGAGATAGAAAATATCATGAAATTCAAAATGGATAATTTTGATTACATTAAATAAAATAAGCTTTTGCCCAAACAAAACCAAAACAACCAAGATTAGAAGGGAAGCAGAAAGCTGGGAAACAGTTTACAACTAGTGTTTCTGATAAAGGCCTCATTTCTAAAATATTTGGAAAACTGAGTTAAATTTAAAAGAATACATGTCATTTTCAAATTGAAAAGTTGTCAAAGGATATGAATAGGCTGCTATCAGATGAAGAAATTAAAGATATTAATAGTCATATGAAAATGTTCTACATCACTATTGATTAGAGAAAAGCAAATTGAAACATCTTTGAACTACCAATTCACAACTATCAGATTGGTTAATATTATAGAAAAGGAAAATGATAAATGTTGGAGAAAATGTGGGAAAATGCAAACATTAATCCATTGTTGATGGAGTTGTGAACTCATCCAACCATTCTAGACAGCAATTTGGAACTATATCCAAAGGGCTATAAAATATGCATTCCCTTTGACACAGCAATATCACCACTAGGTCTGTATCCCAAAGATATCATAAAATGTACAAAATATTTATAACAGCTCTTTTTGTAGTAACAAAGAATTGGAAAATGAGGGGATGCCCATCAATTGAGGAATGACTGAACAGGTTGTGGTATATCAATACAATGGCATTCTACGGTGCTATAAGAATTGCTGAGCAGGCAGAATTTAAAAAAAACACCTGGAAAAACTTCCATGAACTGATGCTGAGTGAAATGAGAAAAAACAGACCATTGTACATAATAATAACAATATTATGCAGTGATCAACCAGGAGAGACATACCTCTTCTTAGCAAAACAGCGATCCAAGACAACTCCAGAGAACTTCTGACAGAAGTTCTGTGGAAAATGCTATCCACATCTGAAGAAAGAACTATGGAGTCTAGCATGCAGACTTCAGCATATTATTTTCATTTTTTTCTGTTTTTTCCTTTCTTGAGGTTTTTCCCATTTGTTCTTATTCTTCTTTCACAACATGACTAATGTGGAAACATGACTAATGTAAAATTGTATGTGTATGACCTATATCAGATTACTTGCTTTCTGGGGGTTGAAGGAGGGAGAAAAATTTTGAACTCAAAATCTTAAATAAATGAATGTAGAAAACTATCTTTACATGTCATTAGAAAAAAAATACTATTTAGTGGAGGGGTGAAAATGGGTTAGTTGCCTCTTCTCTGACCAAAAGTTTCACAAATTCTTTTGTACGAACACTAGCAATTGGAACTAACAAGCCAGTCTTCCATTGCTTCTCTCCTGCGTTAGAATAGATTTAATTCTCTTTTGTTTTTAGAGGTCTTCTGAAAATAAATTTTTATTGACCTTCTTTGCTTTGACATCACCTACATTTTCCAATATAACTCTCTTATCAACACCAGGAAATTTCATAACAATGAAGAAAAAAGGGGCAAGGGGAAGTTCAGGAAAATAACCCCAAAGGTTGGTACTATATGCAATGCTCAATAGTTATATTATCTGACATGTGATAAGAAAGGAGGTACCTTCTCACAGACTATATACGTATGTTTATAGAAATACATATGTACACACATATAAGTATATATACTTATATGTGTACATATATAAGTATATATACTTTGTATATATGTATATTATATAACTATACACACTCATACAAAGAATATTTTTATCAACTTCCTTATACATTGTTGGCTGATGACAATGAATAAAGTGTTTTCAAAGTAATTGTAAATATAGACACAAATTGTATAGTGGCGAAGTTTCTCTGTGAAACTGAAAATCACTTCTCCACAGTTTTAATGAATGTGTTAGAAAGCCTAACTCAGATAACCTATAAGTAATATTAACAAATCATAGATGAGGGAGATAGTGCTAATTTTTCAAGTTTTCCACAGTAATAAATCATTTTTAGGATAAAAGCACAGAGCTTTTAAATGTATTCTCTCCTTTCCCAATGGGGTCTACTATGTATACTGAATAATTTTTTTTAATTTTTTAAATTTATTTTTAGTTTACAACATTCAGTTCCACAAGATTTTGAGTTCCAATTTTTCTCCCTCTCCATTTCCTCTCCCCTCCTCAAGATAGCATACAATCAGATATAGGCTCTAAATAAGCATTCATATCAAACATATTTTCCCATGAGTCATGTTGCAAAGAAAAACCATAATCAATGAAATAAACCACAAGAAAAAAGAAATAAAACAGAACAAGAAAGAAAAAGAGCAAATAGTATGCTTTGATCTGCATTCAGATTCCATAAATCTTTCTTTGGATGTGGATAGCCATTTCCATCATGAGCCTTAAGTAATTGCCTTAGAACACTGCATTGCTCAGAAAAGCTCAGTCTATTGAAGTTAGTCATCACACAATGCAACTGTAACTATGAACAATGTTCTCCTGATTCTGCTTTCCTCACTCAGCATCTGTTCATATGAGTCTTTCCAGATTTTTCTGAAGTCCATCTGCTCATCATTTCTTACAGCACAATAGTATTCCATTATATTCATATACCACAACTTGTTCAGCCATTCCCCATTTGATGGGCATCCCCTCAATTTACAGTTCTTTGACACCACAAAAAAAAACCGCTATAAATATTTTTGTGCATGTGGGTTATTTTCCCATTTGTATGATCTCTTGGGGAAACAGCTTTAGGAGTGGTATTAGTGGGTTTTGATTCAGCAACTCCACAAACAATACATTAGTGTTGAAATTTTCCCAAATCTTCTCTACTATTTATATTTTTCCTGTTTTGTCATGTTATGTTGAGTAATTTTTAAGGTGGTTTCTGAGATGGTTAAGGGAGAAAGTAAAGCTCTGTCAATGATGCAAAAGGAACAGACCTGTGGTTTGTTTGTTTGTTTGTTTATCAAAAAGGGACCTCCCACTGAGGAAACACCCTCCTCTGATGCAGATTACATTCCTTGCAATTTATAGCCTTAGAGAACCACCTGAGATACTGAAAGGTGATTTGCCAAGTCGCACAGCCAGTATGTGTCAGATGAAGAATTTAAATGTAGAGCTTTCTAATTCTGAGACTGAATATTTATTCATTACATTATCCTACAGTTTTATACTACCTA
>CM053595.1:30530839-30555899 GCA_028646575.1 Pseudocheirus occidentalis | reverse complement strand
TTTTTTTTGGTATTGTTTATCTATAGACCACAAGGTTTAACCTACCCAAAGATGCACAGGACAACTAAGTGGTACAGGGTATAGAGTGCTGGGCTTGTAATCAAGAACACTCATCTTCCTGAGTTCAAATCTGATCAGATACTCTCTAGCTGTGTGATCCTGGGCAAGTCATTTAACCTTGTCTCCCAAAATTAGTTGGAGAAGAATACAACAAACCAACCCAGTATCTTTGCTAAGAAAATCCCAGATGGTGTCACAAAGAGTGAGACAAAACTGGAATGATTAAACGAAAATAACACCACTTCCACAAAGGGAAGAATAGTGGATTGAAAGAAAGAAGATTGAGTTTGAAGCCCTGAAATCTGGATTTGAATTCCAGGTGTGATACTTACTCATGACTATGGCTTTTCTTTCTTTTAGCAGCACTTCCCCAGCTATGAAATGAAGTTACATATGCTTATAGATTTAACATTGGAAAGGACCTCAAGAGTTCATCTACTCCAATTACCTCATTTTAGAGAGGAGTAATGGGATAATGCTGTCTTGCTTGATATATGGAGTGACCTGAGTGTCATGTATTTAGACTTAGACTCAATTGTCTGCTTCATTGTAAAAATGCAGAAACAGAAGCCTTGAATGTTGAAATGACTAGTCCAGAATCATACAAGTAGTAAATGACACAAATGAGATTTGAATTTAGATCCTCTACCCAGAGTTCCAGACTCAAAATCCAGAACTCTTCTCCATTTTCCCAACAATGGGAATTAAAATTCTTTAAAAATATTAATTTCTTTATGAATATAATTGATAATAAACAGCTTTGGCAAGAAATTTATATCCTTGTCTTTCAGAAAGTATTGTTTTAAAATAATATCTCAGTCAAAATCCAGAGGCCTGTCAACTGGGACACCAATAAGGATCCCTGTTAAACACTAACACTAATTATTACTTTAGAAATTTAGTCTTAATCCTGCCATTAGTTTTCCTGTAAATCAAATAGCTAAGCTTCCTTAGACTTGACACTTCCTACTCATAAAGTGAGCCAAGTCTGTGTCTAATATTAAGGTCTACGGAGTCATGGATATTGTCCAAACTATAGCACAACATAGCACAGTGGTATCCTTACCACACAGTAGGAGTGTATACATCTAAATTAAGAGCTGATCATAAAATTCTTTGCAAACATTAAATGCTAAGGAAATGCTCAATAATAATTTTAACCATCTGGTACCAAGTAATGCTGGTGAACTTACATTTAGCCTTTGGCAAGAATTTCAAAAATGTTTATTTTAATCTACATCTCTTGACTTTTGGAAGTTATGCCAATAATTTCTTTCTGAAAGATGATTTAAATGAAGAAAAAAAGGAAATAGGCAAGTTCTCAAACAACTTCATAGAGTAAGGGAAGATGGAGAAGACTAGCAAAATCATATTTCTTGCACATCAACAAACTTTTGAGATAATAACAATTTGCTAAAAAAAGAAATATGATTTTCCTATTTTAATAAAAATATTATTGGTAAAAAATACTCACATTTTAAATTGTCAAGAATGAGACCCTTTTGGTTGTACCCCCTCTAACATAGCTAACACCACTTCATATGCCTACTAAGGATTGCAGAGCAGGCAAAGTTTGTTCTGAATACACCTCTACTAAAGATGTGTTACCTAAAGACCCTTTGGGCTTTTACCCCCTCCATCCCACAAGAACAATCATTTTTGCCCTTGATTTTATCTGATCCCATTCAATAAATTAATTATTAATGACCTTCTCTG
The DNA here is from genome assembly GCA_028646575.1 of Pseudocheirus occidentalis. Taxonomy (NCBI): domain Eukaryota; kingdom Metazoa; phylum Chordata; class Mammalia; order Diprotodontia; family Pseudocheiridae; genus Pseudocheirus; species Pseudocheirus occidentalis. The sequence goes on along the minus strand of CM053595.1, from coordinate 30,554,123 downwards.
AATAAGGTTATGCAACATTACGAATAGAGTGCTGGCCTTGGGATTAAGAATATCTGGGTTCAAATCTTGCCTAGGCCACAGAGTTACTACATGATTCTAGGTAAGTTACTTAACCTTTTCCTCAGGGAACTTTCTAACACCAGAAATTATAGAGATATTAGTCAGTTAAGAATCATTTATTGGCGTGGGTAGGTGGCACAGTGAATAGAGCACCTGCCCTGGAGTTGAGAGGACCTGAGTTCAAACCCAGGCTCAGACACTTAACACTTACTGGGTAGAAGGAGAACCTAGAGAAAATGATGCTCCAAAAATCTAGAGTCACCTAACCCCAGTTGCCCTGCCTTCCCTGCTCCAAAAAAATTTAAAAAAAGAATAATTTATTTAGCTCCTATTATGTTCTTGGTTAAGTTCCAATCTTCACTGATGGAAGAAATTCCTTCCTGAGAAATTCTTTTGTTGATGGAAATGCCTATCAAGACAAAATAAAATAAAAATCCTACCCCCAAAAAAATCCCAAACCCCAAACCCAGCAAGGCACCATGTTAGTCAATAGGGATATAAGAATATAAAACAAAACAAAACAAAACAAAACACTGAGATAACCTCTGCCCTCAAGGAACTAACTTTATACCGTGACCTAGTTTTCTACTTTCTCTCCTCCCTCCTACCCTATACAAACTTAGTTGGCTTTCATCTCAATTCTTTCTTATGGAACGTGTCTATAAACTTGTTCAAGCTAAGACATTCTAATTGCTGGACAAAGTAAGGTGTTTTTACCCTGATAAAAAGAGTAGAAATTGTAGGGACCCAGGAAAGCTAGTGGTTTCTCATTGAAAAGGGCAATGAGAATTGCTGTGTATTTTATCATCCCTATTTGCTGCCATATTGGAGTCATGTCAAGAGTCTTGGACGAGCAGTGAAATGATACAAGCTCCAGTTCCATTTCTATTACTTAAGTCTTATGTTTTTGAGCAATATCACATCTCCTACCCCCACCCCACCCCCCTCAGCCAGTGGAAGCACAGATTCTGTTTTAGGACCATATGCTTGGAGAAGTTTCTCTCATTAAAATGTTGTTTTCTTTTTTAAAGTCTCAGTCATTTCACAACATTTTCAGCTTCACCACACAAAAGCTGGCAAAGCAAGGAGTGTTTGAGTCAACTGAGTGAGCCAATTTCGTTGAGTAGTAAAAGCATTGCTTGTCTCTCAGTGACAAGTTGGAGCTTCTGAAAATTCCTATATTCTTCTATCTTTTGGACAGAGCCATTATAGTATAATATAACAATATTATTTAATAATAATAGTAGCTGCACTTAGATAGCACTTTAAGGCTCGCAAAGCACTCTACAAATATCTCATTTTATCCTGAAAACGACTCTGGGGAGTAGGTGTTATTATTATCCTCATTTTACTGAGTCATAAATAAAGTTTGGGGCTTGGAATGAGAAAAACATAAGTTCAAATTTTGCTTCTGAAACTTATGAGTTGCATGGCTTTGGTCTCTTGACCTCTCTATGTTTCTGGTAGCTCCCTAAAAAGACATTAGGAGTAACTCTTGTAGAAAGCTGCATTTGTAATCTGAGGACCTGGATTTAAATCATGCCCTTGGTACTTACTGCCTGTGTGACAAACAGTAAATTACTTCATAATGCTGGGCCTCGTTGTCCCTTTCTATAAAATGAGGAGGATGGCTAGATGATCTCTAACATCTTTTTCTATTTAAATCTATTAGCCTATGATTTACTAAGTCAGCCAGTAAATAAATATTTATTAAGCACCTACTATATGTGAGGTTCTATCCTATGCTGAGATGACCAAGTGAGAGACTAGAGAGAAAAGAGAAGAGGTCCAGGAAAGAGCCATAGTAAAATGTGCACAATGACATTAAAGATCTTACAAATGAGACCAAGAAGGACCTTTTTAGACAAGATGGAAAAAACAGGGGGTAATGTCATGGGAAGCTAGAAAGGGGTTCATAGAGTCACATATTGTAGAGATGTCAATAAAGTCATGGACTGGAAAATGACCATCATATTTGGCAATTAAGACACTATTTGTAACTTTGAAAAAAACAGTTTTAGTTGAATTATGATACTAGAAGCCAGATTGCAGAGGGTATAGACAAGAATAAGAGGAAAGGGAATGGAGATATTGGTAATAATACAGTAATTGGTATCCATATATCAAGGTTCTCAATCCCCCAAAAGAAATATGAGAAGTCATCTCCCTTCTTCTTTATAGAAGGAGAGGATCATGGGTGTGGAATACTACATAATGCCAGATTTTGATGTTTATATCATTGTAGTTATCCCTAGTACTCTCCCCCTTACTCTTCCCAGAGAGTAAGCCCATATAACAAATAGTATTTTTTTAAATACAAAAAAGAGGGGGGAAAAGGACAACTAGCTAATACGTTGGAAAAAGTCTTAAAATATGTACTATGTATAATATCTGCAGATCTGCAACTTCCGTGAAGGAGTTGGCCAGGAGTGTCCTTCCATATCTCTTCACTGAAGTCATTCTTCTAAACTACTTTGTAATTTTCATAGCAGTTTTTAAAGAGTTCCTTCCTACCCAGGTAATTTGTTATTTCTAACTTATCAAACATGGAGTTATTGAGTTCCATTGTTTCTAATTCTCCTTGTCTGATATGTCCCATTCATCTCTGTCTCTATTTTTAAACTAGTATCAGATGGTTTGGTGACTACTGTTCTATAACATAATTTGAGGTAAATAAATGTGATTATTCCTTTGTTCCTCTCATTTTTCATCATTTCTCTTGATATTTTCCCTTAATCTTTCGTTTTTTCAAATGGATTTTTGTGCTATTTTACAAGTTCTATAAAGTATCCCGTTGATAATTTGATAGTTATAGAATTAGAAGTATAAGTATTGTCATTTTTATTATTGGCACGACCTATTCATGATCACTGAATTAAATTATTTATTTTGGTTTTTTGTTTGTTTGTTTTAGCTTTTTGGAGGGCCGTTGGGGTTGTGACTTGCCCAGTTATTCATTTTGTTAAGGAGAAAAATGTAATTAGTCTATCAAGTTTTTGGTATACTTTGATAAACCAACACCAGCATATTTCATGAATTTGTTTAGTTATTGTAGTTACTTAAATGAAATATGATAGACAAATATGCTTTTAATTCAATGTCTAGTTTTGGCCAAAATAATTTCCTCTCTCTAAACATTTACACACCTAAGTGCGTGTATATATCCATGTGTACATATATACATATGGACATACACACACACACTCTGTGTGTATGTAAAATAAGGGGTACTAAGGGGTTAGAAAATGTAAGCAGTGTTAAAAAAAAAAGAGTACCTAGCACTGTGGCTGCCTCATAATAAGTGCTTAATACATGCATGACAAATAAATAAAAGAATGAATAAACCTAGGATATGTAAAGCTTGTATGAGCTATGGTGGAAGGGTTAAAGATAGTAAAAGATTGCATTTACTCTCAGAAAGTTTACAGTTTAGAGGAGAAGCATATGATATCTAAAATGACTATCTCTACCAATGTCTCATCCAGAAATGAATCAGTAAGAATCAAGTTTCTGTAAAGTACTAGGTGATGTACAAAGCTTTAGAAGTCATGATTGATGGTGCTAACAATCTGGTAGATTGTTATATACAGAGATAATTATAATGTAAAGAATAATAAATTACTAGCTAGTTTATTGATTATACTGAATGCTGGGGTTAGAGTAGTCCCTTTTTCAGAGCCAAACTTGGGCTCACTCAAGTTGCCAGACAACACTGATGTCACTGATGTTGGATGTTGTCCTTAGGAAAGGGGTGGTTGTGGTGTTAGGTCTAGAGGGAATTTTGGGCCTCCTTTCCCTAACCTCTTAGCAACACCTCAGCCCTACCTATAATAAGCTGGACTTCTGGTTTGCAGGTGGTATTAATGTCTAACAGCAGGAGGCAAAAAAAGGGAGAAATGAAAACAAAGTATTTTTTGTGCATTACTTTATATTTTCTTCTAAATTTAATTGTGCCAAATGTTTAAACTTGGAAAAGTTTAAACCTGCTGACATTTCAGCATCCATCTACTTGTAATAACAAATCAAGAGTATTTTATTATGAGCAGGCAACTTTTATAGCTTTGGGGAGGGGAGTAGAGGAGACGGTGGAGAAGCTCCATCCCCATCTTAATAGCTCACTGGTTTTTGGTTGTTTCTTAAGATGGTTACGGGTGAAATACAAATACTTGACCAAGGCCCATTCTACCCTTATCTCTATCCCATTAACACAGGGAATTAACATACCTTAATTTAGTCTTCTGAGGACCATGAAAAACATAAGAAGCATTAGCAAAAACCATAGCCAAGGTTTTGCTTCTCACCAGGCTAATGGAATACAATGGCTGGTTATCTCCTGTTTTTTATATATTCCTTGATTATCTTTTGTGGTTTTTCTTGTTTCATTCTGTTCTTTCAATAAGCAAAAATTACTTTTTGTCTTAAAGATACTACATGGTGTGTGTTTTGATATTTATCTTTTTGATTGAAAAAGAAAACATTTTAATCTGATTACTCTAAAAGCTGTTCTGGATTTAGTTTCTTTTTTGAAAGGAAATAAAGAAAACTGCTGATTGAAAAGTGTTTTTAAACCTTTAGGAAAATTTTTAAAGTTGATTAAAATTGTGATGCAAGGATTTGTGAATGAGATGTTCGATTATAGAAGAATATTTGGTTAGGTATATCCGCTTAGGCAGAACATATATATAAAAATGTAAGTAATCTCAGCTCCATTATGCAGTGCCCTTTGAGATGTTCCACTTTCTATAAGATCTTCAAAAGTTTTGTATATATGTGTGTGTGTGTGTGTATAATAGATGATATAATGTTATAGAAATATGTGTATAGTATACATATTTTTCCTAACAGTATCTGATAGCTTTGTATTTTGTTATGGAAGTTAAAAGAAAAAATACTACAGAAATTAAAAGGGGAAATGAAATAATTTTAAATTAAAAAAATTAGTACTGCTGCTCAGACTATTTTTTTTTATGTCATGTCTGACTCTTCATGACTCCATTTAGGATTTTCATGGCAAAGATACTGGATTGGTTTGCCATTTCCTTTTCCAGCAGATTTATCAGAGTAGATAAAGTGGGCTTGAAGTAAGGAAGATTCACCTTCCTGAGTTCAAATCTGGTCTCAGATACTTGCTGTGTGACCTTGGTTCAGTCACTTAAAGCTGTTTGCCTCAGTTTATGCATCTGTAAAATGAGCTGGAGAAGGAAATGGCAAGTCATTGGATTATCTTTGCCAATAAGACCCAAGGGCATAACAAAGAAGCAGACACCACTGAATAACAACAACAATGAAAAGGAGTTTCTAGGAATTTGGAGAAGGGAACTATCACCTAAGGTTCCTGTAATGTTAATGGAATCTGAAGATCTTCCATGCCCCTTTGTATTGGCAAGTAAGCAAGTACTTAGCACCTTGTTTCAAGTTAACACCTTGTTTAAGCTATTTAATTAACACAGAAGTAGTTAACACCTTGGGAGGAAGTTGCTGATGTAACAGGAAGTGTCCAAATAGGGAAGAGCTAAGGCATATATAAGGAAAAGCCCCAGTTGGGAATGGTAGAATTTCCTGGTTAAGCTGGAGCTTCTGCTGACACTTTTCCTTTGGGAATTTCTGCTGAAAACTTCCAAGAACCAGGCTGAGGAACTACTGTGAGTGAGAGATGAGGATCCCTGCTTGAGGGATCCTGTTCTGTTGTGAAAGCTTGGGAATGTGGATGTTCACTGCCTTAACCATGTGTACCAACTTCATGGCTACTATGACTTTGGCTTTATGGTTCTGGGACTTGGCTTTCTTGTTATGGTGATGAGGTGCAGGCTCTGGGAACTCCCTTGAGCTCTGATTGAATATTCCCATTTGATGAGGCATTTGCATGAGGCCATAAGCCTTTCATCATGGCTCTGCCCAAATCTTTGTTACTGGTTTGGTCCTTCCTTGTCCATCTACTTCCCACCCTTGAGCCTATCACAATATCTATACCCAAATCAACTGTTACCTTACCTCATTAACTCCTCCTGAAGACCCTCCCAACACTCCTCCTCTAGACCACCCCTAGATTCCTCCCACAACCTTTCTGTATATAAGATCCCATCTTGCTTCCATGTGTGTGAGAGCACCATAGACTTTTCTACCACAGACTTGCTCTGTGTCCAATACAAGTGAACTCTGAATAAACTTTAGTTTTCTTTGGATGAGGGAAAACTTGAGTCAAATTCATTTAGCAGGAGCCAGAGTGTTGGTATTTTGGGGTCTTGAAAACCCCTAACCTTACCCTGAACCTCTTTATTTTTATGGTTCCCTGACCAGAAAACACTGCTAATTTCAAGCTCTCCTCCAGCTGGTACTGGAAGGTACATAAGCCTCTCTCTTTCCCTATTGCCTTCTTGTTCTCCAAGTACCATGGAGGTGTGTTTTTGTTGGGACTTTTGTGGACATGACCTCTCAGGTCCCATTAGGTCAGACAGCTAGGAGGCTGTCTTATACTCAGCCTGACCTCAGATTCTCAGTGCTGTTTGGTTATGTTGGAGAACATGGGCCTGGATGCAGCTTCTAAAGAATGGAGGACAAGGACAGACACCCATCTGGAAGTGCAATTCTCTCAGCACTAGGGACTGGGAAAATTTCAGGTACATTTTTCTGAGGTTTTTTATATTTGTTTTTCAGGGCTTACTCCCAAACCTTCCTTTAAGGAGGAAGGGACTTGCAGGCCCTATACCTGTAGCTCCCAAAAGTTCATCTTTGGGTTGTCTTTTACAACAGTGGTAAAAATTTAGTTTCTCTGGAGAATTTAAAAAGGAAAAGTTGGTGGTTTTTTTGCAACACTGTTTGGCCTCAGTATCACCTAGAGGACTGTGAATCATAGCCTGCTTTGGGGATTTTTAAAGATCATACTCTCTCGCAGTTAGAATTATACTGTTGCAGAGAAGTAGATGGACAACGGAAGGCCAAGCCAGTAACAAAGGTTTGGGCAGAGCCATAATGAAAGGCTTATGGCCTCATACAAATGCCTCATAAAATGGGAAGATTCAATCAGAGTTCAAGGGGGTTCCCAGAGCCTGCACCTCATCACTGGGACTCGGTTTTCTGGTATTTGAATAAAGACTTTGGTTCTGCCCTCAGTGTGGACAGTCTGCTATATTTTGTGATTCACAATTATACCAGCATATTCATAACCGCTGTGGTGGGTGTTGTGAAAATTGTATTGTTGTTACACCATGGAAAAAGCATTGGCCCCAGTGTCAGACCATCTCTGTTCAAATCTTGTCTTTAGCACTTTATCTGTGTGACCCTGAGTCACTTAGCCTTTCTGTGCCTTAGTTCCCTGGCAGTAGAATGAGGGGGTTAGACTACATGGCTTTTTTTTTTTTGGAGGGCAGTTGGGGTTAAGTGACTTGCCCAAGGTCACATGGCTAGTTTTTATGTGTGTGTTAAGTGTCTGAGGTCGGATTTGAACTCAGGTCCTCCTGACTCCAGGGCCAGTGCTCTATTCACTGCGCCACCTAGCCATCCCGACTACATGGCTTTTAAGGTTTTTTCTGACTTCCAGTCTATAAGTCTTCATATAAAATAGTCAGAGAAGATAACTTGTATTGATCCATGAAGGATGAATAGGGTCTGGAGAGGAATAAATGTGAGAGGAAAGCAACTTGGAAAAAGAGAGGGGATTCTAGCCAGGGAGAATAATTGATTCATTTGACTTATATTTCACTATGTAGAGAATATAACTCAGATAAATATATCTTCAACTGCATTTGAAACTATCTCAATGCTCAAAAAGTGTATTAGCAATAATAAAGTTTGTGACAATATTACAAAGTACACGTACTATAAAGAAACTCAATGGAAAAAATAACAGTAGCAAATCAAGATATGATTCCTACCCCTTAGCAGCAACAGTTTTGTTAATAAAAATACTAACAATGGCTTAACTGAATGACAAAGTCTTACTTTTGATTATAAAAGATTTTTTCTACCTCTCTCTCTGCTTTCTTGGGCTCCGACCAGTTTTTATAGGCTGACAAGATGAGATATTTAGTACCAGAAGGGATCTTAGAGGCCATCTTGTCCAATCACCTCATTTTACAGATGATCGGATGAGGCCCATAGAGTTTAAGTGACTTGCTGAAGGTCACATGTTTTGACAAGCTCTCTTCAGTGGAGGATTATGCTGAAATTCGAAGAAAGAAGGCAAGGAAAAGAGTGCCTTGGCGTAGGCTCATTAATAGGGCCATAATGAGTTTTTAAACATTTGTTCCAGATTTTGCTTTTAATTCCCAAATACCTAAGTCTAAGAAAATGTGATGATGCCAACTTCTTGTAGAAGTTTTGCGATCTGAATAGGCTAAGACCATATTTCTAAAAATGACCTACCCCACCCTCCCTTTGGCAAGAGCCTGCATAACTCTATATTCTCTTTTTTTTCCTGTTTCTTTTGTTGTTTATATTGTTGTTTTAAGCAGTATTTTTTCAGAAGTTAACATTGCTGCAATATCATTGACTTTATGCAGCAAGTCTACTATTTCTACTGAGCAAGATCCCTGTTTTATATGAATAAAGCAAGACATGTATAGTGGGAAGAGTTAAGTATTCCAGTTTTTGACATCCAAGCAAGTTGACATCCTGTGACATGGACTTTGAGGGGAAGGGGGACAGGGAAGAGAGTTATTTAAGAGAATAACTTATTATTTGCATGTCAGATGAAATGACCTCCTGGCTTTTAGGGTACCGTGGCAAAAGCAAATGGGAACACTTCTTCATTAATGTGATTTCCACTGATAAAAATTCTATTATTTTCTGATACTGAACTGTTTGACTAACCTGGAAACACTCCTGTTCTTGGATCCAGTGTTCTGGCTTGCCCTCATGAAGGTCTGAGGGGAGAAGGTGGTCCAAGTAGTGGTATTGGTTCAGTGTCCTCCTGTGTCTCACGTAAGCAAGTCTCATGGCTTTACCTAATCTCAGCTACCTTCCCTGTGGAGGGTACTTGTTAGGCATTTGATGGGGTTGGCTGATACTTTCTCTATAGGACCCACCTCCCTACAGGATAACTGTAAGGGCTGGGCTGGAAGTGGGATCAGTGGTCTGAGGAGTGTTGCCATTCCCAAGGTCTTTGGCCCATTTGCCTTTGTTATGGAAGGAAAATGTGTTCTTGAGAATATCTCTTTCCTTACTCTGGCAGTTGGAATAATGGAGAGAATGCTGAACATAGAGTCATGAAGATACAAGTTTATACCTCTCCTTAGACACTTTTGATTTCCTCATCAGGAAAAATACCGATTAAAAGGAACCTTTACCTTACTAGATAGTGTTAAGGATCAAAGAATATAATACATGCAAAGAATTTCTCAAGCTAATTGCTGTGGCTATGTATATGCATATGTATTATTATTAATATGTAATTAGAAGGTCCTCATTAATCCTTATAGCATCCTTTTGAAGAATGTTGAAAAAGGTATTGAATTTAGACTACAGAATGTGACAGATACTTCTGTATACAGCCATTGGGTGAATTTGTTTTGCTTAATTGTGTATATCCATTATGATAATTTTTTCTTACTTTTTTTCCAGTGGGTTTGGGGGGGGGGGGGACAAAGGGAGAAAACATAGATTTCTGATACTTTAAAACACAGAAATGAGGGAGGGGGTGATACAGATTTGGAATGTTGTGTTCATTTTCCAATGTGATCACTATACTTTTTTATTATTATTTATTTTATTTTTTCATTTCATTTCATTTTTAAAAATTTTATACTATTTATTCATTTTATTTATTATTAACTTTTGTTTTTTTAAAGGCTACCAATACCATAATAAGTACTTAAATGTTTATTGGATGAATTAAGGAAGTAAGAGTAATCTATAAATGTTTCTATATAAAAACAAAACACATCAATAAAACTTTACCTAAAAAAAAAAGAATTAATATCCTCATTTTACATATAATAATGGAACTGAAGCTCAGGAATTAAACCTCTTGCCTGCCTCTCAGAACACTGCCTGCATTCTAAGTTCCTCAGGCCCCTTCATCTGGGAGAGGCCTCCCCTGATTTCCCCAATTGTTATTGCTTTGTCCGTTGTTAGCTTTGTATGTGAATTATTTAGGTATGTGGTATACCCCAATATGTGTGTATGTACATGTATATGTACATGTACATGTATATACACACAAATTCATACACATATATGTATATATGTGTGTATATGTATATATATATAAGTATATATATGGCACAGCAGTTTAACCTGCATTATTAACATTTTTCTCCATCACTTTGTTTAGTCCAGGCAATCAACAAAACAATAAAGCAGTCCTAATTTGTAGAGTTTTCTGATTTTTAAGGTATAAATAAAAGTTCACACTGAAAGCATAATAATCGGGTTTAAGTTGGCTCTAGCACACCCTTGTGTATATGTATGTATATATGTGTATGTATGTAACTGTATACATATGTCTATATGTATGTGTGTACATGTATGTATGTGTGTCTATGTGTATTTATGTAAGTGTATATGTACATGTCTGTATGTCTATTATGTATAAATGTGTACTGTGTCTATGTGTGTCTATATGTAAGTGTATATGTATGTGTCTGTATGTATATTTATGTGCATGTGTGTATGCATATGTAAATGTATATGTATATGTCTCTGTGTATATTGTTGTGTATATGTATATATATGTATGTGTGTAAGTGCATGTGTATGTGTCTATATGTATATGTATGTATATATGCATGTGTATGTAAGTGTATATGTATGTGTCTGTATATATACACACATACATACACACACATAATACACATACACAAACACCCAAAACATCATCTATTTCCTGTCTGATAATGAGACCCTTTAGGGCAGGGAATAGGACCTTCTTATACTTGCATCCTCAGCTCCTGGTAGAGTTCGGCACTTGTCAGCGGCATTGAATTGACACAACAAAGAAGTGAAAAATCAAGATTTTTGATCACTGTTAGGTCGGCAAATTACGCTGTCTCTCTTCAATTTGTCCCAGACAGGAATCAAACAACTTGTAGTCAATAAGTCACATTCAGATCAGATCCTCTAATAGGGTTTCTAACAGTTATAACCACTGTCAGGCTAATATTATAGGTTGAATAATTCCCTTTTGTCTTTGCATTTATACCGTGAGATTGAGTACAGTCCCTGAAACAGAGCATGTGCTTAATAAACTCTCTTTGATTGATTGGTTGATTGATTGATAGCATGACATCAGCATGCAGAAGGATTGGAAGTCTGACAACTTAATCATGCCACCTTCAGTATTATTAGAAACAACTACAGCTCATATGCTTAACTATGTGTTCTTGGGTAAGACATTAAACCTCTTGGGGCCTCAGTTTCCTCATCTGTAAAAGGAGGTGTCTCTACTCTCCTTACTTCCTCTGCCCTTTGAGCAGAGGCCAGCCTCTGGGACCTGAGGCCTCCCCCTCAAAAGCATCATACATCGATGGCTCATTCTTCCAGGAGACATAATAATAATGATAATGTTGATATTAATAATGATAGTATTTCTATATTATTATATGAATAATATTGTCATTTGCTATTATTAATATATAATATTTCTATAATAACATTGATATGCTGTTTACCACTTGCTAGACACTGAACCAAGTGCTTTACATTTAATGTCTCTTGATCCTTACAACAATCCTGGGAGGTGAGTGCTATTATTGTCTCCACTTTAGAGTTGAGAAAAGTGAAGTAAACAGAGGTTAAGTGACCTCTCCAGGGTCACGCAACTAGTACACATGCAAGGCCAGACTTGATCTCAAGTCTGCCTCACTCCAGTCCTACTACTCTCCCACTGGTCCATCTAACTGTCACTAGGACTTGTAAGTCTAAGGGTCAAGTTTTAGAGTTCTGCTTAGAAGAAGTATAGGATCATTCCTAAAATGCAACTGGGACTCAATGGGCCGTAAGGGATATCTTAATCTCCCACAATACAACTGCATTGTCCTAGTTTAAAGAGTCTGTGAAATACCAAACCTCTCAGGACCACACTGTGCCTTACAAGCTTTAGTCTCAAGTAACAGCTTCAGACTATGATGTCCAAAGAAAATGAGAACAAAATAATTTATTTTTTTAAATTAGGTTTATAAAATACCCAGAGCCCCATTTGGTAGCAAGATAGCATAAAATGATATCTTTCCCAACCAGTTCTATCTTGACAGGCACAGAGAGGAAAGGGGAAAAAAGATATCCCAAAGTCGTAGTACTTCCAAGCCAAAAGGATGAGACTTTTCTACCTGTCAGACTCTTTCTTGTTATAACTCAGCTGTTTTGCCCAGCTGTTAAAAAAAAAAGCCCATATGGGGAAGCTGGGTGCTTTCCATTGCATTCAACAGCCTTTCTCCTATTTTCCAAATCTGTTTGACTTGGTCAGCCAAACTGCACCCTTATCCTTCTTGTTCCTCAAATTTCTGCAGCCTGTCAGCTTTCATTCACTTCATTCAGTCTTCATAAAATAACCTTCTCCCCAAGAGAATTACTGAATTCCTTCTGGGAGCTTATGCATGGGGCTACATTTAGTAGGAGCAGATAATATCTATGACCCCTTCCAGCTCTCAATCTACAAGCCCATGACTTATGATTCAATGAACTTTTTTTTAAGTTAGGAAGGATGAGTGTCATTATACTCTCATTTTACAGATGAAGAAGTTGAGACCATGGGAGCTAACTGACTGTTTCAAGGTCACATTACTTGAAAGCATCAAAGCCAGAATTTGAACCCATACCTTCTCATGCTACCCTCTTCCTGCTACATCCCATTATCACAAGTGTAACATAAGCAATCTTGAGATCTGTCCTGTAGATCAGAGGTGTCAGACATGTCCCTACAATACTCCTGAGCAGTCCCAAGTCAGACTAAAATGTAACTGGGAAATGTTTTTTTTAAAAAGAAAAAGAAAACATAGATTCTGTTAAGATGTGGTATTCTAAGTCAATATGTGGCCTTCAGCCTCCATTTCTAGTTTAGTTTGACTCAACTTCTCCAGATTAAAAAAAAACTACCAGATTTTCTATTTATGCAAAAGCAACCCTTTAAAGGAGAAAACCCTCTTGTATTGTTACCAATTTTTTCTAAATATGCTATAAATATGCAAAATAAAACTATATTGAAGGAAAGGATAAACAGCAAGAAGGAGAGAGGGATAGAAAGAGAGAGAGAGAGAAAGAAAGAGAAAGATTAAGAATCCAATTTTACTGTAAAAGGTAAAAGAACTGTGCAACCCTGTTCCCTTGGAGTGACCAAAAAAGTTGTATTCAGAAATATGCTACAAATCGTTGAACAGTTAAATAGAGTCTATTATTCAGTGTATGCTTAATTACATACAAAGATTTCTTCAAGATTAAAAATGTCTACTGCTCAATTATTCCAATACTACTTCCCTAGCTTTAGAATAGAGTCTCTACCCATTCAACTTTGAACAATTTAGTCACAAAAGAACATTTCAGAGTAATTGGTTTAATAGTACTTCAGAGAGTTGCTTTTGGGGCGGGGTTGGGGGGGTATATATCCCTGTTTCATTTATGGAGGAAAAAAAACCTATTTCCTGATTTCTTTTACTGGTTTTTAAAATGCCTTTTCATGGCATCTCCCCACTGACCACCCCAAATTCCCATTCTTCATCCCATCCCTAAAGGAGATCAGATGAAATCGCAAAACTTTCTATTTTAAGCATTGTATTACTGACTTTTGAGGTCTTCACATTACAAATTAAGTACTATTAAAGTTCAGTCTACCTCTGATGATCATCCCAAGAGAATGTGACAACTTTATTTGTTCACTGATGATAACAAAAAGAAAGCACAAGGGAGGTGTTTCTCATGTGTGGAGGAGCCAAATCTCTGGAGTTTCTGAATTATAAGGTGAAAGGACAACAAAGACAATAACAACCCAAAATGCAATTGGAAACATATAAGTGGTTCTTGGAATAATCTACTTGATTACATTTACTGCAAGTATTTTCCTTCATGTTTCTGTAATGAACCTGACCATGAAAAACAAATTTACGTCTGTAGTTTGTATCATTATGAGCCCGGCTCATTTGGTGCAAAAAACCTACAGTTTAATTGCTTGATTTAAATTTGGCTGGTAGTATGCATACTGAAACATTACTCTTTTAATTATGTTAATTTATAACTGAAAAGCAAAATTTACAAAGGCAATAACATTAATTATTTACTTGCCCATTAAAGCTGAATATATATTACTGAGTTAATTGGCTTCATAAGTCTGCCAAAAAATTAAAAACAAGTTTGTGTGCTGATTTATATGGGGAGGGGACACATTTGCTCAGCAGGTTACTTGTCTTTAATGGGTTACATGCAAATATATGTAAAACACTTCATCTACAAGGTGTTACATAAAGATTTCTTATCCTATCCCCTTTTAAAAGATACTTTGAAGAAACACAATTAATTGCAGATGGCAAGCTTTCTGTGTCCCTACTGTCACATAACTTCTCCCTAAGGATAATGCTAAACAGGACACTATTCTTATCAGTACATTTAATTGTTGACCAATATCAATTTTTCCAGGACTCCTTTTCATACTGTTTTCTGTGGAAATCAAGTTTACTGAATACAGTCAAAATTATATTTGGAAATAACTCTTTATCTAACTACCTTGGGATAGGCATATACAAAGAATATGAGAATGAAAAGTGCCCTTAGAGATCACCCAGTCTAACCCATATAATTTAAAATGCAAGTTCTGAGAAGGGAAGCAAGTCCCCCAAAGTGAAGTAACACATTAGTATTAGAATCAAAATTATAAAAGATTGCTTGATTGCAAGGGGATGGGGAAGGAGAGGGAAAAAATGAGGGAAGGGAAAGGGGTAGGAAGGGGGAAAGGGAGACAGAGACAGAGAAGAGAGGAATTAGAGCTTCATTATAACACCAGGGTTACATTCAGGACAAGGCAGTTCTACTCTGTCTTCCACCCCAGTCATAAAGGTTTAGTTTTAGTTATGGTGGCTATGATATAGTCTCTTAAGGGGCATTGGTGGGATAAAATGAGATAATGGATTGAGTTACTTTGAAAAGTATGGGATGCTACAAGAATTCAAGTTTCTATCACAACCATAAAGTGATTTTACCTCTAAAAGTTTTCCACAGAATGGATCTGGGGGCTATTTCTAGGCTCCAGTACAGCTCTTACCTCATTCCATTTGAAAGCCTGAAATAGGGCAAGATTTTCCTATTGAGATGCTTATGAGAACTATCTTATAGCTAATCAGCTCGGCCAGTACCCATTTTGGAAAAAAAGATTAGCTTGGATATCTTGGTATAACAGGGGACAATTAACTAGCACTCTTTAATTAACACTTAATAAAATTTTCTGAAATATGGATGCCTTCAAAAATGACTGGGGCATTGTCTTCATTAATATTTCAAGCAGTCTTTCCTTCTGCTGGAAAACCAAAATATTAAGCATTTATTTCTGCATGCATACCCTAAATAATACGATTAAATTGCTAATAGTCATAGAGCAATTAGTGCTACATGAATATGTAATGAAAAGCGAAGCTGCACATTGTCTAAGAGATATTTAAATTCCATTTTGTATGTCTTTGAATCTGCTAGGGAGTAAAACAATACCGTACTCTGGGTGAGTTTGTGATAAATTCCTAGCTGTGAATTAATAGTTTTGGAGATTTACAATGGTAGCTCAGCATCTAATATATGGTAATAAACTATCTTCTTAAATTGGTCTCATGCCTTTGTGTGAATCACTAATTATACTGGAGGTTTGCTTTGGGAGAAATCTGAAATCAACAGGTTTAGCTTAAATAAAACATAATTTCCTAGGAATTAAGCTTCTTTGCTGACTGTCTTGATAAGCTTGTCCATGATAATGATACAGCATCAAAGCTTGTGTTCTGATGGTTCAGGGAGAGGCAGCATTCTGTAGGGAAAAGACAACTGACTGTTCTCTTAGAGAGCCAGGTTTGAATTCCATTTTCATTCTGTATCTCAGTTTCTTCATCTGTAAAATGCAAGGTTTGGACTAAAGCACCACTAAAATCCATTTGACCTCCACTTCCTATAATCCTGTCACCATAAACCACAAAAGTAGAGATTAAAGGAATCTTAGAAGTCGTCTAGTCCAGTCCCCTCATTTTGAATATGAATAAACTAAGACAGAGAAATGACTTGCCCAAGGACACAGTTAGCAAAGAACAGAAGTCGGGTATGAACTCAAGTATTCTGACTTCATAGTCCATGCTTACCACCTATCATGATGCCTACAACTTGTTAACCTCAAAAGGCCCTTCCAACTCTTAATCTATGATTCCATGACAATTTCAACTAACTAAGTGTCTTCAAAGTACCATGGAGAGATAAGTATTCAATCAGTATATAATGATCAAATCAAATCTGGTAAGAATTATGATATATTATGAAGAAATAATTAAATTTGCAAGCATCTCAGTGTCTAGATCATAATAGCAGGGTCAAAAGGGAAGAGGACTGAATGTCAATACAAATTTCTGGAGTCTAGCCTTCAGCAAGGCCTCAGGGCTCAACCATGTCATCTATGTTCTTGTCTTCTTCAGTAATATTTTTATTTGTTAATTGTTTGTAAAAGTCATTGTTAAATTGTTTTTTAGGAAAAAATGTATTTTTAATATATTGAATAAGAACAAGCATTCCCATAACATAGTATTATAAAAAAAGACTACACATGAAACTACAAATCTATTATGAACAACTTTACTATTCCTTTTCAATATATAATAAAATTAGCATGTAATTTTCCCCCTTTTTTCTTCCCCCCACTCTAGAGATGGCTACTACTAAATACAAGCATTGTTTGCGTGTGTGTGTGTGTGTGTGTGTGTGTGTGTGTGTGTGTGTGTGTGCAGGGTTTGTATGTGTGTGCATGCATGTATGTAAAATTATCAGACCACCTTTCACATACTTCTATTTATCAGTTCTTTCTTTGGATTTAGATAGGGTCTTCCTTCATATGTCCTTTGTAGTTAATTTGGGTATTTATAATAGTTAGAATGAATTATTTGTGCAAAGTTGTTCTTAAAACAATACTACTGTAAATGTAAACAATATTCTCTTGGTTCTGTTCATTACACTCTTCATTATTTTGTGTAAGTCTATCCATGCTTTTGTAATAATTTCATGTTTTTCATCATTCCTTATAAAACAGTAGTCTTTTAGATGAATAATAAAATAGGTTCATTATAAAGACACCAATAATGATATATAAAATCTGTCCATTACTGGAAACTACACATAGCATTATATTTTAATGTAACTGTTAATATTTATTCAGACACTTACTTATTTATGTTTGTATTTCATGTTCAATTTAAGCACAATTCTGAATAATGGCTTATGGAGTTATGCTGTGAATCAAGTATTTCTGAGAATTTTTAACTATATGGATATTATTTTTTTGATCTTTGAAAGCATGACAGAGCAGTCTCATCTTATTACGGACAGCTTCAATTTGTCTGAATCTGTTGTTTTAGAAAAAAACAATGCCTTTTAAAAACGTATTCGTATATTTTTGTTACATTTCCCAATCACATTTAAAAAAATTTAACCTTCATTTTAAAAAAAGATTGGGTTCCAAATTCTCTCCCTTCTTCATACCCCTCCTTTACCCCTTGAGAAGGCAAACAACATATAAATTTTACATGAGAAGTCATGAAAGTTATATTTCCACGTTAGTCATTTTTCAAGAGAAAATACACACACAAAGAAAAAACCAAAGTGAAAAAAGTATGTTTCAATCTGTACTCAAGTCATCAGTTCTCTCTATGGAGGTGAAGAGCATTTTTCATCATAGGTCCTTTGTAATTGTCTTAGATCAATGTCTTGATCAAAATAAGTAAGTCTTTTACACTTGATCATCATTACAATGTTACAGTTACTCTGTACAAAGTTCTTCCGGTTCTGCTCACTTCACCTTGCATAAGCTCATGTAAGTCTTCACAGATTGTTCTGAAACCATTGTGTTCATCATTTTTTTTCACTTTTTTAGAGGGCAATTGGGGTTAAGTGACTTGCCCAAGGTCACATGGCTAGTAAGTGTTAAGTGTCTGAGCCTGGATTTGAAATCAGGTCCTACTGACACCAGGGCCAGTGCTCTGTGTTTAGGGTACTGTGCCACCTAGCCACCCCTGCTCATCATTTCTTACAGCACTATATTAGTATTCCACAAGAATCATATACCACAACTTATTCAGACATTCCACAGTTGACAGACATCTCAGTTTCTAATTCTTTGCCACCACAAAAAGAGCTGCTATAAATATTTTTGTAAAAATATGTATTTTCCCTTTTTCCTTTATTTCTTTGGGATGCAGATCTAGTTAATAGTGATATTCCTGGGTCAAGCTGTTTAACATTTTCAGCCCTTCAGACATAGTTCCAAATTGTTCTCCCGAATGATAGGGCTAGTTCACAACTCCACTAACAGTGCATTAGTGCTCCTATTTTTTACACATCCCTTCTGGTATTTGTCATTTTATTTTTCTGTCATGTTAACTAATCTTATAGGTATAAGGTAGTATTTCAGAACTGTTTTCATTTCTGTTTCTCTAATCTATAGAGATTTGGAGCTTTTTTTTCCATGTGACTATAGATAGTTTTGATTTCTTATTCTGAAAATTTCCAATTTGTATCCTTTGAGCATTTATCAATTGAGAAAAGAAAAAAAGTGACTTTTGTCTTTTTAGTAAAATAACAATTTGGGAATTTGGGGATGTAATTTTATTTTATCATGTTAAAGTATGTTCATGTGTTTATGTATGTGTGTACATATAAATATATTTTTAATAGTTATTTTGTAATTACAGATATCTAAATGTTCTACATATATATTTTCCAAGATTAAAATGTATTTAAGATGTTTTTAACTCTGTTTTTTTATTTTCAGATAAATGAGATCTAATGTCAAAATTATGAACATTAAAAAATTAACTTTCTAGCAAAAAGCATTTATAATCTCTAAGTAGTTAATATAAAATCTATCACACTATGAGTGCTATAATTTGTGAAAATATTATAAGTAAAGTTGCATTGTATTTATTGTGATGTAAATTATAAGATACACAAGATTTTGATTGGATTTTTAAAATATTTTGTTTAAAATTTTGCTAGTTTTCTTTAATCATATTTGTATGGAAAGTTTTGTCATAGATAATTAAAAAGAAATTAGACCTGTATAAGCCTTACTTCAAATGTGTAAACCTGGATGAGTCTGGGCATATTAACAAAATTATTAAATTGACCAGAAACCGTCTCTCAAACCTTTTTAAACTCCTTGTTAAGGAGAATGTATCCTATAAGAGCTCAGTGAACTGGTGCAATGTAAACAATTTACAGTGTTTGAGTTAAAAAAGAAAATATAAAGGGTCTTGTCTTCGAGCTAGTGGGAGTTATGAGTGTAGAAGGACTGCAGAATCAAACCCATATGTTGATAACCATAAACAATAAAACACCACCACCAATAAACCATTAGAAAGTATGAAGTCATGAAGATACAGATGTCAGATAAAGACCGAAGAAACTGCCAGCACTACAGATCCCCTGGCTATAGATCCTGGAAAGAGCATTTAGCAACTTGTAGAACAAGCAAAAAAGAGGCCTAGTATTGAACTGTATTATTTTAATGAAGGGAGACAATTGGTAGGCAGTAACTTATGAAGTGACTGAGCAATAAAACATCATTGTTAAACAGTCCTTTAGAAATGTCAGGTCACATTTCAGACAAGACTCCAGCCAAACTACTAATCACGATCTCTGATGGTTATTGCTTATTGCTGGCCTCCCACTCTCTGCTATAGGTGACCAACAAGCAAAAGTCTTTTTAACATGTTAGGAGGGTATAGGATGGAGTTATCAGTCAAGTCAAGTGACTTCAATGAAGTTAGAATTTCTGATGTATTAAAACTCCCCAATTTCCTTAGGCCTTAGGATAACTGCAACAGCTCTCTACCTTCTGTAAATATTTATTCTGGAGGAGAAAATTTTTGAATATATTCATATGCTTCAAGTCAACTTTATTTTTCAAATGAAAGGAAGGGGGGAGGGAAGGGATTTTTTTTTTCCTTACAAAGTATTGAAATCATGTTCAACACTTTATTGCCTGAGGGTGCTTAAAAGCTTAGGTCATTGATATTACTTTCTGGCTGAATTAATACAAAATGTAGGAGGTGCTCTAGCCTCTCTCAGAAGTCTTGCTGATGAACTATCATGAACAATTAAGAGGCAGAGGAGTTGTGCTCCCTTGAATAAATATGCAGTGACATTGCTGGCTATAGATATTAAATACCATGCCCTTATTGTAGCTAATTGAATCTCCTTTTGTTGTTGAATGGCATATGATTGTTTTTTTTTTAATTCCAATATCAGACCAAAAGTCCCAGGAGACAGATCTAAGTTAGGACCAGTTCATATGAGAGAGAAAGAGGGAGGAAGGGAGGGAGAGAAGGAAGTAAGGAGGGAGGATAAATACATGCAATATATTACAGTAGAATGAACACTAGGGTAGTAATTAACATGGATTTAAGTCCACTTATGTGCTCTATTACTGTGGGTAAGTCATTTAACTTGCTTGGACCTCAGCTTCCTAATATAATATGTATTGTAATACTTATGCTAATAACTTATGCTAATAACAGTCATGTGAGTCCCACCCCCTTCACTCCTACAACTTAGTAGATGGTCTTTGAGAATTTCTGGGTCTGAAAAATATATTATTCTGACAATCTAGTGATAAGCATCTTAAAATTATCTAAATAAGTGCAGACATATAGGCAGAAAATGTAGTTCTAACCTGTTCTACTATGAGCCTAGTGATCCACTGGTTTAACCTTCAAGAGTCCAGGATCTCTCACTTGGTCTAATGCAGTAGCCTCATAGTTGTTTTCAGTAGACTCATAGTTGTTTTCCCTGTATCCAGACTACTTTGTCCAGTCTATCTTCCATCTAGCTGCCAGACTGATTTTCCCAGAGTATAGGTCAGAACATGTCACTTCCTTCCTTAAGAAGCTTACAAGACTCTTTATCACCTCTAGCATAAAATATGAGGTTTTCTATTTGGCATGTTAAACCCTTCACATCACAATATTCAGCCCATCTTTCCAAGACGAATATTTGTTATTCTTTATTTCACACTTTCCATTACAGCCAGATTCCCTGCTTCATAAATATAATATTCAATCCCCGCTTCCAGGTCTTTGAGTAGGCTATCTCCCTCTGCCTGAAATGCTTCTTTCTCCTGGAAATACTATTTCCTTTCAAGTTTCAGGTCCAAGGATACCTCCTTCTTAATGTTTCCTACTTGTTAAGTGACCCCTCCTATTATTTTTCATTTAATTTATCTATATTTCATTTTTACTTATTTGTGCATGTTATTTTTTCTCAGTAGAACATAAGCTTCTTGAGGGCAAAATATGTTTTAGGTCTTAAACAGGCTAAAACAGAGTAGACTCTTAAAAATATTTATGAATTGAAGGATCTCCACTACCATAGGATGAGGTATCCAAGGAAGATTTTAATGGAGTAGGACATTACATAGTAGCCAATTAGTAAGATAAGCATGCTAACTTGTAGTAAATACAGATTATAATACATGTATACTACCTATGTGTGTATGTGTGTAGATATAGTTACGAAAATCCTTTCTTTAGGAAAGAGTATATAGTCTTACCCCAAGAGTGTTTATTTATTTACATTTCTATCCATAACATTTTTGTTTGATGTTAGATAACTTCTCAGAATGTAATCCTTTTTTTTTTACTGCCATGTGAGCCATAGCCAGAAGCAATGATATCTTATAGTAAATACACTGAAGTAGGAGCGATAAAATGCTGAAGGAAGATTCTGTGGAGTAATTTAGGTAATAAAACGACATTTATAGAAATAGCACAACTATAACATACTGTAATGTTACTCCCTACAGATAAAAGAGACAGACTTTCATAGTGATCTATTGGAAGACTCATTAGGAAAATGCTATACCATTTAAAGCAAAAGTATATTCTAGTATTCTGCACCCAGTAACAATAAATAACTTTCCTTTCCAATAACTTCTTAAAGCCCAAAGCTTTTCTTGACTTGGCCCATTTTTCTGTTCACTACCTAGCACCTGTACAAACCTGGGAGCTAATGATCTGCATACAATTTGCAGGGCTGTCTCCCACACCTCCATATGTACTTATCCCATCCTTGTGAGTTCTCCTCCTGAGAACACCAACTTCAAAAGACAACTTGATAAATTACAGAAAAGTGTAGACTTGAATCTCACCCATCCCATTTCCTGAAATATCGTTCTTCTAAAAAGAAACTTAGAAATTGTCTATCTTTTGCCTTGATGCTAGAACACAGTGATTGAAGCAATCGCTGCCTTGCCCACTGCTGATCAGGGCTCACACCACAGAGAAGAATAAAAGCACTCGTGGCATGGGGGCTTATTTTCCAATTACTACCACTCAGCAAGTGTTTTACCTTAATTTGAAAAAATAGGATGTCATTGAGCAAAGACAGTCAAGTGTAGAGTTTTGTGTATGTTCCAATACTTCCCAGGGAGCTATGATTTTGATAATGTGACCATTCCTTCCAACAAAGCAGATAAATCTCTCTGTCTACCCATCTTTCATAACTCTTGCTTATATCTTCTCTTGTATGTTACAGGTGCTTAATAATTGGCATTAACTGATTCCTTTTTTATTTATTGACTTGTTTATTTAATTTTAGTTTACAAGATTCATTTACAGAATCACTTGAGTTTCAGATTTTCTCCCCTCCCTTCTCCCTCTTACCCCCATAGTGGCGTACAATCATGTATGGGATCTGCAAACACTTTCACATTGTACAGTAGTCAGGTTGTGTAGAAGTATTGTAACCAATGGAGCAAATAATGGGAAAAAAAGAAAAAAAAAAGAAACATAACCAAACACGGAAAAGAACAATAGCACGTGTTGCTTCAGTCTCCTTTTAAACTCTGGTCTTTCTAGATCTTTCTCTGAGTGTAGGTATCTCCTTCCATTCTGAGACTTCTAGAGTTGTCTTTTAACTGTGCATTGCTGAGAAGAGTCCAGTTTATCAAGGTTGGTCATCGCACATATGATGTATCTGTGACTGTGCACAAATTTTTCCTGGTTCTGCTCTTCTCACTTAGCATCAATTCGTATAAGCCCCTCCAGGTAAATATGAAGTCCATCTCCTTCCC
>CM053595.1:30503773-30530339 GCA_028646575.1 Pseudocheirus occidentalis | reverse complement strand
GAATGACATAAACTCTAAACTGGGTATCTTGCCACACAGGGAAGTAGGGAAGATGGGGATGAGAGGTGGGATGACATAGGGGAGGGGAGGGTCAGGGGGAGGGTTGCTGGAAGTACACACTTCAGTAAAGGGACAGGGACAGGGTAGAGAATAGAACAAGGGGGGGTGGGATAGGAAGGAGGGACATATAATCAGTGTCTCACAATATGTCGACTGTGAAGATGTCCTGCATAATTGCACATGTACAGCCTGTACTGAATTGCTTGTCCTTCCAGTGTTGGTGCGTGATCAGGGAGGAACCAAAAGAATCTAGAATTTAAAGTTCTACAATCAAATGTTAAAAAAATGTATCTGTGTATATATACAAAATTGCTATTATTATTATTAACTACATGCAACTGGGAATTAAGATACACAGGCACTGAGGTAGGGAGACTCATTCTGCCCTACCAGAAAGTTAGAGGGGCAATAGAGGAGGACATGGGAGAGAGCAGGTTGGGGGAAGGGCTTTACAGTGGGATCGCTGTTTTGGGATTGTGGGTGGGGGAAGGATGGGGAGAAAATTTGTAATTCAAAATCTCATAGAAATGAATGATGTAAACAAGAAAATAAATAAAATAATTAAAAATAAATAAATAATTAAAAATTTAAAAAATTTAAAAATCAAGTAAGAGAGGTAGAAAAAATTGGAAAAAAGAAATGAGAGTCATGCAAGAGAATTATGAAAAAAAGAGACAACAGCTTCAGAAAGGAAGCCCAAATTTGACCAAAAAATCCCACTCCTTAAATCGATTATTGTGAAAGACTATTTCCCTACATCCTATCCTGCTCCCCTGCCCCCTCCCATTAGTCTATTTTCTCCTTTGACTCTATCCCTTTTCAAAAGTATTTGCTTCTAACTGCCCCCTTCCCCAATCTGCCGTCCT
This sequence comes from Pseudocheirus occidentalis, assembly GCA_028646575.1. Classification (NCBI taxonomy): domain Eukaryota; kingdom Metazoa; phylum Chordata; class Mammalia; order Diprotodontia; family Pseudocheiridae; genus Pseudocheirus; species Pseudocheirus occidentalis. Next base: position 30,529,413 of record CM053595.1, on the reverse strand, counting down.
TTCTGACATGCCTGCTCTAATCCCCTTCCCCTCTACATTCCTGTAGGGTAATATACCCAGTTGAGTGTGTACATTATTCCATCCTTAAGGAAAATCCAATGAGAGTAAGGCTGACTCATTCCCTTTCACTTCCTTCCTTTTCCCTTCCATTCTAACAGCTTTTTTTCTTGCCCCTTTTATATGAGATAATTTACCCTATTCTATCTCTCCTTTTCTCTTTCTACCAATATATTCCTCTCTTACCTCTTAATTTTATTTTTCAGATATCATCTCTTCCTATTCAACTGATCCTGTGCCTTCTGTTTATGTATATATAATGTATATATACATACACACACATACACACATACATACACATACATACATTTATATGTATTCCCTTCAACTATCCTAAGACTGAGAAAAGTCTCATAAGTTACAGATATTGTCTTTCCACGTAGGGAATGTCAGCAGTTGAGCTTTAATAAGTTCCTTATGATTTCTATTTCATGTTTACCTTTTTATGCTTCTCTTGATTCTTATATTTAAAAGTTAAGTTTTCTGTTCAGTTCTGGTCTTTTCATCAAGAATCTTTGAAAGTCCTCTGTTTTATTGACTATCCATATTTTCCCCTGAAGGATTATATTTAGTTTTGCTGGGTAGATGGTTCTTGGTTTTAATCCTAGTGCCTTTGGCCTCTGGAATATCATATTTCAAGCCCTTTACTCCCTTAAATTAGAAGCTGTAAGATCTTGTGATATCCTTATTGTGTTTCCACAATACTCAAATTGTATCTTCCTGACTGCTTGTAATATTTTATCCTTGACTTGGAGACTCTGGAATTTGGCTATAATACTCCTAGGAATTTTCTTTTGGGGATCTTTTGCAAGAGGAGAATCAGTGGATTATTTTAATTTCTATTTTACCCTCTGGCTCTAGAATATCATGGCAGTTTTCCTTGAGAATTTCTTGAAAGAAAATGTCTTTTTGATCATGGCTTTCAGGTAGTCAAATAATTTTTAAATTATCTCTCCTGGATCTATTTTCCAGATCAGTTGTTTTTCCAATGAGATATTTTATATTATCTTCTATTTTTTAAATTCTTTTAGATCTGTTTTATAATATCTTGATTTGTAGTAGTCATTAGATTCCATTTCCTCCATTCTAATTTTGAAGGAATTATTTTTTTTCAGTGAGCTTATGAACTTCCTCTTCCATCTGGCAAATTCTTCTTTTTAAGGCATTCTTCTCTTCATTGGCGTTTTGGACCTCTTTTGCCATTTGAGTTAGTCTGTTTTTTAAGGTATTATTTTCTTCAGTACTTTGGGGGGTCTCCTTCAGCAAGTTGACTTATTTTTCATGCTTTTCCTGCATCATTGTCATTTCTCTTCCCAATTTTTCCTCCACTTCTCTTACTTGATTTTCAAAATCCTTCTTGAGGTCCTCTATGGCATGTGACCAATGTATATTTTTCCTGGAGACTTTTGATTCAAGAGTTTTGACTTCATTGTCTTCTTTTGGTTCTACGTTTTGATCTTCTTTGTCACCAAAGAAATATTCAGTAGTCTTATTTATTTTACTCTGTTTGCTCATCTGCCCAGCAAATTTCTTGACTTTTGAGCTCTTGCTATGGTAGAACTCTGCTTTCAGAGTGGAGAGTGCTGTGTCCCAAATATCTATGGTTTTGTGCAGCTATTGTCAAAGCTAGTTCTAGGAACCTGCCTCAGAACTGTGAGGAGGACTCCCTTTCCATAGCCACCACAAGCTCTGCCATGCCAGTTCTCCTACTCACCCCAAGACCACCACCCAATACTGCAACCCAGATCTAAGTAGGGCAAAGCAAGAGAATCCTGCCTGAGCACCAGCAAAGGGGCCCTGCAATTGTCTCCTAATCAGCCATCTGGATCCCCACCATCTGTGGGCCTGGAGCTCCAAAAGCAGACACTACTGCTGCTGCTGCTGTTGCTGCCCCTGCAGCTGTCACTACTTTCACTGCCCTAGTGGAAGAGGCCAGATCACACTCTTCTCTCACCCAGGTGCTACATGGTTTCCCCCTTGGTCTTTTACTTTCTATTTGTTGCTTGTGGGTTGAAAAGTCTGGAAACTGCCATAGTTGCCAGTGATTCAATCCCGTCAGATCTGCTTTAGGCTGGTCTGTTCCAGTGGTCTGTGCCAGTGCACCCCAGGCAGGACTGCATTCTGCTCCATGTCCCATGTGAAAGACTCTTCCTTTTGGCTTGCCAGGCTGCCTTTGGTTGGACATGTGTTTCACTCTGTCATTTTATAGATCTGTAGCTCTAAAATTTGTTTAGAGTCTCTTTTTTACAGGTAATGGAAGTAACTGGGGAATGGAGCTCAAGCAAGTTCTTGTTTTTCTTCCACCATCTTGGCTCTTTCTTGTTGATCCTCCAAATTTCTGTGGCTAAGAGACTGCTCCCCCCTGTCTTTTTTCTGACTCTACTGCTACAGGATTTTTCTTGGGGCACTATTTTCTGATTTTTTTTAAAGGGGTCAGCAAAAAAGAGTGATAAGAATTTATTGCTTACTCTTCTGTCTTCCCTCCTGGAATTCCTATTTAATCACCACTAGTACCTAATGCCCTTGGGTAAAATTACTTAAGACAGTCTTGGCTTAATTTTTCCCCCATATTTAACAAATAAATTTAGGGTTAGACTAGATCAGTTGTGGGGAACCTATGACCTTGAGGTCACATATGACCTTCCAGGTCAGCAGTTCTCAACATGTAGGTTGTGACCCCTTTGGTGGTCAAATGACCTTTTCACAGGGGTCACCTAAGACCATCAGAAAACACATATTTCCGATGGTCTTAGGAACTGAGACACCATTCCTCTATCTCTCTGCAGGCCGGTCTGCCAACATGCAGATACATACACATATGAGTATTAAAGGTGTCACAGCATTAGGAAGGTTGAGAACCACTTCTCCAGGTTCTCTAATGTGGCACTTTGAGAGAATCCAAACTTCACAGAACAAATCCCCTTAATAAAAAGATTTGTTTTGCAAAATTTGAACTCAGTCAAAAGGCCATACCCAAGGACCTTAAAAGCCATGTGTGACCTGAAGGTCCCAAGTTCTCCCTCCTCTATTAGATGGTGTCTATTTGTAGTTTTAAATCTAAGATCCTTGAAAAACTGTTGGGAATATTAGATAACAATATGTATGCACTAACATATACTACAATAAATTTCAATTGGCTTGATGATCTAATTAAAATTTTGGAAGAAAAAGAAATAGCACATTTTAGTCAATTTGGGAAAGGAGGAAAAAAGGTTGAATGACAATTTTCTTTTACACAAACTTTGATGGAGTTTTCCTTTTATTTTTGTATAAAAAAGCAGTTTATTTAAAACAAATGGGAAAACATTGGAAAGATATATTTGGGGTAAATATATCTGATTAAAAAAATTGACTTTGAGAATGTATGCGGAGCCAATAAGTAGCTGTGAAAATAATATTCTTTCCCCAATGAAATACTCATACGATATGAATAGAAAGTTTTTGAAGGAGGAAATATAAATTGCTAATAACTACTTGAAAAGCTATTCAAATTCTATAATAATCAGAGGAAATGTAAATTAAAACCATTTTAAAATACCATTTTATACCCATCAGATTGGCAAAAAAAAAAATGGCTTAAAAATTATCAAATTCAATATTGGTAGAGCACTCAATTATATTGTTGGTAGGAAAATAGATTGCTCTCCAAATAGCTTATACAAATCTGGCAATATGAGATAATGGTGAGAAAAAATATTATATCCTTTACCCATAAATTTAATTTGATCTCTACTATCCTTAACATAATATTAAATATGATAAAGGACTTTCATTTACAGAAATATTTGTAGTAACTTTAATTGTACTGGGGAAAAACTAGAAATAATCTATATGTACAATAATTAATGAATGCTTGAATATATTGTTTTGTATTAATATGTATAAGAAATAGTTTCTTTATATGCAAAGGCAACAGGAATTGTCATTTCATGGGATCCTTGGTCATCCTGCATTTCAATGTCCATCATGGGCATTTGCAAAAAGACCACTAGAAAGGTAATTACAGGTTGAATATCTAGATATGAAGATGAGGAGGTAGAAAAATTATTAAATTATCATGAACAATTTCTTCAAAAAGTAGCACAGAAATGATACATAACAAGCAATGGATAGTATTACAAAATTTACATTGATTATATATACATACACGCATATATGTACATGGGTGTGTATATATTAATGGACATAAAATGCCTGTTTAAGAATGTGATTAAGAATTTCTGAGTCAGCTGCCTTAGTATGGTCAGATGATAAGTTTTGTAGAGCAAAAATCAAATTTGATACAAAATTAGGATAAAAATAAGGAGGTATGGAAGAAGGGAAATATGAAGACCTACTATTTACACATAATGTTGATGTTAAATATGGGAAGTATATAAAAAGAACAACATCAACAAAGGTTATAAGCATTTCATCATTGGAAGGTACCCATATCAATACGAACATTGATTCATTTAAATAGGAAATGCTCTTAATGATATGAAATCCTATGTTATAAAAATAACCAATTTTGAATAGGAACAGAAATTGAAAGATATTGAAAGATATATTATGTGAACTATGTGAAGACTGTTTTAGATGCTTGTAGTCCCTAATGTCAAAAAGCTGAGGTCAGTAGAATAAGACAATGCATGACAAATACAACCATATTTAAAAGAAAATAGTACAGACAATTGAACTTTATAAATTCACTGAGTCCTAGAATATTTTCCATTCATAACTGACTGACTAGCTAAAGTAAAGTGGGCATTATCATGGATATATGTCTGGGGAGAAAATTATAATAAGCAAAAGAGAAATGGTAAGACTTTTCACCTTCATCTTACACCAAAAGGTCGAAACTTTGTGATCTATAGAATTCAGGAACTGGATAATAAACCAGTAGAGTTATGAAATATGTCATGGAGGAGAAAAAGAAGTGTCCCTATCATAACCTCTATCTTTTGAATGGAAAGACTTAGTCAAACAGCAGTAGAAAAGGAAAAAGCTACATCATGAAATCATAATTACATTCCATGTAACTTGTGCCTTAGATCACATAGAAAGCATTCATCACCATCACTACCATTACACACTCTCCCAAGAAATTTATGATGAATTATAATCCCTTTATTTAGATAAATTGTATAAGACAAAATATGATTGTCTCTTATCTTTGCTTTCTATATACTAGTATACGTTATTTGCCAAGGGTACACTAGGACATAACTCATGACTTTATTTCCTTACACAGTCTCTCACCAATCAGTGCTCAGTGCTTCCTAGTTCTGTTCTTACCCTAGCATTAACCAACTCACTCAATTGGTTCCTCCCTGTAGCCTCACTGAGTCCCCACATTTCTGAATTATCTCCACTCATTTTTTTTCCCCAATGGACCTCTATCAAGTTTTCCTTATACTTCTCTCAAAATCAACTTGTTCCCTGCCTAAAGGCACTAGCTCTCTGGACACATGCCTTCTCTCACCAATCTCAGGCATGTATTCTCACATTCCACTCCTCAAACCCAGAACTTTCCTCCTGTTGCCCATATTATAATCCTTATAGAGATTGTTGTGCCTATGGCCATCTTTTTTCCTGTGTCTAATAGAATCCCTAAGTCCTTGATCAGAAATATGTTCATATGACACTAAAATTTATGGTAGCTAGTTATGGACATCTTTGGGTTTTAATGGTTGCTTTTTTTCAGTTTTCTATTTTATTCTTACCCTTTTCATAGATTTCCTCTGTAATATTTGAAATTGGGTATATATATATATGTCCAAAGGATTGCTAGGTGGATCCCATGAGTCAAGATAAAGAAAAAAAAATCACTAAAATATTCCTAGGACCTTTCTTCACAAGAGTCCATGATCTGAGGGTTACATTAATAACACTAATAGCATAACAATAGCTAATAATTATAAGGGATTTTAAGATTTGCAAATAATTTTAAAGTATGATTTCTTTTTATCCTCATGAAGACCCTGCGAAGTAGGTAACATAACTATCCCCACTTTACAGATTAGGAAAACTGAGGCAAAAAGGGATTAAATCTCACTTGTTTTGGATCATAAATTCGTAATTCTAGAGCTTGAAATGATTTTATAGGTCATCTAATCCAACCCCTTTACATTACAGATGAGGAAACCTGGAGAGGTTGTAACTTTCCTAAGGTTGGAGATAGAAAATGGCAGAGAATGATTGAAACCAGATCTTCATACCCCAAATCCTGTGCTCCTTTCACTATACTATTCTGAAAACTAAAATGTTTAATCATCATCATCATCATCATCATCATCATCATCATCATCATCATCATCATTGCTTTGGTAAATTAACAATTTCATCTCTATGAGGACTCCCTCAACCAGTGCAGAAAACAACTCATTCAGGCATTCTCATCCTGTATTATTCTTGTCCATGTGCCCCACTCCAGTCCCATACAGACACACACACACACACACACACACACACACACACACACACCAATAAACATTTATTAAGCATTTACTATGTGCCTGTCATTGTTCTAAGTGCCAGGAGTCAAAAGACAGTATTGATCCTTAAGAACTTTACACTATGCAAATAAATGTATGCAAAGCAAGCTATATACAGGAGAAACATGAAATAATTATCAAAGGGAAGGCACTGGAATTACACATAGGAACTTTTATGCAAAGTGGTAGAAGTCTTTCTCTAAGTCTTTTAATATTTTATATTTTGTAGATGACAATTCGGATGTCTATCTTCAGTTCTTATTGTTTCAGGCTGGCCTTTTTTCTGGTTACAGTTTTCTAGATTATGTCTTTTATACCGCTTTTTCATACCATCTGTCATTGGTGATATTAAGCAGCCTGTTTTGCCCATTATTTAAATTTCCATTATCCTTTTTGTCATGTGCAATTTTTACTTTTCTGAGATTATAGCTTTCTAGGAATCACAACCTTAGAGTATTACTGGAAGAATATTTGTGTTAAAATTTTTTTGATGGCCCCAAAAGCTCAAGATTTTAGAAACATAAGCCAGTTTTCTAAAGACAATTGAGAACACTGGCCTCCATCTATTTATTTGGGGACCTAGCTCACTGTTCATCAGCAATACCTGTCCAACATATGTGTGCTGATTGAATAACTGAATAGACTGTTCATATCACTGCCTATCACCATCTGGATAATGTTCACATTCCATTCATTTGGTTCTTTCTTTCTAGAATAGTCAGCCAACATTTTTTTCTCAGTAACTATGGGTTTTACTGAGGAGACTATGGAGTATTATGAGCTTGAAATAATCAGTATCACGTCATCCGTAAATGGGAGCTTTTGCAGTGCTTCAGAATTTATAGAGATCATAGATAACAGACAGAGTTGGAAGAGGAAATAGACAACATCTAGTCCAATGATCTTGTTTACAGATGATAAAACTGATACCTATTGTGGTAAAACGTCTTTTCCAAGGTCATGGAGGTAGGAGACATTAAGCCAGGATTTAAACACAAATACTCTAACTCCAAAACTATGACCTTTGATGACTGCACAGCTAACTTTCTATCTTATTCCTCACTTGAGACTAATAAAAATTCCTGAACAAAATTATTTTTGAGGCTACATCTATCAAAGAAATCAAAACATGGGATACTAACATGTAAACCTTGTCAGATGAAAGCGACAGAGTGAAGCACATTATAACAATACCAAAGATCACATGGTTTAAGAGAATTCCTATAACCATTTGGGAGGCAGCATGGTAGAGTGGAAAGGATACTGGCTCTGGAATCAGGACACACACACACACATACATACACACACATATATTCAAGTTCTACTTCTGATACCATCTGTGTTATCTTCAAAACATGTTTTAACTTCCCTGTGCCTCAAGTTCCACAACTGTAAAATGAAGGGGCTGGATGAGATGACCTCTTAAGATGCCTCTCTTTTGACTTTTTCTTCTTTCTCTACACTCACTTCTCTGGAAATCTCAAATATGAATTTAAGAATACATGGAATTATAAAACACAAAGGTAAAATCAAGATCATTAAGTTTAATTACTTTGTTTTATAAATGAAAAAAAATGAAGCCAAACATAATTGAGTAGGTTGCCTTAGGTCATAGTCCTAGTATATGGCATTGCTGAGATACAGACTTAAGTCTTTAGCTTTTCAATTCAGTGCTTACTCCCTCTATTAAATAGTGATTCTATATTTCAGTTTTCTAGTTACTTAGAACTATAATCACTACAATAGCATTTGATAATTCACATCATGTTATTAAAAAAAACTGGTAGGTACCAATTGTCTATGAGTTTACATCTATCCTAGAAGATATTTTAAAAACATGAAACAGCATTTCTTTCACCAAATCCTTCTTCCATTTGATAAGCAGGCATGAATCTTTTTAAATCAGTGGGGGGCAAACTCAAATATGAATGGAGGCCATTAAACCATATATAAGGATGACTGTGGACTGCACAATGACTAAGAAAACTACATATTTATATAATTTATGTTTTAAGACATTTTATAAAATATTTTAATTTCTTGTTCCAAATTCTCTACCTCCCTCTATCTCTAATCTAACTAACTCATTGAGAAGGTAAGAAATAGTACATATATGTATGTATATATTGTAGTATATATAAAAATCTAGCTATAAAATATACATATACAAAAATATATATATTGTATGTATATATACATATAAAATAGTACATATATACATATACACAGAAATAACTGTATGTGCATGTGCATAAATGTATGTGTATACATACACATATATCCAAATAAAACATATTTCCATATTAGTCATATAGTAAAAAGAAAAGAAAAGAAAAATAAAGTGAAAAAATGTTTCAATGTGTACTCAGAGTTCATCAGTTCTCTCTCTGGCATTGGACTGCACTTTTTATCATGAATCCCTTAGAATTTTCATGGATCATAGTGTTGATCAGAATAACTTAAGTCTTTTGTGGTTGACCATAGTTACAATATTGCTCTTCATGGGCACAAAGTTCTCTTGGTTCTGCTCACTTTTCTTTACATCATTATATACATTATATATAAATCCTTCCAGGGTTTTGTGGAGCTATTCCTTTCATCATTTCTTATAGCACAATAATATTCCATCATAATTCAACCATGGAAATGGATGGCTTCAGAAAAAAATATGGTAAGACTTATATGAACTGATGTAAAGTGAAGTGAGCAGTACCAGGAGACCGTTGTGCACAGTAATAGTAATATCACAGTGATCATCAACTGTGAAAGGCATAGCTACTCTGATCAATATGATGACTCATGATAATTCTAAGGGACTCAGGATGAAAAATGCTATCCAATTCCAGAGACAGAAATGATAAGCTCCAAATATAGACAGTAGCATATTTTTCACTATATTTTCTTGCTTTTTTGTCTCTTTTCTTTTACAACATGGCTAAGATGGAAATATGCTTTGTGTGACTTCATATGTATATAATATATATTAAATAGCTTGCCTTCTCAAGGGAGGAGGGTAGGCAAGGAGAGATTCCAGAACTCTTTTAAAAAATGAATATTAAAAATTTTTATTTCTAATTGGGAAATAGCTAATGAAATAAGACTATATTAAACATTTTCAATAGTATCCCATCATAATATTACATGCCAAGTTCTTAGCTAATCATTACTTAATGGGCATCCCTTAGTTTCTAATCCTTTTCCAATAAAAAAGGAAAGTTCTATAAACATCTGTCTATATCTAAGTGATTTTCCTTTTCCTTTGATCTCTTTGGGCTACAAACCTAGTAGTGTAATTACTGGGTAAAACAGTATGCAGCATTTTATAGCTCTTTGAGTGCAGTTCAGAATTATTCTCCAGAATAATTGAACTAGTTTGCAGGTCCAAAAACAGTGCATAAGCGCATCTATTTATCCCCATTCCCTCTAGCATTTGTCATTTTCTTTTTCTGTCATGTAGTTTATCTGATGGGTATGGAGGAGTAGCTCAAAATTATTTTTATATGCATTTATTTCATTATTAATGATTTAGAACATTTTAACATGGCTACTCATAGGTTTATTTCTATTTCTGAAAACTGCCAGTTAATATCCCTTGGTCATTTATCATTTGGAAAATGGGTCTTATTTTTATAATTTTGCCTCAGTTCCCTTTTTTGTTTTTCCTGAATCTTATGTATGAATGCTAAAATTTTCTACTCAATTCTGATCTTTTCATCAGGAATGCTGGAGAGTCCTCTATTATATTTAATATTCATTTTCCCTTTTGTGTTATACTTAGTTTTCCTGGGTACGTTATTTTTAGTTATAATTCTAGCTCTTTTGCCAGAATATGATCTTCTTAGCACTCTGTTCTTTTACAGCAGTAGCTGTTGGATCTTGTGTGATCCTGACTATGGCTTCATGGTATTTTAATTATTTCTTTATAACTACTTGAAGTATTTTCTCCTTGACAGAGAAGCTCTATTATTTGGTTGTAGCATTCCCAGGTGGATTCTTTAAATTTCTACTTCTCTTTCTGGTTCTAAGATATCTGGGCAGTTTTCCTTTATAATTTCTTGAATTATGATGTCTCAGGCCTTTCTTTTATCATGCCTTTCAGGTAGTCTGCTAAATTTCAAATTACCTTTCCTTGATCTATTTATCAAGTCAGTTGTTTTTCCTGAGATATTTCACATTTTCTTCTATTTAGTCTTCTTTTTTTGTGAGGATGTTACTTCTTTTTTAAAAACTGATTTGTTTATTTACTTTTAGTTTACAAGATTCAGTTCCACAATCCCTTGAGTTTCTAATTTTCTCCCCTTCCTCTTCCTGTCATCCATGGTGGCATACAATCAAGTATAGGATCTGCAAATACTTTCACATTGGACATTAGTCTGGTTGTATAGAAGGGCTGTTACCAATGGAGTGAACAATGGGGAAAAAGAAAGAAAACCAAATATGAAAAAGAATGATAGCATGTAGATTGCTTCAGTCTCCATTTAAACTCTGTTCTTTCTAGATCTTTCTCTGAATGTAGATATCTCCTTTCATCTTGATACTTGTAGAGCTATCTTATAAATGTGCATTGCTGAGAAGAGTTCATTTTATCAAAGCTGGTCATCACACATATGATGTGTCTGTTATTGTGTACAATTTTTTCCTCTTTCTGCTCTTCTCACTTAGCATCAGTTTGTATAAGCCTCTCCAGGTGAATATGAAGACCATCTTCCCACCCCCCATTTCTGATAGCACAATAGTATTCCATTAAATATAGAATTTTTACGCAATTAAATATTCCATTACAAATGGAATTCCACTCTCAATTGATGGGCATCACATTAATTTCCAGTTTTTTGCCACCACAAAGAGAGCTGCAATAAATATTTTTGTACATATGGGTCTTCTTCCTGCTTCTATGATCTCTTTGGGATACAACCCCAGAAGTGGTGTTACTGGGTCAAAGGGTATGCAATTATTTATGGCCCTTTGGGAGTAGTTCCAGATTGCTCTCCAGAATATTTGTATCAGTTCACAGCTCCACCACCAACACATTAGTGTTCCAATTTTTCCACATTCTCTCCAGCATTTGTCATTTTCCTGTTTTGTCATCTTAGCCAATCTGGCTGGAGAGATGTGATTTATTTTGTGTGTGTTGTTATCATGCTTGGAACGTGGTTTAATATGATTTTAATGTCATTTAAAGAGGTATGTTGGGAAATCTCAGAAAAACATCTTCACTTTACTCAGATATCTTGGATCTGCCCAAATTTTACTTATGTTTTCTTGTGTTTTCATTTATTTTGTTAAATATTTTTCAATTATATTTTAATCTGATTCAAGCCACATATCAGGAATACTCTGGGTCATACATGGCTCCCTGGCAGCGTACTTGACATCTCAGTTCTAAATAATCTCTATGTCTCAACTTTATCTCAATTCCATTCAATCTTCTCTTCAATTGTTAATATGATTTTCTTAAAGTATAAGCTGACCATGCCACTCTTCAACTCAATAAAATCTTGTGAGTCCCTATTGACTTCAGGATCTAATATAAAGTCAGTTGTTAGCTATTTTAAGTTCTTTAACATATACTCCTTCCTTTCTTTCCTATCTTTTTAGATTCTATTCCATTCCTTAACCTTTATGGTCCAAACATACCAGCCTATTTGCTGTTCCTCACATATGACATTCAATCTCACAAATCTCTGGTTTTGCACTGGAATGTTAAAATGCTTGGAATATTTTGCACCTTCCCTTCTATCTCTTGAAATGACTATTTTCTGAAGGTATCTTGAACTTTGCTTTCTATAAGAGACCTTTCCTAGTCCAATCCTTCTTCCCCCTAGTCTCCCACCCAGTCTATTAGAGCTTTCCCTTCCAAGGTTACCTTTCATTTACTCCATATCTAATATTATCTTATTATATATAATATATGTATATATGTGTAATCTGATATATACAAACATACACATACATGTCATATATACATATATGTATACACATATGTGTCATAATATCTAACTATATATTGTCTCCAATGCTAGAATGCAAACTCCTTAACGGTCAGGATTCTATTTGCCTTTCTCCAGCATTTAGTGTACTGTAATGACTTTTTAAAAGTTTATTGGCATGATGATGATGATGATGATGATGATGATGATGATGACCGACAGGAGAGGAATGCGAGCATTGCATTTGATTCAAAAACAAGCCTGTGAGGTAGGTGCTATTATTATTCCCATTTTTCATGTGAGTAACCTAAGGCTAAGAAAGTTGTAGTCAGTTACACAGGTCATACACTAGTGAGTGTCAGAGGCAGGATTTGAATTCCAATCTTCCTGGCTCTAATTTCATTTGTATCTACCATGACACCTTACTGCCTGAGTGATAAAGACATTAAACAAAACCAGTCAGACGATTGAAATCTATAAGAAACAGCTCACTTTTCACTCTTAGTTGGGATACTCGGAAAAACCAGGAATGAATATTTTTATTCATGGCTTTATAAAATTTCAGAGGTAATAGGAGAATACTTTGAATACCAGTAGAGTTTGTCAGATGACTGTAACTGATTTTCACATTACTAGTCTCATGCATTTTCAACAACAGCTATAGTAGCCTGTTCATTCTTCCCTGGTATATTTTATTTGTCTTTCTTCTCATCCAATCCTTCCACAGGTTTTTTTCTGTATCTAAAATGTCTTCCCTCCTCACCTCAACCCATAGAATTCTGAACTGCCTTCAAGGTTAAGATAAAGTCCCATTTCTGACAGAAGGTCTTTCTGATGCTCCCAATCATTAAAATTCTCTCCAACTCCAGAATTACTTTATTATTATTTAATTCTTTTTTTTTGGAGGGCAGTTGAGGTTAAGTGACTTGCCCAAGGTCACACAGCTAGTTTTTGTGTTAAGTGTCTGAGGCCGGATTTGAACTCAGGTACTCCTGACTCCAGGACTGGTGCTCTATTCACTGCGCCACCTAGCCACCCCTTATTTAATTCTTATTGTTCAATAGTTTCAGTCACACCTAACTCTTCATGACCCTATTTAGGGTTTCCTTGGCATAGGTACTAGAGTGATTTGCCATTCCTTTCTCCAGTTAATTTGCAGGTGAAAAAAGTGAGGCAAATGGGGTTAAATTATACGTTCAGGGTCATACAGCTAATAAGTATCTGAAGCTGGATTTGAAATAAAGTCTTCTGACTCCAAGTTCTCTCCACTGTGTCACATGGCTACCTCTTTATTTAATTATTGGAGTGCATTTTGTTTCCTGAAAATCAAAATAAGATCCTTGAGGGCAGGTACTGTTTCATTTTTGTCTTTGTATTTCCAGTGTCTAGGATAATGCCCTGGAACGTGATAAGTGCTAAATAAATACCTATTATTCAAATTGAATGTAATTGAATCTCCATGAAAATCTTGCTTGAACCAACACTTTCTTATTTTTCACTGTTCCAGAGAGAGAGAGAGACAGAGAGAGAGAGAGAGAGAGACAGACAGACAGACAGACAGACAGACAGAGAGATACACAGAGAGAGACAGAGAAAGAGAGAGAGACTGAGACAGAGAGAAAGTTACAGAAGTCTTAGCAACTAAAAACACATGAGCCTACCTGAAAGTGTGATTTCAGTCTGTTGGCTAAAAATATAACACTAGATGTTAGAAATTTTGAAGAACCTTTTGAATTGTCAAAGCTTGGCAAAGGAAAGACTAAGGCTCACAGACATATAGCAAAAGCTTGGTCAATCTTGTCAAGCAACAAAGGGACCAAGTTCCTCATCAATTTTCTGTCATCTCCTAGAGGGCAAATACTGTGTTTTCCTACAATGTTCTCATCTCTGTATCATTGTCAATTAGATGATTTTGGAATCTAAACCAGTCTCAGATGGTCTGAACAATGATGCCAATGTTCAGAGAAATCAAGAATGGGTTGACCTGTTCCCTCTATGTGTTTTGAGAGTGCTTAAGAGTTGATACTTATTACATGGGATGACAGCTTTTGAGAGACGTCATCCCATGTTAAAAAAAAATCTAAGATGGCATTTAAAGTCACAAAGCACTTGAAATTTTAGGTGTTTTCTACATGTACCTTTAAAAGTTTGCATGTGCGTTTATTTTTTTAAACCTTAACGAGTCATAAAACTAGATTCACAAAATGTTGTGGATTTTGCCTTTAGCAATGTGATATTAAAATGAAAATTCACAGTTTTTCTATAATAATGACTTTCTGAAGTCAGGATCATTAAAAACAGGAGATAATTGAACTTTACCAACCTCTTATAACTGATGGATTGTTTAAAATACATTTTAGTTGCCCTTAAATGACATATAAAATATACAATAATGCTAATTATTTCAGCTATATGATTGAATGCATTTCCTTCAGAAACATTTTATCCTATATGAGTTAGAACCTGACTTGCAAACTACATATAGTACATAAATACAAGTGAATGACCATTCTATGATTGATTCAAATACACACTGTGCCCTCTTTATAACTGCTTTAAAAAAGATCTATTAATTATGAAAATTAATAAAGTCCCTTATCCCCAGAAATGAAGATTGGAGCTTGAAAAAACTAAGAATTCCTTTTCTCTACTTTTTCATACCTTTGAATTGTTTTCTATAATATTTCTTTTGCTAGCTTTGTTTACTGGTTCGTATTTTAAAAACATGAGTTAAGGAAAAAGAAATGTAGGCACATAATATTTTATTGTAACATAATGATTTAGTCATTCTAACAATAAGAAAAGGCTGTCTCCAGCATGTAGAATAAAGAATTTCAAATTTAAAAAACCCTTGGCAAGAATTCATTACTATTAATTTCACAGAAATAGTGATGAATGAATATATAATACTATATAATTATATAGAAATGAATAGAAAAAATTTAGGTGGCTCTGTTAGACTAGATGTTGAATGACATGAAAAATCATGACTACTTTAAAGTTATGTTTGTTTTTATTGTTGTTGTTGAGTCACTTTTCAGTTGTATCTGACTCTTTGTGGTCCCATTTGGGGTTTTTTGGGCACCCAGCTCATTTTATGAATGAGCAATTAAAGCAGACAGGATTAAGTAACTTGTCCAGGGTCACACAGCAGTAAGTTCTTGAGGCCAGATCTGAGCCCAAGTCTTCTTATCTACAGGGCCAGAATTCTATACACTGTACCACCTAGTTGCAATGAGTTGGTTGATCTTATTAAAAAATCTTTCCATTGGTTTTCCCATAGTATCATCATAGCAGCTTGCAATTTTATTTTATTTTCATATTTTATCTCATTAGATAATATTTGTATAAATGCTTTTTCCCTTACTGCACTGGAATTGCATAGAGAGAATAAGAGGATGTTGAGTTTTAGAAATTGCAGGGACCTTGGATCTAGATCAACACTTACTTGATTTATCAGGAAAGTTAAGTCTAGTGGGAAAAAAAACGACAGCTAAAGTCATACAAGCAATGGATGATAGATGATAGAACTGGGCTTCAACTCTAAGTCCTTAGATTCCAAATCAGGGTTCAGGTTTTATTCATCATCATATTCTTGAAACAGGTAGCAATGGAATGAATAATAGCTCTTAAAATATACCTGTCATATTACTGTTGGATGTTTTTAAAAGGTTTGCAAAAATGAGAACAAAAATAGCAGCAAAAACAAGAAGTAACAAAGATGAAAAAATGGATGTCACAGTGATTTCTAGACACCATGCTTAGAAACTTTGGTGTCATTCCCCATAGCTTCTTCTCCCCATGTGTTCAACCAATTGATCAATCTCACCACGTTTACCTCAATATCTTTCCCATTCATTCCCTCCTCTCCACTCACACACCAATACTATAACTTAGACCACTATGGCATCTAGCCTAGACTCTTGTAAGTGCAGATAGTAATGCATAGAATACTTCCCTGAAGAATTTAAATTTATGACAAGAAACGATATGTACCAGGATCCTGCCTCAGGAACTTACCAGATAGATATATGGCACTAGGAAAGTCACTTAACCTCTCTGTCAGTTTCCTCATCCGAAGACCCACTGAGAAAAACGTTGGAAAACACTTTGTAAAATTTAAATTTCTATATCAATGCTAGCTACTATTAATGAAAATTTCCTATTATTTGTTCTGTGCTCAAGTCTCTTGTAATTCCTATTCATCCTTCACAAAACTGCCAAAATGATTTTTCTAAGGCTCATGCCTTATGCCTTCTTCCACCACCAATACCACCAATAAACTCCAGTGGTCTCCTCTTATGTCTAGCGTCAAAAAGAAATGCTGTTGTTTGACATTTAATATTCCATGTACTTTGGCCATTTTCTTCCTTTCCTGGTTTCTTACACTGACTCTGCTAAATATGTTCTATATTCTGGACACACTTAGCCTATTTACTATTCTTCACACACAACACTCTGTTTTCCATATCTATACTCTGGTATTGTCCTCCATATCTAGAATGTTCTTCCTCATCTCCCCATCTTGGAATTCCTTGCTTCTTGGAAGATTCAACTCAGAAGTCATGTAGTGTATGAGTACCTTACCTGCCCCTTCTAATTGCTAATTTCTCTCTGTCTGTCTGTCTGTCTCTGTCTCTCTGTCTGTCTGTCTGTCTCTCTCTCTCTCTCTGTCTCTCTCAATGATATCTAGTATCAATTTGATTTGTTTCTTTTATATTCCTATATAGATACATGCTGTCTACACCCATCAAAAGGTAAATCCCTTTAGTTCAGGTACTATTTTGTTTTTGTTTTTTAATTTGTAGTTCCAACATTAAGCAATTGATTGGCACGTAAGTGTTTAATAAATGTTTATTTTTTATTGAAGGAAGAAAAGAAGAAAAATGAAAAACAAATATATAATTTGAAAGTAGAGATCAAAACTATCCACTGCACTACAACTGGTCTCCTCACTGCTCTCTCTCATGTTTTACTTATTCATACCTCATCACTAATTTTTTCTACTACAGAAGTCTTACTAGAATATCAATATATTTCAAAGACTCCTAGTCATTCCTTCAACAAGTTTCAGAAGCACTTCAAAATTCTTTTCTGTGAACATTTTATTTTTCACCAAAGATCATATTTGTCAGGTAGATACACCTCTTTTCAAATGTCTTGGGATGCTGAAATTGTGTGATTCCAGCTTTCAGGAATAGCCAAAGGAGAAAAGTTCTGAGTTATGAAGATTTTGGCCTCCAATTGTTACCAAAAAACATTTGGTAAGTGCTAAAGAGCCTATCTCTAACCAAAGTCAAGTACCCACTGGAGTTGTCCTGGTCATTCATGCCACAGGGAGTCTGGTGAAAAAGGAGAAATGCAATAGGTCAAAGGTAGCAGATGTTCACTCATAGCAACACCAAGCACCACCAGGAATCAGTGAGGAGATTTGTCCCTCATTTGTTATGGTCTCTTCAATATCCAGTCCTCAGTTTGCTTAAATGACTTAGAATGTGACTGCACTAGATATCAGACTACCATGAACAATATTTATATTCTATTGGCATGAAGTAGTAAAAAAAATTCAGTGGGTTTTTTTGTTTGTTTCTTTGTTTTGTAATGCAAGTATTTGAAGTCACAGGAAAATGAGAAGTACTAATTTAGGATCCAAAATGATGGCTTTTGTACAACTTACTTAGAGCCTTTTAGTCATAGAATCTCAGTGCTTAAGGGACCTCCAAAGCTGTTTCCTACAAATCTTACCAGATCAATTTGGTGAGACTTTGTTTCGAACCTTTGTACAGGACTCATCTTGTTAAGAGGACAAGTTGTTAATGAGCATGACCTCGGGCACATTTCCACCTGTAGTTTCACTTTCCTCTAATCCTTCTTCCACTTATTGCCAGATTAATCTTTATTCCCCACAGAACCGATCATAGAACCCAACTCTTCACAATGTGTCTATCTACGTGGCTTCCTACTTCCAATCTAATCATGCCCAATTTGCTTATTCTGGCATTCCCAGTGAGGTAGAGAAGTTCCCAACAAGTCACTTAATATCTTTATCCCCAATTTCATCATCATAATACAGGTATTTAATTCTGGGCATTGTTGTAAGGATCAAATGAGGCAGCAAAAAGGATAAAGCCCTGGACCTAGAGTCAGAAAAACCTGAGTTCAAATATAACTTCCAGTGCTTTCTAGCTCTGTGACCCTGTGGGCAACTTAAAATCTGTTTACTTTGGTTTCCTCAATTGGAAGATAGGGATAGTAACCAGAGCCATTATGAGAATAAAAAAAGGTTATATTTTTAAAGCAGTATATTAATGTTAGCCATTACTGCTCTTAGTATAGTTGTGTGTGTGTGTGTGTGTGTGTACACACATACACACATATGTTTTGCATTTTGCAGGGGGGAAGGCATGGCAATTGGGATTAAGTGACTTGCCCAAGGTCATACGGCAAGTAAGTGTTAATTGTCTGAAGTCAGATTTGAACTCAGGTCCTCCTCACTCCAGGGCCAGTGCTCTATTCACTGAGCCACCTATCCCCTTCAGTCATGTATATTTTTAAAGCAGTATAAACATGTTAGCCATTAGTGCTCTTAGTATAGTTATATATACTCAAGCATTATAGAAATGCAAGGTATTATTTTTAGTAATATTTCTACAGGATGTCATCAAATCATAATTAATGGGTCTCCTATGGATACATAATTTCTATTCAAATAATATTTATTGTATTTATTAACCCTTATAATTATATCTTCCTTACTTTCATGATATTCCTCACATGTGCTGACCCCAAATTTCTCTCTTCTGAAATCTCTAACCCTTCCTCATCATTTTCAGAAAATGACCTTATTCAATTCTTCCCATACTGAGGTCGAGGTCATCTGAAAGATGCTCCTTCAACATTTGTTCTTTTATATCACAAGCTTCTATTGTTATATACTGCATCGAAAAAACTGAGGTAATCTCTGCTTGGGGGCTACCCCATCTTCATTGTTGACTCCCTCCCCAGGGTACTATTTTAAGAAGGATCCTGGTAATTTCACGTCTTTCATGTTTGAACTCTCTCTGGAATCCTCCTTAACCTCTCTGCATATGACATTGACCCCATGAAAAATTCTTCTGCATCTGCTTTCCAGTTTGTTTATCCCCCATTAGAATTATACTCCTTTAGAACAGGGACACTCTTGCTTGCATCTTCAGCACCACCATGGATGTGTTTTCTCTGTCTCTTTCTATCTATGTCTCTCTCAGGGTCATTGTTTTTCTCAGAGAATAACACATACCTCCTCCTTGCCATGGTTATCCCTTCCACCTAGACCCTTAACCCACAAACTACTCAGCCCAGGTTCTATCTCATATAGAATCCTGCTCCATTAACTATTCCTTCTCTTCTATCATAAGTTTTTTTCTCTACTGGCTTTTTTTAAGCTTACAAAAACTCTCAGGCATTACCAATTCTAAAATAAAAAAAAACAAATAAAAATACCTTCCCATCAAGAGACAGAGACAGAGACAGAGACAGAGACAGGGACACAGGAGAGGTTTATAGAATAAATGATTAACATGAATTCAGAAAATGTGGGTTTAAGTAGCACTGCTGACACATTTGCTTTGTGACCTGAGTCAATTTGCTTAAATTCTCTTGGACTGGATTTCCTTGACTGCTAGATAGGGATAATGATACTTATACTACCTATCTTCTACAGAGGTGAAAAATGTATTGTATAAACTTTAAAATATCAAAAATATGAGTTGCTAGGGTAGGGACTAGATCTGTGAATTATCTGACAGGGGATCCCCAGACAACCAATCCATCTACCAATGCACACTATTACTTTCTCTGCAATTTATATTCTAAAAGAGTTGCCTAGAGAACTAAGTGGTTAGCTGACTGACCCAGAGTCATAAGGCCAGTATATGTAAGAAGTGACAAACTCAAATCTTGCTGGTCTCAAAGGTCTTTCCACTGTATCACAACTTTCTTCTGAATTACTATTATCATTATTTATCATTCCCTCTCTATCTTTCTCTATGCTGTCAGCAACCATCTGATCCACCCTCTTTTTTT
Organism: Pseudocheirus occidentalis; assembly: GCA_028646575.1. NCBI lineage: Eukaryota > Metazoa > Chordata > Mammalia > Diprotodontia > Pseudocheiridae > Pseudocheirus > Pseudocheirus occidentalis. Next base: position 30,508,886 of record CM053595.1, on the reverse strand, counting down.
TAATGAGGAAATTGGAACTCAAAGAGGTTACATTTCTTGTTTGGGTTCAGATATTTTTAATTGCACTTGCTAAATTGACTTATGCATTTCTATTTGATTTCCATAGAACAAACAGAGATTCAAATGGCTCTATCCTAGGGCAGTAATAACTGCCTAAGGCCAAATAAATGTCGAATTTTCTAAGTTCTGACACATCTTAACCTCACTGAAGCATTGAATGATGTTGACCAGTCTCTCTGTCTGCACACTCTTTCCTTTCTGATCTTCTTTTGCTTTGCCAAACGTTACATGTACATAAGAGAATGAGGATTCAAAATTAGGTCTTCAGAATCCAAACCCAATGCCCTTTCATGTGAGTTAAAAGAACTCACCTAAAGATTCCTTTAATTTCCAAAAGGAAAATTGTTAATAGTTTTTGTTTTTCCTAAGATTTGATTTCTGAATATTTCCTTTTCCTTCTTCTACCCAAGGAGTCATCATCCTTGTAAAAGAGATTTATAAAGAAAGAAATTGCAGATCAGCAAAATTAACCAATATATCAAACCAATGTGACAGTATGAGAGATGGTCTACACTCATAGTCCCCTACCTCTGCAAATAAGGGAGAGAGGTCCTTTTATAGATCCCTTCTTTGGGGCCCAGATTGATCATTAGAGTTTTGCAGGAACAATTTTCAATTTATTTGTTGTTCTTGCTCATTCCATTTACATTGTTGTGGTCATTGTGTATATAATTTTCCTGGTCATGTTCACTTTGTTTTGCATCAAATTGTAGAAGTCTTTCTAAGCCTCTATGTTTTAATTATGTTATTTCTTATGACAAAGCAATATTCTACATAATTCATGCACCACAATCTGTATTGTTAGTCCCTGACAGATATGGTGTCTACCTTGTTTCCAGTTCTTTGCTACTAAAAAGGTTCAATTTAGTAGCAAAGAACTGGAAACTATACATACATACATACATATATATGTATTTGTATATGTATGTATATACGCATATATATATGTTGCTGTGTATCAGACTTTTTTCATCACTGACCTCCTTGGGGTGAAGATCAAACAATGAGAATATGGATTGAGGATACAGATATTTCAGTTACTTTTTTGGGCAAAATTTCTGATCGCTTATGAGCTTCTCAAGAGTAGGGACTGCTGTTTACTTCTCTTTTTTTTTTTCAACACCACTAAAAACAGTGCCTGGTGGACAATGACTGCTTAATAAATGTTCACTGACTGAGTGAATACTTTGCAGAATGGTTGGATTAATTCATAGCTCTATCAACAACATATTTGTGGACCCATGTTGGTATAACCCCACCATCACTAAATATTCTTATCTTTTTCATCTTTGCCAACTTCTGCAGTTTGAGCAAAACTCAGATTTTATTTTGATTTGAATTCTTTCATTATTATAATTTCACATAGTAAAGTTTGCAATTTTTCTGAGAATTCTTTGTTTATCTACTATTACCTATTGGGGAATGTATTACTGCTGGTTGTCTGTATATCTTAACTATCAGATCCTTATCAGAAATATTTGATACAAAGATTTCCTCTAGTTTATCACTTTCTTTCTTATCCCAGCTGCATAAAATTGTGCATGCATGTGTGTGTGTGTGTGTGTGTGTGTGTGTACAGATTTTCAACTTTATGTAACTTAAGTAATCTTTTTTGTCTTTTGTAACTAGCTCTCTCCCTTGTTTGATTAAAAATCCCTCTCTAGGCCAGAATTTAAGGCTTTAAACTAAAAAAAAAGTTTCAATGTACTTCAGTCTATTACTGCACTCTAATGATAGGAATACTTGTTGATAATCAACTCCTTTCAAAAAAACTAAAAATAAAAATTTCAATTATATGGGGATTTTTTTTGTTAAATTCTTAATAGTTATAGACTCAACACACTTTCATCTTGGCCAAAGGCTTCTTCAAGATATTATCAAAGCCTAATACAGAGTATCTCTCAAAAGGCAGATTGTTCCAGGGTACCAGCATATATTCCAGAGGAGATATCCCGTTAAAAATGCAAAGCTTTCCTCTACAGAAGGCACTCATAAAAGAAATTTCCTCTAAAAAAAGCTTCCAATGTCATTTCATTAATATTTACAGCATCTGTCTTGCTAGCAGCCACTTAACTGGGTATTTAACCATCATACTACTGAAAATGGTGATTTTTTTCATAGCTGTTGGAATATACTTTCAGACTGCAAATCGATATTAACTGGGTGAGCTTTTAGTCTTACTAGAAACTTAATTGCTTCTGGTTCTTCTTTTCCAAACAGTTTGTTTTAACATGACCTTCCTTCCACCCAATTCCTGTTTGATGGGGAGAGTGCAACATTCTCATCAAAGTTTGTTCCCTTAGACTGATTAAACAGTGTTGATGTTTTGATTTGTTTCTCATTCAGCCTCAGAGCATTTTGTGCATGATACTGACAGTTAGCTGGCTATTCCCTGCTGAAAAATGAACAGTTTAACTCACTACAAACATGAGTACTGTCTATGATATCTCAACTAGGCACTAGACCACTGCAGGAGAACAGAAATCATTCTCAAGTCATTCCCCAGTGACAGAATTTGTTTCTCCCAGGACTAGTTTAAGTCCTATTTCCAGCAAGAACCTTTCTCCTGTCATCGCAGCCTCCATTAACTTTTCTTTCCTCTGAATTTTTATAGCACTCTGAATCAACATTTTATCCTCAGTAGTTTCTAAGGTGCCTTGTAACTCAAAATCTATGATCCTAAAAGAGTCCCTGCCCTCAGGAAGCTTACATTCTGGGAAGGAGTTAACAAATCTGCAGATTACACACACACACACACACACACAAACGTGTGTGTTTATATATTTTTTTATGTATCTGGGCTATATATGTTATTTTATGGGCTATATACATGTACATGTATGTGTATATATAAGTATGTACGTATGTATGTACACTGTTTTGAGGTATTTCCTTTAAATAGGAGAGGAAAGAGAAAAAAATATCAAGATATTATTCAAAACCAGGAAATGAAAGAGGCCAAAACTTATAGATTACACAAATATCTTACAACTATATACCATGAGTACTTTTTTTAAAGAAGAAAAAAAGGGAAATGCTTGATATATTAAATACTGAGTGGCCATTGTCTTTCATTCTTGAAGAAGACCAAAATGACATCCCTATGTTAAGGTCAAGATATAGTGTGTCTAAGTGTTGTGGATCAGACCAGTCCAAGCCCTAAACAAATTGGGAACAAATAGTCCATATAAACATTTAGAATGGATATGTCTCTAAATTTGTGAATCTCACTGTTTCTGTTGAGTGAATAACATTATGAACACTAAATTCAACTAGTGAACAACCTTATGAAGAAAGTAAGGCTGAATCATAACCGGAAGAAAATTACTTGTTATCAAAATAAGAATGATTTTGGAGTCATTACTTTTTTTTTGTACAAACCATATGCTTATTAGAGTAAATATCAAAATTAACCTCAAAATAGAAGAAAGATCCTAAATGAGAAGATACAGAGTTAATTAAAACAGGTCAAGAATGATGTACATAAATTATTTGTACAGAAAAGTGGAATGTGCCTAAAGGAACATACATAATGATGTTCTATCACCATTTCCAAAGGTATTTTGACTGTTATCAAGAAAAATGTTAAATGAATACTCTAAAAGAGATTGTACTTTGTTTAAAACTATGTGGCCACTTTTGTGATAAGTGGTTAAGTTATAACATTGTGAATGCTGTACTTTGATTTCTGTCAATGTCTGGTTTTAGTTCATTACTGAATAAATAGAGAATGCACTATGCTATGTAATCAGAACCTTGAACCCATCCATAGTAGCAGTCTTCTGGAAAGCTGTTCGTGCTTGGCTTTATAGATACGCACTATTTTTTTTTTAGGAGAGGATACAAGATTAAGTGCAGTATCATCTCATGAAATAGATGAAGTAGATTTTTTCCATACTAGCCCAATCCACACTGGAACAAGTTTGAAAGCTTGGTATGAGATCCTATTAAACCATATCATCCCAAGAGCATTTAAGAATGAAATTTTAAAAAGGTTTGTAAGCAAATGAAAAAAACAGAAAAGATATGTCAAGATCTTTATAACAAATGATTTTCTGCTTCAATGAAAGTGAAACCACTGCATTTGGATTCTAACATCACAATCCCTGGTGGGCAGCATCAGAAAGTAGAAATAATATTTTTAAAAAAGATAGAAAAAAACAGGATTAAACCAACTTTGTGTGACAGAGGTCCATGATGGAAACAATACAACTTTTATGGCATTAAGAAGCTTATTCTTAAAATACCTAAAAGAGGAAAAGATAATCTATAATTAGGACGAATCATAGATGTTAGTACTACTAATTTTAAAGGGTAATCAACAGGATATTAATAACTTCTTACCTATGTTTCTATTTTTCAATCTCTTCAAAATCTCTTTGTAAATAAATTACGCATCAAGGGCTTACTTGTTGAAAATATGATAAGATAGAGAGCTGTATGCCCACCAAAGGTTCTTGCTACTGTTATGTAGTATATCCCACACTGAGTCCAAATGGGAAGAAGGATTCCACGTAGACAGTGAAATTTTCCCACATTCTTTTTTTGTGGATGATATTGTGCTAACAACATCAAGTCCCACAGTTTATTGTAGTCTCTGAATATACAACCAAGATGATTTTAAAGAGTTTAGTATAACTATCTACCAAAGAAAAAACAAGTAGATAAAAATGCCAACTCTAAAGATTATAGTATTTTGCTTTATGGACAGCCTATAGAACTAATTCGTGACTATGTACATTTTAGACAGTCACTGAAGATAGACAATGAATTTCATCCAGAATTTTACACAAGTAATAGAGGAAAATTAATTGAATTTTAGAAATTGTATAGCAATTTCAATGACCCCTAAGTTTCTCCCCCAAACAAACATTTAAACCTCAGTAGTCTTCCACTGATGTTCTGTTGATATGAATCATAGAAACAAGAGATCAAAAGTACAAGTTACTAAATGAGCAATGTAGATATGCATAATGCATGTCAATAAAATTCATTACTTATATGCATGAAGCAGTGTAAAAAAATACCATTAAAATTTTTTTCCAGAAAAAAA
>CM053595.1:30485272-30503273 GCA_028646575.1 Pseudocheirus occidentalis | reverse complement strand
AGGAATTTTGTTATTGTTGTTCTATTCTAAGTTTGTGTTTTGATCTTTTCTGTCACCATAGAAGCTTTCTATGGGCAGGCTCTTTGGTTTTTGTTTTTTTGCTCACTTTGTAAAATTGATCTCTGCTCCTGGGACACTGGGGACTCTGTCCCAAGCTTCTTTCACTGAGACATAGGGACCTAGTCACTGACCTTCTATTTCAAGGCCTCAAGTGCTTGAGGCTTGTGCAATGCACTAGGGTGGCCAGGCCTAGTTGTGCCTGTTGTCCCAGGGTTTCAGGGTGGCAATTTGCCTTCTGGAGTGGGACAAGAGGCCTCACAGCTGGCCTCCTATGCAACTATTCTACTTACCCAGGACCAAGGGACCTCAGTTGCTGATCTGTGCTATGGCTAAATCTTTGGCTGACTTGCCTGGACATAGTCTCCTCTGTGCTGCACTCTTCTTTTATTCAAGTGAGACAGACCTTTCCTGAAATTCTTCTAAGGTATCTTAAGCTGGAACACTTTCACTTCATCTGTTTGTGGGTTCTGTCACTCTAGAATCCATTTAGAGACTTGATTTAACATTATTTCCAGGGGAAACAGGGGGGAGCTCAGGCATCTTCCTGTATCATCTCCACAGTTTTGACTCTACCCCCTCCTGTATGGATTATTAAGTCAAACTTTTTGAAGCAGTTTTGAATTTTATTCAGGTGGCTCTATAATGTTCACTGGCTTGGTGGAGTAACAGTGTCATATGCAAACAGAAACATCTAGAAGACTTTATTTCACATAGGGAATCTCTCTGCCATTTGATCTTTCTGTTGGCTTTCCCCTACAATAGGGTAAATACCTTGAGAAAGTATTCATCTCCCTGTTTCATTCTTTGCTTAAAATTAATAATACATGCTCAGTGAACAAAGCTAGCTCTGTTGTGACTGTTGAGGGATTTTTTTCACAGTTTTAATATATACATAGACAACAAATTGGTGGATGCTAGTCTTTAAGCCTAAATTTTGCTTTGTTGAATTGGATGGTTTTTTTGAATAGTTAAACACTGAGATTTTACAATCTCTGTACCTTTCAGTCATTCCTATAATTATTAAGATGTGATCTATTGTTGAATATAATTTTAAGCTAGTCTATTAGTATATTGATATATGTATGTGTGTGTGTATATATATATATATAGGCTTGGTGGATGAACATTGAGTTGTGCTATTAATTGGAGAGGAGAAAGGGAACTGGTTGATTTCGGAAACACAATTTTAATTACCCTAAACTTCACCCTCAAAAAATTGCCAACTTTTTTTTGTTTTGTTCTTGTCTTTTTTTTAACATCAATATTGTTATGTAATATAATATAGCTGTGAATCATGGAAACATAGTCTCCAAAGAATGAAATTTGTGGGTCAACAAAAAGGCAATGGAGACATATGGTGGGTATAAATAGGTGGCAGCACAGCACCAACCATAACTTGTATAAAAGAAGCCATATAAAATATTAATCCAGCAAGAAGAACAGAAAAGGAGGAAGTGGATCATGTATTTAGAGCTAAAAATAATATATGGCCCATCCATGTGCCACATTGGTGATTTTGTACCTTTGAGAGGAAGACAACTAGTATTGCTCAGTGGACTCCCAGTGGAAACTTCCCCAGGTGGCACACAAGTATATACATGAGCTATGCAGAATCAGCAGGGAAGTTGAGTTGTGGGTAGTCCTCATTTCCTTTAAATGACAGATCCATTTAAGTTTCCTTCTAAATGAAAATGTAGTTAAGATATTGACTTACAGCATTTGTACTATAACAGAATTAAAGCTCTCTGTGTTATGCTTTGGAGGTACCTCATAATCATGTCAGTGATAGTGACCAGCCAAAGCTACTAACAGGTTTTTTTTTTCAGCATCTAACTCTGTGTATGATATTGAGAAAGCTTGCCAATTTACCCATTAGCAACTTAAATCAGTGGGAGTTATGTGTATCTAGTGGTAGAATATTTGGCACTAAATAGTGTTTTATTATGGTGATTAGACATACTATGCTGAATTTTTTTTTTCTTTTTACCATTTCAGCTGGGAATGATGTTGAATCCATGCATCTTAGAGTCTGTAGGATATAGGTAAGCTTATATTTTAAGAGGGTTTTTGAATTTATTTAGAAGGCACATCATTATGGTTTTCCAAATGGAGTGTTGTGTTTCTATGTCAAAGATGAAAATATTTGCATTAAATAAAATTATTTCCATTTATTTGGTAATAACCAATGTACAATCCAACAGTTCTATTTTTCTCTTTGAAACAAGGAACCCAAGTCTGAAAGGCAATCATATACATTGCATGGTTTTGACTTCAAAATCAAGTAAACAAAATACTAGGATAGAATCAGGAAACAGTCTGCTGAGAATTTAGTTAATGCTTTTTCCAGGCATTAAACTACTACATTAGGTAAGTTTATAATGGTGAAATTTCCACAGTACCTTGTTTCATATGTATTTAGCGGAAAACATATTTAGTAAAAAAAAAACTATTCTGTCTTTTAAAAACAACAATGCTTTGATTTTTACCTTATATTTTCACATAATTATGTGGGGTAAATTATTCTCATAAGAAATATGAAATATTCTCATTAAAAATCAACAACACTTTGGGACTTTATGTTGCAACAACATTTCTCTCACCTCATACTTTTCTCTTTTGTAAGCCTCATGAAAATCGTGGTAGAGAAGCCCTGGTTTCCATGTCACTGTGGAGCCTAGAAATTCCAGTGCAGTGCATAGTAATTTCAGTATGCTGGAAAAAGACAGGGAGGGTAATAATTTATCCCTGTAACTGAGCTCTTCCTTCATCAAGCACAGGAAAAACTGTTGGGAAACACAAGTTTTTATGCTTTTTTTGAAAAAGAAGGAAGGAAGCAGATGAAAATAGCCTTTGCAGGGGCCGATTTCTACATAGGAATGTGAATTTCTTTCTGCCTGTTTTATAGTCTACTGGTTTTTTATACAGTGATTCCATGGAAACAATTTTGAATCTGGAGTCAGAGGGCTTACCTTTAAATCCAGGCTCTGCCACTTCTTACCTATGTGACATTGGACAAGGCACTTATCCTCAATATATCTCAGCTTCCTCTGATGTAAAATTAAGGCATCAGAATGGATAATCTTGTAAGGTTCCTTTCAGTTTGGAAGCAGTAGATAAAATAAATTGGTTGGGTTGAAGTTATTTACCCTGGATTGCAGCATACTTTGCTATGAAGTATTTCATATCAGCTTTGAAGCTTAATCATCATGTGGAAATTCCTCTAACCAGAGCATAAAACATAATATCAAATTGCTTAACAATGGAAGTATAAACAGAATTTAATTGTTCTTTCCTATTATAGAGAAAAACTTCCCATACTATTTTGACATAATGTGTAAATATTAATTCTAGGTATCTTTTTACACATTAGTGGCAAAGTTAGAGGTGATGACTTTGAGTGAGTACATATGTTACTAAAAAAAATAGTGTTGTAATACATTAAAATGTCCTATTTTATTCACCTTGGCAATTTTTCTTTCCATACATCCTGATTTTCCATACTTATTTGTTATGAGACTCATGTTAAAGTCAATTGTCTTTATGAATTAAGTATAGTGGCATCATCTATGATGTTGTAATGACTGGAAAATGGTGCCGGTTAAAACTGTTTATAACTTCTAGTAATCGTTCTCCTCCCTAATTCCCTCATTGCCTGTGACCTTTAATACTTGAGATGTTCAGCAATCATTGAGAGACCTTTTAATCAAGTAAAATCATTGAATCATAGCCTTTTAGTGTTCAAGGGGACCTTAGAGATTATCCAACAGGGCTCCATTATTTTATAGATGAGGAAATTGAGATCCAAAAAAGAGACCAAGACCATGTGGCTAATTTGTCTTTGAGTTGCATGGTGAGATTTTTGCCTGTGCATTCTCATTTAACCTCTACCAAAGTCTTACAAAGCTCCATTTTAGTAGATAAATAATCCTGGTTTCTCAAAGGCTATGCCAGCAGAGGGAAGTGATGGCCTACTTCCTAAACTGGATGGGAAAGTGTGTTTCCTCTCCTCACCATACTATTGTGGAAAGAGCAATCAAAAGAACTGAATTGAAACCCCATCTCTGCCACTTACCATTTGTATGCCCTTTGGCAAATCACTTACCCTTTCTGTACTTTAATTTTCTCACTTGTGAAATGAGGGGGTTAACATAGAATGACTTTAAGACTCCTTTCAACTCCAGATCTGTGATCCAATGCAAGGACTAGTCTCTTTGGTATTAGGTTTATTATTAGAAGACTGACCATCAAGTACTGAATTTCCTCAATATAAAGTCATAAGGAGCATACAAGGAGGACATGGGTTATATCCATGGAAGGACCAATGAATCTCTTGATTTAGAGGAATATTTAAGCATATCTCAGGCATTCTAATATCTAAAATTAAGTAGGTTCACTTCAAGTCTTTAGTCATAACAACTTCAAATCTTGCCTTTAAAAATATCTACAAATAGATTTTTAACAGAAAAAAGGTACATCCATAATAATCCTATTAGTTTTTTATTTAGATTTTTGTACTACTTATGAAATGGGCTTGTTATCTCCCATCTTCTGTCTCAAAGCTAGAAACCATGAGTGTCCAAAATGACTGTAGAACCTGAAGATATTTGAAAAGCCTAATGCTCTTACCAAGTCTACTCCTCTTCTCACACAGGGGTGGGGCATTGATCTCCACCAGTGAAGAGAGGGTCCTATGCCAAAATACTTTTGGACTAGTGCTACAGTTATATCTCACTTTACCACTTTTTCTTTTTAGAAATAAATGTGTATTTATTTGTATGTGTGGTTGTGTGTGTGTGTGTGTGTTTTACCTAACACATATTTCCCAATGTGGTCTCCTTCCCTTTACAGAGCCATCCTTTCTAATGAAGAATAAAAAATGAGGAAAAGCAGTTCATCAAAATTATCTGACATGCTAAAAATGTCTGTCATATATGAAATGCTCTATATCCATATCTTCCTATTTCTGCAACAACCCAAAAGCATTTGCATAGGTCTTCTTTGGAGCCAAACTTGGTCTTTGCCTTTTCATACCATTAAATCTTAATTATTTTCTTATTGTTTTCACTTACCTTGTAATTATTATAACCTTTGTTTTCTGTTTTCTTGGTTCTGCTTACTTCACTTTGCATCAATTCACAAAAGCCTCCCATTCTTCTCTGCATTTTATCATGTTTCCAAAGAAATTCCCTATTTTTTTATCATATGATACACTCACCCCATGAAGATTTGAGAGATGAGGAAATTGAGATACAGAGAATTATAAGCAATTTGCTTAAGGACATAGAATGAGAAATTTGTTTTGTGTACAGTATAATCCTTTTTCTTTTTCTGGACACAGAGATAACAAAATTTCTTTTTGTCCTCCCCATTCTGCAGATGGAGAAACTGGAGCAGAGTATTGTTTCAGTAACTCAACTCCACCTACTTACAATGACTGAGTAACAGAACTGGAAATAGAGCCTCATCACTTGTGAGTTCTGCCTTTATTTTGGTTATCATCATTGTCGTTGCTGTTATTGGCTACCATCGCTAATACTTTTATACAGCAGTTTCATATTTACCAAAGTTATAATATGCTTTCTTACAAACAGTACTATGAAAATGGGGGAGGAATGGAGGGACCAAAAAAGAATTTATGAAGAACTTACCATTTTTCAGGCACTGTGATAAGTGTTAATTTCATTAATATCAGTCCTGTTTTATAGATAAGAACTGGAACTCTGAGTTTTAGTGACTTGTCCAGGATTATACAGCTAATAAGTGATCTAGACAGCATTAAGAGCCAGATTTTCAAAGTATTAATTCAGTGTACTTTTCACTATCCGAAATTGGCCTGCTGCTCTACAGAATTAGTGTTGAAACTCTACTTACTAGTAGATGAGTGTGGTTTATCATGGATATGTGTGTATGTGTGTGTATTAACATAGCCTAAAGAGAATTGTTATGCTTCAGACATTAAAATATTATGCCTTTCTGGGAGTGGAATTCAGTCCTTTCATATACATCTGTAGTAGGACAACTGGTGTCTGTGTAACAGTTCTGTAAAGCTAATTAGAGATATCCAGTTATACAGATAAAAAAAAATAAGAGTGATCTAGTGAGGGTGAGGGAGTGGGAAGCTGCTATTTACATTCTAGATCTAGCTGAAGTTCAGCTCACTCAGCTTTACTAAGTATCTCTGGATCTGATGTGTTTATACAGTTGTCCTCCTGCCAGTGAGCCTGCATTTGCATTTGTATTCTCACCAGGAATTTTTAGAAATGTTATTTCTATTCTTACCTGTAAAAATCCAGGCTGTACATTTCCCCTGTGGATAACAACACACATTAGTTAGTAGAGTCACTGTTCTAGTTATCCTTGTGGTGGGATTTTTTATTATCATTTCAAAATTGCCCTTTTTTGACTTGTGGGTCAGCAGAAAATATTTGTTCTTCCGGGGATTAACTCCCAAGTGACTTCCTGTACAAATTAGAATGGTTAGCTTAGGGAAAGACCCATAAAATCACAAACAGGTAGAATGGGAAGCAGATCTTAGTGTATAGAATGTTAAAGAGCTGAAGAGGAACCCTAGAGATCAGCTGAAATAACCTTGTTTTACAGATGAGAAAACCAAGGCCTAGAGAAGGTAAATGATTTGTATGAGTTCACATAGCTATTAAGTCACAGGTCTGGGACTAGCACTCACGTTTCCTCCCAGGTCAATGTAATTTTCCAATTATGTTTGCTTATATAATGTAATACAGTCTGGCTTTTATTTCCCTCCCCCTCCCACTAGTCCTGTGATAGTTTCCTTTCAATATAACTGTCCTGTTCTCTGTTTCTTCCTATCATATCTACAATGTTGTCTCCTCTGTAGACATTACTGTTATGACCCAAGTGGCATCTGAAGATGATGGATTTTTTTTCTCCATCATGATTAATGACTCATGTTAGGTAATGGTGTAGGAATTACAAGACCACCCTTGCATTTACTTTCAGCATCTTGTTTGTCTTTCTGCTCATCTAAAACCATCAAAAATGATCACTTCTGTGATGTATGACTTGACTAGGGGAGCTAAGAATGTTATACTCTTCAGTAACTAGAAACCCTACGGAATCCTCACCAGTATGTGCTGGTTTGATGCCCATGAGCTTTTCAATTTAACATTCTGCAGTAAATTTTGCTCATTGTAGAAATCTCATCCACTCTATATAAATTTTTATATGACTAGTTTAAAATATTTTAACCTTGACTTTGAAATGTTGCATTCATAGGATCGAGAGCTGGTTAGAGCTGATCTCAGGTCACCAACTGTCTATTAGATGCTTCATACTGGATATTCCATAGGCTTCTGAAATTATATAAAGACATTTTGGCAAAGAGAAAAGGGAACTGGACTTGAAGTTTTGGGTTCAGAATCTTCCTGAGACATTGACCAACTGTACAATCAAAGCAAGTCACCTGACATCTCTGTGCCTTGGTTTTCTCTTTATTAAAATGAGCGTGTTGGACTCTTTAAGATTTTTTTATTATCTGATATCTTAAACAGAACTGATTGTTTTTCCCCCAAGCCCATTCATCTTCTGAACTTCCCTGTTGTTTATTTCTGAGAACCTCCATCATTCTTCTTGTCACCTTGGTTTGGATCTTTAGAGTCATCTCCAGTTCTTTACTCTCTATATACCCCTATTAGTCAATGGACTGTGGATTCAATCTCTTCAATATCTGTCACATGTGTCCACTTCTCTCCATTTATACCCTAACACTCAAATTCAAGATTGTATCTTCTATCACTTCAATAGTAGTGATAACTAGGCATGGCTAGGTGGAACAGTGAGTAGAGCACCAGCCCTGGAGTCAGGAGGACCTGAGTTCAAATCCAGCCTCAGACATTTGACACACTAACTAGCCATGTGACTTTGGGCAAGTCACTTAACCCCAACTGCCCTACAAAAAGCAAAAAGAAATAGTAGTTATAACTGTTTAATTGATATCCCTATCTCAAGTTTCTTAAATTTGTTTTCCACATAGTTGCCAAAGTGATGTGCCTAAAAAAAAAAAAAGAAAAAGAAAAAAAAGACTGGTGATATTATTCTTCTACTCTAGAAACTCTAAATGCTTTCTGTTGTCTCTAGGATAAAATATAAAATCCTTTAGGTGGAATTTAAATTCTTTCACCACCTGGCTCCAGTCTGTCTTTCTAGGTTTATTATAACTTTATTCTCTTTCACATAGTCTACACTCCTGCAAAACTAGCTGGATTGCTCTTTGTCATACATGACTTTCTTCCTCCCATCTGATCCTTTTCCTAGACCTTGCCCACTCCTTAAAATCCCTTGTTGCTCAGTCATTTTACTTGTGTCTGACTTTGTGACCCCATTTTGGATTTTATGGCAAAGATATTGGAGCAACTTGGCATTTTCTTTTCTGGATCATCTTACAGATGAGTAAACTGAGACAAACATGGTTGTAACTTGCCCAGGTTCATACATTTAGTATGTGTCTGAGGCCAGATTTGAAGTCAGAAAGATGATTCTTCTTAACTCCAGACCTGGCATTCTATCCACTGTGTCACCTAGTTACCCTTTAGGATACCTAGAATTCTTCAAAACTCATCTCTAATGGCACCTTCTAAATGACCTTTTAATTAGCTTGTGTTTTTAAGAGTAGATATCCTCACATTTGTTCATTTTTCTTGGCAGAGTGCAAAACTCTTGAAGACAAAGACTATTTTATTTTTCCCTAATGTTTGCCATAGTGCCTGGCACATGGGAAGTGACTAATATATGCTAATTGATTTATCTGTTGTTACCCCCTCATTTTAGAGATTAGGGAACTAAGACCTAAAGAAATGAAAAGATTTGTCCAAAGTGACAGAGAGTGGGAATTCAAACCTATGTCCTCCGACTCCATATCTAAACTACTTCAAGAGGTGCCTCTCAAGTAACCTAAGTTCCCTTAGGGCAGTGGTTTTCAACCTGTGGGTTATGTTCAATTTGTAACAATCAAAATACATCCTGCATAGCAGATATTTACATTACGATTCATAACAGTAGCAAAATTACAGTTATGATGTAGCAATGAAATAATTTTATGGTTGGGGGTCACCGCAACATGAGGAACTGTGTGAAAGGGTCACAGCCTTAGGAAGGTTGAGAACCACTGCCTTACGGCAAGGAGTTCGTCTTTCTTTTTATTTTTCTTTTAATCTCATGTGACAGCCAGTATGGGGATGAGTACATAATAGTTGCTTAAGAAATACTCCATAAAATTGAATTTAAGGTAAAGTTAGTTTATTTAGAAGTACCTACTCAATTTTAATTTAATGTTGGGCCAGAGCATTAAATCTTTTGGAAGAATGGAGAAGAAAGACGGAAGAGAGGTTATAGCAAAAAGCTAAAGACACCCTTCCTGCTTATGTATTGGGTGAGAGAGAAAAAAATGAGGACAAATCACAGCATGTAACAAGTACAGAATGATATGTAGATACAATCCAGTCTGAAGGTGAGTTTTCATAATGGTGACATCCTTGCCATCATGCTGTAGGAACATGGTGAGCACATTGTGGTTCTGGCACCTGGGCTTTGATGCATACTAGGAACTAACTGCTGTCTCTGGTTATTGTCAATGTGAAAACCTCTCTGCTTAAAGAAAGGACCTAAATGTGTAATGTTTGTATTATATGGAGAGACAGTAAAGGGAGAGCTTTTGACCTAAAATTAAACAGCAATGACACTCAGACAGCTGCCTTTCCCCTCTCACAATTCTCTAAGCAGTAATTCACCAGTATTGGTAAAAAATAAATAAATAAATAAATAAAAGCCATCAAAGCAATGAAAGACAAGGCAGTTTAAAAAGAAAAAAAGAACCTAAGAAGAGAAAGGAGAGTTGAATGGTTGATCCTGGCCTCAATATAGCTCTTCATATTTCATTTTCCTCATCTGTCAAATGGGGATAACACCTTCCCTGACTGTCTCATAAGGTTGTTGTAAGTTTCTTAGACAGAGATTTTCATTTTTTGTGTCATGGACCAACTTGAAAGTCTAGTGATGCCTATGGACCCTTTCTCAGAGAAATATTTCTTTTAAATAATTTGAGGGGATACTAACTTTCAGTTAAAATTTAGTAAATATAACGATGCATTTTTCATAATCAAGTTCATAGACACCTTGAAATTTATTCATGGAAATTTTGGGGTTGTCTGAATCTCAGGTTAAGAATTCTTGCTGTAACAAGACTGGGAAAGAATTTTTACAACCAGTGTCTCTGATAAAGGCCTGATTTCTAAACTATGTAGAGAACCAAGTAAAATTTACAAGAATGTAAGTTATTCCCAAACTGATAAATGGTCAAAGGATATCAACAGGTAATTTTCAGAGGAAGAAACTAAAGCTTTCTGTAGTCATGCAAAAAAATGCTCTAAATCACTGTTGATTAGAGAAATGCAAATCAAAACAACTCTGAGGTACCGCATCACACCTATCAGATTGGCTAATATGACAAAACAGAAAAGTGACAAATGTTGAAGAACATGTGAGAAAGTAGGAACATGAATTCATTGTTGGTGGAACTGTGAGCTGATCCAGCCATTCTGGAGAGAAATTTGGAACTATGCACAAAGGGATATAAAAATGTGCATAGCCTTTGACCTCACAATACCAATTCTAGGCCTATATTCCAAAGAGATCATAAAAATGGTAAAAGGACCCACATGTACAAAAATATTTCTACCAGCTCTTTTTGTGGTGGCCAAGAACTTGAAAACAAGTGGATGCCCAACAGTTGGGGAATGACTGAACAAGTTGTGGTATATGAATGTAATAGAATACTCTTGTGCTGTAAGAACAAGCAGACTTCAGAGAAACCTGGAAAGACTTATATGAACTGATACCGTGTGAGGGGAGCAGAACCAGGAAAACATTGTACACAGTATGTGAGTACTGATTTTGATAGACTTAGACCTTTTCAGAAATGCAAAGAGCTAAAACAATTCCAAAGGACACATGATGGAAAATTCCAGTTACACCCAAAGAAAGAACTATGGAGTCAGAATGCAGAATGAAGCAGACCATTTTCCTTTTTAATTTTTTTTTCTTTCTTATGGTTTTCCCTATTTGTTATAATTCTTCTATGCAACATGATTAATGTGGAAATGTATTTAATAGGAATGTCAGTGTAGAACCCATATTAGATTCCAAGCTGTCTTGGGAAAGAAAGGGGGAAGGAGGAGGAGAAAATTTAAACCTTATGGAAGTGAATGTTGGAAACTAAAAATAAATAATTTAATAAAAATATATAAAAAAAGAATTCCTGCTGCAGTGAGAGTGGAAGTGCTTTGAAAAGTATAAAATGCTACATGTATATAAGGTATCATCCCCTTGAAGTTATAAGAAAAGATGGAATTTACTAATGAACTTTAAAATTTTTATTTTATTATTCTGTCATATAGCACTGTACATAACCTAATATTCTTTCCATCTGTACTGGTAACAGGTACTCTCCATCTTGCTTAATGGATAATCTTGAAATATGGGTCATTTTTCTCTGACATAGCTTTTGAGTCTAAGGTCACTTATAGAATGAGATAAAATGTTTGAGAAGGACTGTAGTGGAGGCATTATATATAATAGATGCTTTATAAGCCACAAAGGAATTTCAATTGAAAAGTTGTTGGGGGGAGGAAGAAGAACCTCACTATGATTATCTGCTAAAATAAAGTAGCTAATGAAAAGAAAAAATAGAAAAAAAGTAGCTAGTAGTAGCTACTTCATGGGAAGGAGTACAGCAATTTATATAACTTGTAATTCATAGGAGATTAAATACAAGAAAGGAGTGAAGAAAAGAACCCTCAGATGTCTATAAACATATGCAGAAAATGTGTGCAATAAGCAAGGTCAAGTAGAGATTCTAACATGAGGCAAATTCAACTTCATAGTTGTTGGTGAGCCTTGGTAGTATGGCATGCATTACTGGGAGGGTATACTCTACACTAAAGGAAGAGAATAACTGAAAGGGATGGAATACAGAGTAGCATAGTATGTAATATGCTCATATAAAGCAATATAAGGATCAGAAAGGGAAGGGTGGTAGAAAAATTTAGGGAAAGATCAACTGAAGGAGAAACAGAAGCAATAATATCATGATAGTATACTTCCTGGACAGAAGGAGGAAATAAATTAATTCAAGTAATAAGTCCCATGCTTCATACGAAAACATGATCTTGTAACTGGCACTGTAATTTGGTAAATGAAAGGAATACTGTAAATGTGATTGACATAGGTGTTAGAGGACAATTTGTACCAGACACTCATGTTGTCCTTGTTAAGTAGTTGGGGGAAATATATGTTAAATGACAGTAAAGTAGCTGGATTTAGAACTGTTTGAGTGAGCATACTTAAAGGGTTGTCATTGATTTATAGATTTCAATTTGGAGATAGGTGGAGACTACCCGGGGATCTGTCCGTGGTTCTTCATTGTTAAACTAATTTTCAATGATATGGATAAAGCCATAAATGGCATGCTTTGAGACAGGATGAAAAAAAAGATCTTGACATGCAAGAACTATTGGCAGAAAGTAATAATTAAGGCAATAGACACAGTTGTAAAATCCTGCATATGCACAACGGTGAAGGCATATTTAGATGATTGTTTGGGTAGGAAAATATATTATTCTTTTTCATTTTATGGTCTGCAAACACTTTATGAGATAACAATGGGAAACTGTAAGCAAAAAACAAATGTAACATTAAGGTACATTAAGAGAGGCATAGTATCACAAATTAGGGAGGTGCTAGTTCTGCAGTAAGCATCCAGAGTACAACGTTTATTTCTGTGTACCACATTTTAGGAAGGAAAGAGACAACTGCAGCTCATGGAAAAGGTGTCCAGGATGGTAAGAGGATAGAACATATAGATCACTTGATGGGATGGAAAAAAGAAATTATTAGGAGAAGTAACTTAAGGTGCATATGACTGTTGTCTTCAAGGATTTGAAGAACTGTCACTTAAAAGGGAAATTCCATTTATTTTTCTTGGCCGCAGAGCACAGAACTAGGGAAATTCTTTGAAAGTTGTAATTAAGTATACGTTAGGTTTGATGTAAGGAAAAAAAGTTTTCCAATTATTATACCTGCCTAAAAGTGAAATTGGAGGTAGTAGGTACTCCCTCACTAAAGGTCTTCAAATAGAGGTTTAATGGCCACATTTTATGGAGGGAATTATTGGTCAGGTATAAGTTGAATTAGATAATTTGTGATGTCTTCTTCAAGTCTGTAAATATTACTGTAATATTTTTCCCCTGGGAGTGAACCAGTGTGGTATAGTGGAAAGAATTTTGTCTTAGGAGTAAAGGAAAATGGTTTCAAATTTCATTTCTAATACTTGCTATCTTATGACCTTGTTATTCTCATTATGTTCTTTGAGCCTCAATATCCCCATTTGTAAGACAGATTGTTATCGAAGGTCTATCGCCTTCAGGCCTAGATAGAGGATCAGATATCATAGTTATCTCTCAGTATGAATGTAAATGCTTACATAATAATGTTTTATGTGGAATAGGATGGAATTAATCAAGGAGAGACTCCAAAGGCCAGGTCTTATAAGCATCTTTCATTGTTCCTGATCATTCAGAATCAGAGAGGTGCTTTTTGTATAGGGGATTTCCTGTTAATCCCCAATGGAGCCAATCTACAGTTGTATCATTAAGCTTCAATTTTCCACAGGAGGGAATATGACTTTTCAGAATGTGCTTTTGTGGAAGGAAACCTCAGTGCCCTAAATGTCATGGTGGGAAAGTTTACCCACTATACAGAATTAAAGATAAACATGATGCAGCTGGTTTTTTTTTTAACTGCACAAATTTGCTATTGGGAATGTCAGTATTAGGAGAGTAATAATCCTTGTTCATTCTGCTAATATAGAGTCAAAAGCTTTGTCAGATGGGAGAGATAGTTTCCATGTGGTGGGAAGAGTACAGGATTTGTAGTCAGAAAGCCTGGGTTCAAAATCTAGCTTGGCTACTCGCTACCAGTATGATATTGAACGAGTCATTTGACCCTTAGGAATCTCAGCTTCTTCACTTTTAAAATGAGGGGATAGGGCCAGAGAGCCTCTATGATTCCTTTCAGGTCTATGACCTATGAAGCCATAACTCTAGAGCCTCCAAAAGATGTCCCCTCAATCATATCACAGAATATGAGTTGGAAGGGACCTGAGGCAGGAATCCCCATCCAAAAAATGAACAATCTCAAAGAGTTTAGGGGGCTTTCACATGATTGTGAAGCCCTTAAATGATGGAGCCCAGAATCAACTTGGTTCTTATCATTCTAATTCTAGGTTCAGCATACTACTAGTGTGAGGTCATAAATGTGTCCTACCTGATAAAATAGATGTTGCATTATAATCTAATTCTCACATCTGATTCTTCACATCTCTTGGTAGAGAAGGAATGGGCTAAAGGTGTAGAATGAGATGTGCATTTTTGACACAGTCAACGTGTTGATTTGTTTTGCTTGTCCCTGCTTATGTGTTATAAGGGAGGGAAGAATGAATGAATAAAAAATGATAGAGACATAAAAAGAACATCAATAAAATATGCCAAAAAACCACCCAGAAGAAAACATAAAAGAAGTTCAGAAGGAGACCAAAAAGTGATTTTGTAACTATGTTGCTATCAAGATTTTTTAATATATTTTTTTTCCTTTGCCATTAGTATTAATTGATGTGGTACATAAATGCAAATGGAGAAACATACTCGATAGCAAATTATCAAAGAACTGATAGGCAGATTCTAAAATATATACAATTTTACAAATGTACAAAGAGCCCTTATTGTAATGGCCATTCTTGTCCTATCATTGACATACCAACTAAATAAATACAAGGGTTAACATACCAGCTGATGCACCCCTGGATGGGCAGCTGCAGTGGAGTATACATATGCAGCAGAAAGGGTTGTTGGGAACTATATAATGAATGCACATAAAAGTTTTACCACAAAGTAGTACCTGAGTGACAAAGGTCAGTAACATGTTGGTTGGTGGAGAGTGTTGTTTTTGGGTTTTGGTGTTCTTTGGTATGGTCTGGGGGTGTTGAGTCAGAATGGATCTGACAAGAAACAGATTGAAGTCCAGAAATTAGTGTTAGGCTGCTGAAGTCTTTAGTATACTTCTTTCCAAAAAAATCAGAGCAAATTACCTGTGAAATCATAGTTTCATATAAAATGCTCATTTTTGTTCTTTGTATGTTGAAGTGCTTATCTTTGTATATTATTATGTTCGTAATTAAAAAAAATTAACAGTTGCATTTTTTAAAATAAACTTTTTTTTATTTGAATACAATGTGCCTTCCAATTTTCATCACTGATTCCAAGGTCTTTTATTTTTTGATTGATCATCTGTGAATGGATAACTCTCTCACAATTTTAGCTTCAATTTGTTGCTCCTTACACTTTTACTACCCTAGGCTAGCTTTGTTAATCTAGCAGTGATTTTTTTAAATAAATATGATTCTTTTGAAATGCAAACAACCACTTTCTTTAAAAAAAAACTTTTGTCCCTTTGCATAATTTTTGAATTGAGTTTTTTTTTCCACTTAAAAGAAGACATCCTGTCCTATACTTACCTGCATAGGAACAGTTTCAGGTTTCTGGTGTGGAAATGTTTAGAATTAATAGTTTTCTTCAAATGGAAATGGTAAAGGAATTTGAAATTGCATAATAAAGCACAATCAATAGAAGTGTGGTGATGTAAGTCAAATCCCTGGATTTTACTGGATATTCAGGAGGCAATAATTAAGAATGATTGACAACAGAATATGAGTAGTTAACATAATTGGCTTTCCAATTATTCATTAAAGGTCTCTATCTCCTGAAAGAGAGTTAACAACTTAAACAAACATTCATTAAATATTAGATTTTATTCACAAAAGACTAGTGGGATCAGCGATGCCTTCCAAATGACCATAGAGCTCATCTTCCTGGGTTCCTGATTTAAGTCTGAAATACAAGGAGAATAGAAAATAAATTTCAGTCACAGCATCTTGGACAATTATAGGGTCATAGATTTGAAGCCCAGAGGGACCACATGTTCCAGTCCTCTAATTTTAAGAAAGTGGAAGCTGAGGCCCAGAGGTGTGAAGAAATGATCAAAGTCAAACACTAACTAGCAGAGTTGGTTTTTGATATTAGATCCTCTCATTCCATATCTGGTGAAGTTTTTCTACTAGAATACAATGGCCACCATGAAAAAAAAAACAACTTGATCATGTTCAGCAAGTTGGAGGGTTTTCTGCCATCCTCAAACCTCCTATCAAGGATCTCTTCAACTTTAACAATTCTTTCAAAACATTTTAGCAGTTCATGTGTCTGAGAGACTATGCCATTTGGAATAGAAATATGAACAAGGTAAACAGTCCTAAAGGATTTTATAATATGATAGAGGGGATATACAAACCCTTGTGATTCTATCGCGAGACACTCTGGAATCACAAATACCACCTCCATCCACAAGCTCCTCTGCCCCCAAGCCTAGTCACCTTATATGCCTATAGAGATCCCCACATCCTCATATAAAGCCCTTGTGATAACACTATGTCCCCACTTTTTACCTCCCCTAAACTTAAATCCTATCTACAAAATTTATAACAAATGGTCACCTAGCAATGATGAGGAACTCATTGCCCACCAAAGTAATCCATTCCACTTTGGGAAAACACTGGTTGTTAAGAAACTTTTCTTCATCACAAACTTCATATCTTTTTCTTCCATCAGTCCTAATTCTGTCCTCCAGTGACACAGAAAATAGGGTTGTAATCAAAGGAGATAGAATCATAAAATCTCTGAGTCTAAAGATAAAGGAATATGATCTCCGAACCCAAGTAATACAACTGAAAACTCACCGTGAATCTCATTTGCTATCTCCAACTTGCAGTATCCTACACACAACCAAGATGAAGAAGACAAGTCAGAGGACCAAAGATTGAGAGCAATAAGGGACCTCAAAGATCATTTAGTCACATGGTCATTGATTTAGCTGTAGAAAGGGCCTCTTCTGATCCCCTCATTTCACAGATGAGGAAAGTAAGATTCAGGGAGCTACAGTGATTTGCTCTAAGTCACACAGGTAAGATAATAGCAGAAGCAAAACTTAAGTGGGTGTAATGGTAATTAATTTGTTTGATCAGATGTTAAGTAGATCTTAGTAACCTAGCGTTAAGTATAGAACTCTGTCCATTGGTGAAAAGGTGTGAATTCCCCTGGTGAAAAGGTGTGAATTTCCCTGTTGACTTGGAAGAATGCCATTGGCTGAGACACTCCCCATGAACCATGTTGACTTGGGAGAAGGCCAGTTTTTATAAGCAAGAGAATTTCAGAGACAAGACAGATCTTGGATTTGGTTCCTGAGTGGCTGACTAAAGATATGAACAGTATGGGACTTTTATGGCCTGGCTGATCCTTGAGATCCAGGCAAGAGAAGTCCTGATGAGTTTGAGGTGTGCTCAACCTTGTGAACTGCAGCATGTGCTGGGGATTGCCTTGAGGACTGGACAAGGACCTGGGAGCTGTTCATCCCTGAGGACTGGACGAGAACCTGTAAGCTTTCAGCTCCTGAATCTAGGTGATTGTCTGGTAGATTCAGGAGGGAGCTGGGACCAGGGAAGGGGATCCAGGGAATCAGAGAGACCACCCAGAGACAAAGTGAAGAAAAGGCCTCCCCTTGGACTAAACTGAGGTTTGTTGGAAATCAAGGGGTGAAAGGATTTGTGTGGCTAAGAACGTTTTTGGAAACTAAAGTTAATGGTTACCCCAGGAGTGGCAGATCAGTATATTCTGAATTGTTGATTGAATCAACTCCCTTGTAGGGAAACTAGGCCATTCCTTTGTTAAGTGATTGATTGGATCTCTGATTTGATTGATTGAATCTTTAAGTGTTAAGCTGGTTTCTCCCTTAGGGAAACCAGCTG
>CM053595.1:30464221-30484772 GCA_028646575.1 Pseudocheirus occidentalis | reverse complement strand
CTAGAGTTTTACTGCTTTTCCTAGCCTGCTTCCTTTTTCTCATGTTGGCCAGTCTATTAATTGCTTGGTTTTTTATCTCTGTGGAACTCTGCTTCCTGGAGGGGTAAAGCTCTCTCCCAAATTTCTGGGGCCCTCACAGCTGCCAGAGTTATTAGTGGGATGCTGCAGCCCCCCCCCCCAGGTTTGGCTCAATGAAAGTGCACCCCAGGACCACCACTCAAGACCACGATCCAGATCCAGGCCACTGAACGCAAGAGCCCTTGGCCCCGATGGATCGCGTCAGCCCCTCTGCTATCTGCAGGCCGAGGTCTCCGAAGCAGCCCAGTGGAAGCCACTGCTGCTCCATTCCTGCTGCTACAGCTGCCTCCAGCTGCTTCCTTGCCCTGGGAACAGTTTGGCCTGCTCTTCTCCTCCCCACTGACCTTTCTCTTAGTCTTTTTGTCTTCTGGCCTGATAAATGTGGTAACTGTGCCTCCAGTGCAGCCGATCTGCTCTCCTATAGACACGGTTCCCCACCCGATGCCCTAGGGCTTGAGCCGGCCTGGTTTCGGCGCAGCTCCCAGACTGCTGAGGAGAGCCCCACCTGCTGTGCTGCCTGTAGCAACAGATGTGCTTTCTGTCTTTTGAAGAGTTTTGGAGCTTGAAAATCTGTTTAGAGTCCCATTTTATGAGTTTTTTAGCATATTTGTGTGGGAGCTGTGGTGCTTTGCTGCTTCTATGCTGCCATCTTGGCTCTGCCCCCTGTGTATCATTTTTTAACCAATTTAGATATAAGTGAGGTTCAAGTCCTATCTGTGCTACCACCCCAACAACTTCCATTTCGCCCTCAACTGTAAAAGTCCTTCTCTGCATACCTTTTATGAGATAATTTTCCCCATTCTTCCTCTTCCTTCCCTTTTCTCTGAAGGTATCTCTCTCTCTCAATTATGTTAAGATGGTGTAAAACAAACATAGTTGATTCACTCTTGCACCCTTTTTCTATGCTGAATCCTTCTAAATGTTCTAATGATAATAAAGTTCTTAGAGGATATGTGCTATCTTCCTATATAGGAAGGTATGCAATTTAACCTCATTGAGTACCCAATGATTTCTCTTTCATATTTACCTTTTTATGTTTTTCTTGAGTTTTGTATTTGAAAATCAAATTTTCTATTCAGGTCTGATATTTTCTTAAGGAATTCTTGAAAGGATTCTATTTCATTAATTCTTCATTCTCCACATCTACTCCCATCGTAGGATTATTCTGTTTTGCTGGGTGGGTTATTCTTGATTGTAGTCTCAGCTCTTTTGCTTTTAAGATTATGATATTTAAAGCCCACTGCTCCTTTTGTGTGAGTAACTGCTAGACTTGTGTAATCCTTACTGTGGCTCCACAGTATTTGAGTGGTTGCTTTCTAGCCCCTTGAAAGTATTTTCTCTTTAATCTGAGAACTCTGGAGTTTGGCTAGAATATTCCTGGAAGTTTTTATTTTGGCATTTCTTTAGGGCAGAGACTGGTGGATTCTTTCCATTTCTGTTTTCACTTCTGATTCCAGGATGTCAGGGAGTTTTGTGGAAATTTTAAAAAATATGATAATTAGGCTCTTTCTTTGATCAGGGTTTTTAGGCAATTCAGTAATTATTAAATTATAACTCCCTCATCTATTTTCCAGGTCAGTTTTTTTCCAATGAGATATTTCACATTTTCTTTTTTTACCCTCCCTTGTTTTGATTTTTAAATTTATTTCTTAGTGTCTTGTGGAGTCATTAGCTTCTACTTGTCAAATTCTAATTTTTAAGGAATTATTTTCTTTATCGAACTTTCATTCTTTTTTCCATTTGGCTAATTTTGCTTTTTAAGACATGATTTAAGTTAGTGAGGTTTTGTTTTTCTTTTTCAATTTGGACAAATCTGTTTCTTAAGCATATTTTCTTCAGTATTTTTTATGCCTCCTACGAAGCTGTGAATTTTCTTTTCATATTTTTCTTCCTTTGCTTTAATTTATTTCCTAATTTTCTCTACTACTGCTCTTATTTTATTTTGAAAATTATGTTTTTTTTTTCCCCAGGAATTCTTGTAGGAATTCTGCCCAATTCACGTTTGTCCCCTTTGAGGCTTTATTTATACTTGTTTTTTTTTTTTTTACTTCATTGTATTCTTTAAATTCATGTCTTGATCTTCTCTGTCACCATGGTAGTTTGTTTGTTTTTTGCTCAGGTGCTTTTTGTTTGTTTTATTTACGTTCAACAAAAGGTAATGGAAATACAGATAAAAATTAATTGGAAACTGAATGATCTAATCCTAAATAATTATTTGTTCTAACAGAAAATCATAGAAAAAATCAATAATTTCATCAAAGAAAATAACAACAATGAGACAACATACCAAAATTTACCAGATGTAACCAGAGCAATATGTAGGGGAAAATGTATTTCTCTAAATTAATACATCAAGAAAATAGAGAAGGAACAGGACGATGAATTGAGCATGCAATGAAAAAAACTATAAAAAGAATGAATTAAAAATCCTAAATTGAGCACTAAAATGGAAATCTGAACATCAAAAGTGAGATTAATAAGACTGAAGAAAAATTGAGCTAACAAATAAATCTAGGAATTGATTTTATGAAAAAAAACAATTAAAGAAGAAGTCATTTGGTTAATTTGATTAAGGAAGAAAGTAAAATATCCAATATCAAAAATTAAAAGGGTGAAATCACCACAAATGAAGAAATTAAAGCAATCATTAGGAAATATTTTGCCCAACTATATGCTAATAAATCTGACAATCTGATCAAAATGAATGAATATTTACAAAAATTTAAATTACCTAGATTAACAAATCAGAAAATATGAGTGAATAATCCCATCTTAAAAAATAAAAAAGAAATCAAACAAGCCATTGATGAACTCCTGGGTGGTGGAAAAACAGGGTCAGATGGATTCATGAGTGAATTCTATCAAACATGTAGAGAAAAATTACTTCCAATAGTATATAAACTATTTGGAAAAATAGGCAAAGAAGGAGCCCTGCCAAATTCCTTTTGTGACACAAACATGGTACTGATACCTAAAACAGGAAGGGCTAAAACAAAGAAGGAAAGTATAGACCAATTTCCCTAATGAATATTATTGCAAAAATTTTGAACAAAATACTATCAAGGTAATTACAGCAATAAATCACAAAGGAATATATACACTATGACCAGGTGGGATTTATACCAGGAATTCATGGTGTGTTCAATATCAGGAAAACTATCAATATAATTGACCATATCAATAACAAAACCAACAGAAATCATGATTATCTCAACAAATGCTGGAAAAACTTTTGAAAAAATAAAGTATTCATTCCTGTTAAAAACACTAGAGACCATGGGAGTAAAGGTAATATTCCTGTGAATGACAAGCAATATCTATCTAAAACTATCAGCAATCATTAACTGTAATGGGGATAAACCAGAAACTTTCTCAGTAAGATCAGGGGCAAAGCAAGGATGTCTATTAATTCAATATAGTGCTAGAAATTTTAGTTAAAGCAATAAGAGAAAAAAATTAATTGCAGGAATTAGAATAAGAGAAACCTAGAGCATCAACTATAAAAGTTACTTGAAATAATTTAACAACTTTAGCAAAGTTACAGGATATTAGATAAACCCACATAAATTATCAGTATTTCTTTATATGACCAAATAAAGTCAAGCAGTAAGAGAGCAAAAGAGAAATTCCATTTAAAATAACTGTAAACAATATAAAATTTTTAGGGGTCTTCTTATAAGGACAAACCCAAGAACTATATGAAGACAATTACAAAACACTTTTCATACAAATAAAGTCAGATCTAAACAATTGGAAAAATATCAATTGCTCCTGGGCATACTGAGTCAATATAAAAATAATAATAATTCTGCCTAAACTAATTTACCTATTCAGTGTCACACCAATCAAACTACCAAAAAGTTAATTTATAGAGCTAGAAAAAATGACAACAAAATTTACCTGAAAAAGAAGAGGCCTAGAATATCAAGGGAATTAATGAAAAAATGCAAAAGAAGGTGATCTAACAGTACCCTATCTCAAATTATATTATAAAGAGGTAATCATCAAAGCTATGTGGCACTGGCTAAAAAATAGAGTGATGGATCAGTAGAATAAATTAGACACACATGATAAACCTAAAGCTTTTCAGAGAAGAACTTACTATTTGACAGAAACTACTGGGAAAAATGGAAAACATTAGGAAACAAACTAGGTAAAGAACAACATTTCATTCTGTATACCAAGTAAGGTCAACGTGGATCAGTGGTTTAGAAAGAAAGTGTCCCATTCAAAAATTAGAAGAGAAAGGAATAGTCTATGAGAAAGAGTCTAAGATAGTCTAAAATAGTCTAAGAGAAATGTCAGATCTATGGGCAGCAGAAGAATCCAAGACCAAACAAGAGATAGAGAGCATTACAAAATGTAAAATAGATGTTTTATTATTTTTAATTAAAAAAGCATTTGTACAAACAAATCCAATGCAACCAAGATTAGAATGAAGGCAGAAAGCTGGGAAACAGTCTTTATAGTGTCACTTATAAAGGTCTCATTTCTCAAATACATAAAGAACTGAATCAAATTTATAAGAACACAAGCCATTCCCCAATTGATAAAATGGTCAAAGGATAGGAACAGGCAGTTTTCAGATGAAGAAATCAGAGGTGTCTATTGGCATGTGAAGAAATGCTTTAAATCATTTTCATTAGAGAAATGAAAATTAAAGCCACTCTGAGATACCACCTCACACCAATCAGATGAAGAACATTGGAGGGGATATGAGAAAATTGGGGTACTTATGCAGTATTGGTGAACTGATCCACCTACTCTGGAAAGTAATTTGGAACTATTCCCAAAGGGCTACTAAATTGTGCAAACCCTTTAATCCAGAAATACCACAACCAGGTCTTTATCTTAAAGAGATCATAAGAAGGGGGGAAAAGACCTATATGGGCAAAAATATTTATAGCAGCCCTTTTTGTGGTGGCAGAATATTGGAAATTGATGGGATGCCCATTAATTAGGGAATAGCTGACTAAGCTGTGGCATATGAATGTAATGGAATATTATTGTGCAAAAAGAAATGATGAACAGGCAGATTTTAGAACATCCTGGAAAGATGAAAAGTGAAACGAGAAACATTGTACACAGTATCAGCAACTTTATGTGATGATCTACTATGAATGACTCAGTTCATCTCAGCAACACAATGATCAAAGACAAGTACAAAGAACTCACAGAGGCAATTCTATCCATAGCCTGATAAAGAACTGATGAACTCTGAATGCAGATCAATTCATATTTTTTGTCACATAATTTTGTGGATTTTCAAATCTGCTTCTTTATTCACAAGTGTGCCTAATGTGGAAATATTTTTTACATGATATCACATGTATAAGATATGTCAAATTCTCTGCCATTTTTGGAAGAAGAGAAGGGATGAATGGAGGGAGAAAAGTTTGGAACTCAAAATCTTGTGAAAGGAATGCTAAAAA
Source organism: Pseudocheirus occidentalis (assembly GCA_028646575.1). Classification (NCBI taxonomy): domain Eukaryota; kingdom Metazoa; phylum Chordata; class Mammalia; order Diprotodontia; family Pseudocheiridae; genus Pseudocheirus; species Pseudocheirus occidentalis. Next base: position 30,479,262 of record CM053595.1, on the reverse strand, counting down.
TTTTCTTGACATTTGACTGGGGAAAAAATAAAATACAATTTTTTAAAACTTCATATTTTTTCCCCTTTGAGGCTTTGCTCATAACTGTTTTGACTTCATTTTCTTTTGAGTTTATGTCTTGATCTTCTCTGTCATGATAGATTTTTTTTATACTCAGGTTCTTTTTGTTTATTTGCTCAATTTCCCACCCAATTTCTTGACTTGGAACTTTGTGGATAATATTGGGCTCTTTTTGCAGGGATTGGGCTCTCTTCTGAGGGATGATGGTGGTGCTAGGGAAAGAGGACTCTATCTCAAGCTTGCTGTTTTCAAAACCAGTTTTTGGGTTTGGGAAGTTTTCAGTGATTCCAATGTGTTGTGATTTAGCAAAAGCTATGGCTACTGCTCTTTTTGTCTGTAATCTTCCCCAAGGAATGGCACTTGATCCCTTGGAATTGCAATTGACACTTTTCCTCAGGGCTCCTCCTGCCTTGGGACCTAAAATGATACTATCCCCTTTCCTTATTCCTTAAGTCCAGAAATGATACTGCCCCTTAGGTTTTGCATTCCCTCTTGACAGAAAGTACTCCTCTCCACTCTTGAAGTATAACCCAGAAGTGGATGTAGGCAATGGAATTGCCAAACAATATTTGGTTCTCTGTCTAGTGCTAGCACAGGAGTAACCTGTAATCTCTTTCTGACCAGTTGCTAGGTTCCCCTTACTGTCTCTGGCTTGGAAGGTCCTGAAGCTGTGATGCTTTTGTCACCACCACCTAGAACCACCACTGATGTTATATCCATATGGACTCTAGACCAGCCTCATGTTGTAGATGTCTCTTTCCAACCTCCTATGTGTTTGAAAGAATATCTCACTCTGACCTTTTGTTGGCTCTGCCACTCCAGAATTTGATGGGAGGAATGTTTTTTAAAGTTGTTTGGAGGAGAATTGTTGGGAGAACTCAGCTTTCTCTACTTTGCCATCTTGGCTCTGCCTTTCATGTTGCTTCTTTTGATATGTAACTGAAAGAAATGTGGGCAGCCAATCCATAAAAGTTGTCTAATTGATAGATAAAAAGGAACTTGCAACCAGTTTTTAGAACATAAGTAAGTGACTAATGGGTAGAAGTTTTACTCAAAAGCTCTTTTATAGTGGTTTAAATTAAAAGTAAGAATACAATCCCAGAACCAACTACCATTTCTCTTGTAAGTCACCAGCACGGAATTTCCTTTCCACAATAAAGTCATTGTTGAACTCAGTGAAAACCAATTGCCTGACAATCTAGCTATATGTCTGTGAAGAAACCACTCTGCTTGGAAATTGCTCAGTTCAAATGTGTTGCAGAATATAGAAAGGAAAGAAAAGCCTAGACCAGCTAACAAGTATAAGCTCATTCTGAAAGCTACCAGAAAGGCTGATATAGAGTTTTGTGTTAAAAAAAAATACAAAAAACACAAAATAAATCCCCCAAACTTACTCTATGGAGATTGGTAAGGACAGGAAAAAAAATAGAGTAAATGCCATACAAGAAGATGGTTACCAGGGAAACCTTTTCCTGACTGGAAGAAGACAGCAATATGCTATAAGTGCACACCATATGTAATTCTGCATTCCCTCCCTCCCTCCCTCTGTCTATCTGTCTGTCTGTCTCTCTGTCTCTCTCTGTCTCTCTTTCTCTCTTTCTCTCTCTCTCTCTTTCTCTCTCTCTGTCTCATCTTAAGTCAAACAGTATGGAATCAAGCTAAGTTGTAGTGGTAAGAAAATGATGGTGAAATTAGTTTGGAATTATGGGAAGAGAGGAATTAAGTTTTTAGTGAACTAGGTCTTTAAACTCGAATTTGAACTCATATTACTGAGTAAAAACCCAGTCTCTAATATTTCCTAACTTTGTAACTTTGAATAAGCCACTAATTCTTTCTGGGTCTCATTTTTATCACCCATAAATTAAGGAAATTGTTCTAGGTTGCATCTGTAATCCCTTCTAGCTCTTTATTTAATAAGTTATAAATAATAATCTGAACTGAAATCTCAGTTATGCTGAGTAGTACACGTACAACCTTTAGTAAGACAATTTTTCCTTCAATTTTCAGTTTCTACATCTATAAAATGAATTCTAAGGTTTTATCTTTTTCTAAATTTTGTGATGTAAAGGACATGTGTGTGTGTATATCTGTGTGTCTGTGTCTGTGTGTAAGGGAGACAAAGAAATGGAGACAGAGATAGAGACAGAGAGAAAGACACACACACAGACAAATATCTACACAAAAGAAAAGACGTGGGGAGTACGGAGTTAATGAAATTTTTTTTTGGAGCGGGATACTTAATGTCTTTTTCCATGAAGCACACTGAAAAAAAAATAAACAAGGACAAATTTCTAAAGACGTGGAAATTGTCCAGAGCCTTTTGAATTTAAGACATATTTCCAGATGAATTAAGAGCTCTTTATTGTAATCTGTTGGATACAGATACAAGGTAAGATTAAGCAGTGATTTATGAGAACTGAAGTTAGCATTAAGAAAAGAATTATACTAGATGCACGCAGCTTCACTTCTTCAAATCCTGCTCTAAATTATGTTCCCTTAGTTGTTGATTAGGTAATTATTTCTTATGTTATTTTTAAAGAGATATGCTATTTATGTATATATAAGTATACATACATATATCAACTTATTATCAAAAACCTCCGTACCGAAAGTAAAGTAAGACATGACTGAGGCTATGTTTACCTGGAAGATAACATAGAAATATCATGTAGTGAGATTATGCAGTAGGGGCAGCTAAGTGGCTCAGTGGATAGAATGCTTAGCCTAGAGCCAAGACTAATCTTCCTGAGTTCAAATCTGGCATCAAACACTTTCTAGTTGTTTGACCCTGGGCAAGTCAGTTAACTGATTTTTGCCTCAGTTTCCTCATTTGTAAAATGATATGTAAAAGGAAATGGCAAAGCACTCTGGTATCTTTGCCAAGAAAACCCAAATGGGGTTGCCAAGATTTGGACATGATTGTAAATGATTGAGCCGCAACAAAAAAGTTCAAGGAATAGAAGACAGACTTACCCTATGTTGTGCTTATATCAACATAACCTAAGTTCCAGAAATCTTCTAATACACTAAGCAGATCCTTTATGGAGGATTTATGGAAGGCTAGAGACAAGAATCATACTAAATGAGAAAGTCTGGATGCAAGGTCATTTGAATTGAGAAAGAGTTTCTCCATCAATAAGATCACACTTCTACCAAAATAGTGAAGTACTTTAGACAAAAATAATTAATATATATGTTCTATTCTTACATTCTCTTAGCTTTGGGAAATAATAGTCACATAGAAAATTGCTTCTTAAACTGTGGGTTGCAACCTCATTATGGCAACAGTAAAAGGTTTCTGAATATGTCATAACCAAAAATTAATTCAACATCAAACTTGTAATGAATCCAAGGTGCTCCTAGCAGTACTTGTTTATGTTGACTCACGCAACTTCACTGGAGCCTTGGTTTTCAACAGAAAGCATGCACACTTTACATAGCTCCTGTCCTCCTGTCCTGTTCACAATGCATGTGAACCTGCCAAAATGCGAAAAGGTATCCCAAGTGGAAAAAGTTTAAGAAGACCTGATTTAGATCAAACTTCGGTAACCTAAGGCCTTTGGGGAAGGATCTTCATGCAGGTCATTAAAGCAAATTCATGTCTCCTCCAGCAAAATCTTATCACCTGAAATCTTATCACCATGCTGATTGACTCAATTTTTGATACTCAAAACCTTGTCAACTCCCTCAGCCCCCTCTCCTCTGATTGAAAGGCTAGAGAGGAGAGGGATAAACTCTTCCTTAACTCTTCCTTTGTAGAGGACTCAGAACTTTCAGAACTTTCCAGGTAACTCTCTATTTTCCCATCAGCATCTCTGCTTAGTTCTGCCTCAATAGAACATTGTTCCTTTTTACTGAGTACCTTCTCATAGCTTACTCCCTATCATTGCTTTTCAGCTTCCTTTTTTGTGTTCTTTGTCTATTAGACTGTCAGCTCTTTGAGGCCAAAAACTATCTTTTTTCCCCCCCTTATTTGTATCCCCAGAGCTTAGCACATTGCCTGATACCTAGAAGGCACTTCATGTTTATTTAATTGAATTGGACTGAGAACATGAAGCATGCTTCTCTCCCCTCTGTAGAAGGAAAGTATGATGCAGCTATGCAATGAGGCATAGATAATAAGACATGAGCTGAAAAAAAACAAGATGACCAGAAACTTTCTACTATTTTAGAAAAGTGAACCAAAATGTACCATTGCCAGTAGGAACCGAGACATGGGTAAAGTAACAAAAGATATTCTGTCCTTCTTATCTGAGATGTCAGGGAAAGTCTATTCTTAGACCTGTTGCCTAGCAAACAATGTCAATTCTCTTAATTCCGTTACTTGTCAAGTTGAAAAAACACTGGTCTCAGTGAGTGAAAAGGCTGAAACAAATTTTTTTTTCAGAAAGGAATTTATGTTACTTTTGAATAGATTCTATAAGTCAAACCCAGGTAACAAAGTTTTCCCTAATGGGGAGGCTTACTGAGCTTTACTTTGATGAACTCATGGGATTGATTTATGATTTGCACATCTGCTGAAAATGGCAGTATACAAAGTCTTTTAAACAAAGTTATCCTAAATCTAGGCACATTCATTGGTATGTAATGTTAAGGAAATTTGAAGATCTTCCCTGCCCCTTAATAGGCCTATGTGATCACATGGAGTCCATGGTGGGAACAACTTGCCAGATAGGCAAAACAGGAAGGGATAGAGCAGGAAGTGTGGGTAAGGCAGAGCTGAGAGGGAGTGAGACAGATCTGGGAGAGAAAAAACAGGCAGAGAAGGGCAGCTAGCATGAGTTGGAGAGGGAGCGATTTTGCCTAAGAAACTTGTTTTGTTGGGAGGCCTAATGGAAGGAAGGTTTGGGATGTTGGCGTTTCACACACTAGTGACGTATATGGACTTTGTCTTAAAAAGAACACTTGGGGTGTGTATAAACTTCTTTGTTACTGTAATAGATTTGGTTAACTAGTGTTTGACTTGATTTCATCTTCAAGGAAAAGAGTCTGTTGTATCTTATGATCCAAATCTGTAAATACACCTGCATATTCATACCAGCCACTGTGAGTATTGCATTGGTGATATATGGCATCTGCTGGTTCCAAGGCAAAATTAGGTAAAGCTTTTATGGGGGTCATCCTTTCACATGGGAATGAAGTTCTAAATGACAATTGATCAAATTATGTTATATAGGGGTTTCTAAATATTAAAGTAGGGAAGAAATGGCAAAATATATATTAATGACTTTATTATAATATTTTTTAAAATCTCATAAGGAACTCTACAAACACTAATGCACAACCCATACATTGGATGCCTTCTTTCAGCTGATTAAGGTCAAATATTAATATAGGTTATTGAGATAAGCACTGCCAATTCCTTTTTAAAAGAGAAATGCTGCCATAGAAATAACATTAGATTTGGAGTTGGAGGTCAGGAGAACTGGATTTCAGTTTAGGCTTTGCCACTCAGTGGCTGAATGACCTTAGGGAAAATTACCTAAGATTTCTGGACCTCAGTTTCCTTCCCGTAAAATAGGGTAGTATGACAATATGATCCATAAAGTCCTTTCTAGATCTAAATCTATGATCCTATGGTAAAAGTTGGGACAATGTTAAGTAAGTTATGCCATTATTAAAAATATTCTCCCTATACTCTTATTTACACTAACAGACTTTTTAAAAATCCTTTTTCAAAGAGCACAGAATGGCAATTTTGACTCATTCCCTCTTGAAATTACATCACCAATAGAATGAACTGGAAATGAAAAATACATAAATAGATTTTTATTCTAATTTTAAAAAGTATTGTGAAATAATTGAGATTTTTTTCTTAAGCTTTCTTTTGTGAAACATGTTTCTAAAAATCATTTATACTGCACAGGAAGAATTTTTGGGTTGGAAGTGTTAATTAATGTGCATGACATAGAGAAAACAGTGAAAAAGGTTAGAGCTAATGTTTCTGCAAAGAGCATTTCTAAAAATAGACATTTTTGGTAGCATTTCTCTTTCATGTTAGTTAACCATCATCTCAAGATCCTAGAGTTAGTCCTAAGATATAGTAGACAGCAAAAAAAATACTCCTGTTGACTTTGATGGACAGACGATACTCAAGTCCTTATCTCTTCTCATTAGTACTGTTCTCCTACCTCTCAATGACCATTTAGAAAGAGGAAATTTGTCATTCCTGCCCTCACCTTCACATATCCCCGATACCCCATCACCCAGACATAATAATTTTTTTGTGAATGAGAACAACAGGAAAAGCTTACTCTGAGGCTTATTCAGAGCATCTGAATAGGAGCAAACACTGAGCATAATAGGAGAAAAACCCTTGACTTCTACTGTTTGTGTATTGTTCAACTTCCCTAGCTAACTTACAATTCTGTTGTACTTTACAACATGTAGGCAGACTTTCCCCACAGTAACCCTATAAAGTAGGTAACATAGGCATTAATATCCCCATTTTCAGCATGAGGAAATTGAAGCTGACATACTAAACTACTTGCCCAGAATCACAGATATAGTAAGCAGCAGAGTTGGGCTATCCACTCACATGTGCATCCTCTTTCACCCATGTGATGGGAACATTAGAGAATATTCAGAACTCACAAAATTTCATCTTCATCAACCCCGTGGTTCCCCAAATGAAGCAACAGGAACAAGTTTCCCAAACAATTACCCTCTCAGCTCCTCTTTGGTAGTACAATATTTATTTCAAGTACTATTTTGTTTTTAATTCTTAAAATCCCATTTCATAAAACAAACTCATTAAAGGTTTTGTCCTTTGTTGAATCCAAGATTTCATTGGCTTCTTCTATGATGTGGTAAGGTGATGTAGTATAACTTAGCTAAAAATCAACCCTATCAATCATTCTCATACAACTTGAGGGAAACACAAAGTTTTGTTCCTTTCCACCAAGGAGAAAAAGAAAATGGTGTGAACCAGGAAGATCTCCAGAAAAATCCTCTTCCAATATACTTCACCATGGTCTAGAGATGGCTCTGTGGCCTTTAAAGTGATGCTAGCAGGGTATTAATTATGGCAGAATCTATTCAAATGGAAAAGCTTCAGGCACAGGTTTGGTAAGAGAATTTATCCACTGGGTAATCAAACTAAGGATGGTGGCATTCACCAGGATATGCCCCTGGCCCTTCTGTAGAATTTAATGTCCTTTTAAGCGCAGATTTTTTCCCTTCATCTTTCTATCACTAGAGCCTAACACATAGTAGATGATAAGAAATCCGTGTTTATTAAATCCTTGTCCAATTCAATGGAAATTTGACAAGTTGGTAATCCGTAAAATGAGTAAAAATACAAAATGCTCTTCAGTTTTATGTTCCCCTTCCTATTTTTGCAGTGACAATTCCAGAGGCCGAAAGGAGGGCAAAGAGTCACATAATAATTAGACTACAAATGTCTATTTACCTGTTCATATTTGTGTAATATGCAGCCTTGTCTGTCGGTCAATAAGTTGGCACGCTACTGAAGGAACAAAATCAATGTTGATGCCTCTGAAATATACCAAGAACCAGAATATTGAATGGATGTTCCATGGAGGAGTTACAGAATAAGATGGAGAATTACACTGGATGGGAAAATGTGGGTGGGTTTTAATTTCAGTGGAGTGAATACTACAGTGACAAAATCAAAGATTTAGATATGACCAAGAAGTGAAAGAAGCATGAATGGCATCATTCCTATTATTTTAACGACATGATAGGATGGTCAAATGAGTGTGTGTGTCTGTGTGTCTGTGTGTGTCTGTGTCTGCGTTTGTGTGTGACTATGTGCTTATGGTGACTGTGGAGTCAGAGGCTCTCAGTTCAAATTCTGTCTCTCCTGATTACAGCTGATATGAGCTAAGGCAAGTCACTTAACCTGTTTAACCCCAATCTCCTTAATTATATAAAATTATGGAGTTAAGGAGTTGGCCTATGGCTCTCTGTCTCTCTGTCTTTGTCTCTCTTTCTGTCTTGTCTCTGTCTGTCATATATCTATATCTATGTCTATATATGTATATTATAATATATGTGTGTGTGTATATATGTAAAATCACAAATTATTTTATAATCATATATATACATACATAAAATCCTGTGATCCTATAAATATTCACCGTGGAAGTAGAAGAAAAATCATTAAAACAAACATATTCAAAGTACATGTGAGTCTGTGTGAATGTATCTCGTAATATATGATGTTTCTGAAATTTTATGTGTGTAGGAAACACTCATTGTGGGAACTTCTTTTGCAGTGTAGAAAATCTCTCCACCTATAGGCATATATAAACTTACTTATTGCTTAGCAAATGAGTGGTAGGAATTGCTTGAAGCACTATAAATATAAGTGTATGGGAAGAGGATTATGCTGATGATCTTTCTGGTTTAGGCTATTCAAATTTCTCTACATGGTAGATAGGAACCAAACATTTAGTATTAAATGTAGGAGGCAATATTTGAACTCGGGGCTTCCTAATTCCAAAGAAGCCCAGTATTCTATTTAATACATCATAATTCCCATATCTCTACATAACTACATATATGCACACACACATACACAGAGGGAAAACATTTTAGCACTGGAAAACAACTTAGAAATTGTTTAGTCCAGTCTTCACTTTAAAGGTCTATAGAAATAAAGGCATGAAGTTCCACATCCTGTTAGTGGAAGATCTATAACTAAAATCTGGGTCCTCTGATATTCCATCTGGGGCTCTGGGGTGGATAATATCCCCAATGGACAGGACTATGTATTGGAGAGAGTATGGTATGGGGGAAAGATGAACACACTGTTTCATCTTGAACAAGTCATTTAACCACAGACTTCAGAATCCTCCTCTATAAAGCAGAGGTAGATCCATGACTTCTATCAGCCCTGCCACTTCTAATGATCTACACACACACACACACACACACACACACACACACACACACACACACACACCCCTCTCAGTGTATGCCTGGTTCAGGTCAGTTACCCTATGGAAGTATGTTGTAATTTTTGATCGAATCATGTCAACATTTTAAATTCTCTTTGCTCCTTGATGTTTCACCATGTCATTACTCCCCAAGACACCACTTTACACTTGGCTTCCTTGCCACTTGTTCCTGTTTTGTTGTAGAAAAGCCAAATGGAAAAGTAATCTCTAAATGGGTCTGCATCCCACAGAGAATTTACTTAGATGACATTCAAATCTGTTTTTAAATTTTGAGCACCATGGCAAGAAATCATATAGTCATTATACCTCAGGTTTGACAGCTCTTTCTCAGCATGTAGAGCATAAATTGGGTTCAAAAGTATTTATTGAAATGTGAGGTTTCACTTACCACCATGATATTTGTGACAATGGAGAGAGATAGCAGATTGGGAAGTCTACAATATGTCTCCATATTGTGATTGTGTGATTCCTTAATGGGGGATCACCAAGCTCAAATATTTAAAACTGAAACAATGAACCCTTTAAAAAAGAACTTAAAGACTCTCTGTGTTTGCATTTGTTCAAACAAAGCCACTTAGTGCACACAGCAATCACATTTCAGAAAGAAAAGAGGACTGCACACTGAATAAGTTTCAAAATGGATTTGAAGACAAAGGATCCAATCAGGCAGAATTCAATTAGGCAGAAAGTAGCCTTTCCAGGAGTTTTGCCTGAAAGTAAAATGAACCTAAAGTCTTAAAACTTCCAAGATTCAAAGTTTAAAGTGACAGGAGAAAGGAAAGAAAGGAGGAAGGAAGAATGAAAGGAAGGAATTTATTAGACAGTAAGTGCCAGGTCTTGTGCTAAGCACTTTACAAACATAACCACATCTGGTCCTCACAACCCTGGAAGGTCAATGTCATTATTATCCCCCATTTTATACTTGGATTTTTACACTTTACATGTTACACTGGAAACTGAAGGAGACAGAGGTTAAGTTACTCATCCAGGGTCATACAGTTGGAAAGTACTTAAGACTGAATTTGAACTCAGATTTTCCTGGCTCTAAGCCCAGCACTCTATCTACCATGCCACCTAGTTGCCTCTTATAAAGTGTTTGCTTTTGCATTGCTTGGATTCATTTTTATCACAGCAATCTCTCTCTCTTTCTCTCTCTCTCTCCCCCCCACACGTGTGCATATGTGGTGTATGTGCATAAAATCTATGAACATCTAAATATTTATTTTCTCTGTTGATCCTCAGAGCAGTCCTGTGACACCTAGTGGCATGGCAGATATTAACATTATTTTGCCAACAAATAACATGAAGCATAGAGACACTGAGCCACTTGTCTATGGTTACAAAAAAAATGTTGAAGATATGAAAATAAAATACAAGGTGTCCTGACTTATGGTCTCTTGACCTTTTCAACTGACTTCACTAATTCAGGTATAGGGATCACATGGACAACTTTGGAATTCTCCATGTATTTTCATTTGCTTTGAACCAGGAAAGCGTTTTTTCCCTTATATCTTTTGGAGTTTCTTGGATCCATTTTCCCAGCCTCCTTTTTATTATTGTGAATTTATTTTTCCCAAATGCACTCTGTCTTCAGAAGTAACTATCTAGGAAATGATTCAAAATACCAAGATACCCAGAAACCTATTTTACTTTGAAAGTAAAGTCACTACTGTGGAATTCTTTTATGTACACAGTGTATTTCTTTCTTTGGGTGGCTTTTTCAGTTTATGTCCAATGCCTTATTTTAGTCATTGAGAGGCAGTCTAGTAGAAGAGATGGAGGACACTGGAACTTGGAGTTAGAAGATCTGAGCCCAAATTCTGTCTTTGATATGTCCAGTGGAGAAGTAGAAAGAGGATGGGATTTGGGATAAGTAAGCTTGAGTTCAAATCCTGTCTTTTTCTGCCTCTTTCTAACTGTGTGAGCTTGAATAAGTCACTTGGACCCTCTGAATCTCATATTCCTCACCAATAACAATTAGAGAGTTAGATCTAAGGTCCTATGACTTATTTAGCTATACAACCACAAGTAAGTCACTTAACACCTATGAACCACACACAGTTCTCAAAGACATCTACTTTCCAATGGTAGCAGAGACATCACAGCTCATTAGAACAAGGACTGGCCCTTGTCATGGTGCAATGGAGAGAGTACTGGGCCTGAAGTCATGAATACCTGAACCAGAATCTCACTTCAGACACTTAATAGCTGTGTAACCCTGATCAAGTAATTTGATTGCTGTCTGTGTCAGTTTCTATATCTGTAAAATGGGGTTACTAATAGAACCTACCTCCTAGGGTTGCTGTGAGGATAAAATGCAATATTATTTGTAATGTTCTTTGCAAACCTTAAAGAACTACATAAATTCTAGCAATTATTGTTGTGGTTATTATTGTTATTATTTTCTTATTAATTGGGTGAGCCTGGGCAAACTACTCAACAACCTCTTTTGGCCTCCGTTTTCTCATCTGTAAAATGGGGATAATAATAGCACTTCTCTGGCAGGGTTTTTGTGAGGAGACAACACATGCAAAGAGGTCTGCATACCTTAAATGGCTATATCAATTCTATCCATTATTAACAATCTAGGTCATTTTTCTTCTCGACAACTTGCAATCTTTGAGACTTATCTAGAACAGGGCTGCTTTTGTTTTTGGAGGGGAGAAGGCAGGGAAATTGGGGTTAAGTGACTTGCCCAAGGTCACTTGGCTAATTTTGTGTTAAGTGTCTGAGGCCAGATTTGAACTCAGGTCCTCCTCACTCCAGGGCCGGTGCTCTATTTACTGTGCCACCTAGCTGCTTCAAAACATGTCCACTTGTGACCCCTTCATTCAGCACTTCTTAAACTGAGGGTCACGATCCCATGGTCACAATCCATAGTTTAAGAAGTGCTGGTCTAGATCACTGGAAAGTCTCTAGTCATTACATTGCTCTACCTCTCCCAGGTGAGACCCCTTATTCCTTGAAATATTACATTCCTTCAAGTGAACATCACTAGTTGCCTAGATAGTGAAAATTAAGGGTCTCTTAGGATAAGGGAACAGTTGAAACACAAAAACAAGGAGATTATCCCAAACACAGGTATGACACTTACAACCAAGTTCAAGTTACCAGGCCAGTATGCTGATCGCCATCAGAGAAAGCACTTGTCCCTGTCCTCTAGCTTCTGCTCCAACCAAAGTTGTCCAGAAGTGGTCAGGCAAGGCTTGACTTCTGCTGACTTGGAATGTGGGTCATGGCCGTATCCCCATCTTGTCTGACTCAAATGGTTTGGACAACTTTTCCCTATGACAATTTTGTATCTTTAGTTTGTAGCTGACTGTCACAGTCATATCTGTGGGGGTAAAAATCTTCCCCCAAAACCCACAGTGCAAAATTCCAAAAGCTGACGTCACTACACCCATGACAATTTTTAAAGGCAAGGCGAAATCATTCATTTCTTCCATGTAGTCAGCTACTTTTTCACTCCTCTAAAACCTCATCCTTGGTTGGAGGTGACTCTGGAATCACCAAGAATATGCAAGCAGAGGATAAAGTAATATCGAAATTGGAAGTCCTCAGATATGTGCTAGGGTTTCCATCTAAGGACCAGTCTGGCCAATGTTAGAGGGCCTTATGAACAAAAAGCAGACCACTATGTAAGTCAATATTCTGGCCATAACAGTGCAAGATCATCTACTAAAATATTGAAGTCTGTACTCTGCACTTTTGAAGGGAGTACCAATACAAATGAAGGTCTTTCAAGGACAGTGTGCTTATATTAGCCCATGGTACCTGTCCCATTGGCCACAAAGGATCTTCAGGACCTCTTTCTAGGCCTATTGTGGTACTGAAAGTGATGGAATGCTAATAAAGCTGCCCCCAACCTCAGCATTCTAACTTCCTTATAGGTCCCACTGAACAGCTGGCCCACTTCCCCTACCTAGCCCCTCACCCCTGCCACCACTCAATATTCTAACTTATTCATATTTGCCTCATTGCTCACTAGAACAGGTGTGTCTATGAATTCACATTTCTCACAGAAACATCAGGTGTGTTCATGTTGAGTGTGTTCACACTCAACCATCACATACATCTACTCTCAAACAGAACCACAATAGTCAGCCAATCGGAAAGCAACACCGCCTGGATACCCAAGCAGGAGGTGGATCTCAAAACAATAGAAAGGACTTTCCCTAAGTAGTCACCTGTCCAGTAATAGTAAACAACTGACTTAGATGGAACTTATGATGTAGAGAGGTTTATTATAATATTATTTTCATACATACATACCCCCCAAATGAGTTTTTCTGGATACCCCGTGGGTAATCACACACACAGTTCTACTGGGAGTGGGACCCCTCCCCTATTACCTAATCCCTCAGTAAACCTCTCCTGCCTTTTTATAATTCATAATTTCTGTTATATAATTGCATCTTTACCCTATAAAAATCCATCTTGCTTTCTCTGAAGTTGTTGGTTCCTCTTGGAACTTAACCAGCTATATGAAAGGCATCAATCTCAATAAATGCTTATACTTCAATTAGAGGTGTTCTAACTCTGCATTCTTTGAGACAGTTCCACCACAACACATCCTGAAACAGCAACAGTTTTTGGCATCGCTGGGTGGGTAGAGACTAAACCCTAACAAAAGGACTTTGTGCTTGGGGCAAACTAACCAAATCCTGAGTGGCCTCTTGGTCGCCCTACCTCTCACCTACTGACAACAGGGATGGACGTAGAGTATTGCATTGGAATATACAACTTCCAGGTATCTCTCTACACTGCAAGCTCCCCTATCCCCACCTACCACAGTTTTAGGTTCCCTCTCCCCCAGGTAGCTCTCCCTCCCTCTTCTGCTTCTCCCATGTTCTTAGTTCAAATTTGTTTGAGAATGTTTTCCATCATATTCCCTAAGTTTCTTAGAGGTGGGAAGAAAACAAAACAAAGTTCAGTCTCTTTCAAATCAAATCTCCCAGAAACCCATACAGACTGTCTCTGTCTCAAAAGCCTACTACATAAGCAATCAAGTAGAGCAGCCCCCAATCTAGCAATGCATTGAGGAAACAAGATACAGACAGACAAAGCCAGAAAAGCTTAATGTGCTTAGGGAATCTGGCAGGAAGAGTTCACTTCCCACAGGGCCTCCGGCTCCAAATCAAACCAAAAGTCTACAATGTAATACATGTCACCTCCAATGGCTGTGTGATCTGAACCTTCTTCAGGAAGCAGAGGACCTCAAGAACAATTTCATCAATGACTACTCCAGGCCAAACTGCTAGGGAAGAATTGTTACAGATCCAGGATCTTTTATGATATAACTCAATGGCCACTGAATTGAAAGGGAAAAGAAAAAAAAAGGAAAGAAACATTCCCAGAATGTGCTGAAGCATTGCTTCTATGTGGCACAGCCGGGATTGGCTAGAAAGTTACAGGTCTGTGAGGGGGGGGGGCGAAGCCAAGATGGCGGCGTAGAAGCAGCAAGGTCCCGCAGCTCCCACACTGCCACCCTAAACACCCATAAAATACGAGCCCAGACAAAGTCTAGGAAAGTCTAGGACTCTCAGACTCACAAAAATACAGAGAACACAGCTCTCGCTGAAGGCAGCTCGGCAGCAGGGGTTCAGCACAGCCTCCGGGAGCGAAGGCTGGAACAGCCGGAAGCCGAGACCGCGGCTAGGCCTGGGATGGTGGGAAGGAGCTGAGCTGAGCCCCACAGCCAGCCTGCAGTGGTTCTACAGCCTCCAGCACCCCCACATTGGCCAAGGCGTGAGGAACAGGACAGGAGAGAGGCAGCAGAGCAGAGACCCAGCCAGCCCAAAACCGCCTGGCCAGGCAAGGCCCCAGGGCGGCCACAAGGAGCAGCTTGAGTCTACTTCAAAGAAAATCTAAAGCACCGGCCTGAGGGGAGCTTCGGTCAGAGACGGTTAGTGAAAGCTGAAACTTTGAAACTTAATTGGGGGGGGTTAGCAGTTTGGCCATTCTACCCCGGGGCAAGGAAGCAGTGGGGGAGGGGAACTACTGGAACCAGCAGCAGTGGCCCCCACCAGGCTGCTTCAGAACCCCTGGCATGCGGAC
>CM053595.1:30440071-30463721 GCA_028646575.1 Pseudocheirus occidentalis | reverse complement strand
ACAATTTGCTAAGGTTGATGCTTTTCCCCTTCCTTTTTTTCTGATCCATATTTTACCAACCTCATACTATCTCTCAGGATTAGAGTGTGAGTTCTGAGAACTTTTCTTTCTATTTTCTCTTTCTATTACCAGCAGTTAACATAGTAGTTGGTGCATAGTAAGTGCTTAAGGTACTTTAAAAAATTCATTCATTTTCCATTCATTTAAATAGATTTATATTTTTAAAAAATGTGCTCCAAGAGTTAGAAGTGACTATAGAAATAATTTATTATCGCCACTCTTTTACAGAAAAGGAAACTGAGTACCAGAGAGGACAAGTTAATTTCCCAAGGTTATAAAGATAGTAAAGAACAGATTGAAAATTGAAACACAACTACTCTGATTACAAATTCAGAATTCAATTAACAACCCCATGCCAAAACCCTTTAAAGAGTCATCCCAAGGCTTACCTCCTCAATAATAAGTTTTCTCTGATGACTCTATTTCCAGTTGATTTCATCCCTTTTTGATCATCTTCCTCCGAATACTCAA
The DNA here is from genome assembly GCA_028646575.1 of Pseudocheirus occidentalis. Lineage (NCBI taxonomy): Eukaryota > Metazoa > Chordata > Mammalia > Diprotodontia > Pseudocheiridae > Pseudocheirus > Pseudocheirus occidentalis. The sequence continues at coordinate 30,463,190 of CM053595.1, read as the reverse complement.
CTATTGCCAGGTTCACGCTATTTAACACTTACTTGGTTAGGCTTTATTTTATTTTATTTTATTTTATGTTATGTTATTTTATTTTAAATTCATGGAATAAAACAAGAATGTCCAAAACACAGTACAATAAAAAAGATAATTGCACACATAAATTTCTTTTTTTTATTCCTTCCCTCCACCTCCTGCCCTAGAGATTGCTACCGTTAGACACAAGTAGGTACACACAGACACAGACAGAGAGTCACACACATGTACACACATGTATAACATTTTATACCTACTTCTATTTCACAGTTTTTTCTATGGATGCAGATACTGTCTTTCTTCATATGTCCTTTATAGTTAATTAGGGAATTTATAATAGCCATAATATAATAACTTATTCAAAGTTGTTCTTAAAACAATATAGCTGTTACTATATACAGTATTCTCTTGGTTCTGCTCTTTTTGTTCTTCATTATTTTGGGCAAGTCTTTCCATGTTTCTCTAAAATCATTGAGCTCATTTCTTATAGCACAATAATATTCTATCACAATCACATACCACAACTTGTTCAGCCATTCCCCAATTGATGGGTATCCCTGCATTTTCCAGTTCTCTACAATTTCCAGTTTTGTTGTTAATGGACCTGTTATTTCATTGTTCTAGGTAAGTTCCATTGAGGAAACTCCCTGCACTATTATATATCAACTCCTGCCCTGTAATTTATGATTTTAAAGAGTTATTCTGGGGTATTGAGGTTAAGTGATTTGTCCAGGGTCCTGGAACTAGTATGTGTCAAATGTAGGACTTAAAACCCGGGTTTTCCTGATTCTGAGGCAGGTTCTCTACCCAGTAGGGGTTTTTTTCCTCTCCCTTCAGTCAATCAATCAATAAACATTCATTAAGTGACTATTATTAGATGCCAAGCACTATGTAAAACACAGAAGGTAGAAGTAGAAAGAAAAAAATAATCCCTCCTCTCAAGGAACTTACAATCTAGTGGGGAAGACAAGTATATACATATGCATGTATATGTATGTATATATGTATATGTTTATATATGGATATGTATACATATAATATAAACAAAATAACTCTATAGATATATGATACAGATACATATATAGCATAAACAAAAATGTATACATATAACATTAACTAAATATATACAAATATAGATTATATATAATGTAAACAAATTCAAATTCTATAATGTCTGTGGTCGTCCTTAATATACTATATTCATGTTTCAGGTAGAGTTTGTCTAAAAGATCACAAAGTCCTTAAGGGTAGAATTCTTGCCACAGCCTTTTTGTTTTTCCAGACCTCCCATTGTACCCTGATATACCTATATATACCTTGCAATATACACACAGTATTTGAGAAATACTTGTTGTACTAAATATTTTAGAATTAGGAGCACCATATTTACTATTAGGCTGCATGAGAACCTCATTGTATATAGATTTGCTACCCTTTTGGGTTGGAGAGCCCCAATTCAGATTAAGCAAGTACCACCACCATGCCAAATTCTGAAGCAGCCCAGAAACTCAGAGCTGCTCCTGGTATCAAGTTGACCAGTTTCCCATTGCTGCTTCAGACACTTATAGGTGTGTGATAATGGACAAGTTGCTTTATCTATACCATTCTCAGTTTCTTCACCTGTAATTCAATCATCTACCTCTTAGTCTTATGGTAAGAATAGAATGAGGTAATGTCCACAAAGTGCTTCAGAGACTTTAAAATTTATTTTTAAATGATAGTTGGCAATAGAAACATAAGAAGTTACTTTAACTAAAATGGGTTATGTCATTGGAAACCAGAGGCTACAAATCTGAGTTGATTTTCAGTACTGTTGGTGTGTGGGTGAGCATTTGCTAGGCAATGACTAAGTACACAGCCTTCTCCCAATGTTGCTGGGTGATCCCACAGAAATGCAAAATTGCACATTTAAAGGGTATAATGGTGTGGATTTGTAGAAGGGGATGGGAAAGACATGAACAAAGTCACAAAGGTAGGTTTGGGTATTTGGTTAAACCAATATATGCCTTTGAAGATATCTGTAAGTGAGGGAGAAAAAAATTCTAGCCAGAATTTATTATCTTTAAGGAAACATTATTTCTAACTCATTCCATATGTGCATTAGACACAATATGTTTCAACTTACAAAGTGTGAAACACACATATACACACATATACTCACACACACACATACTGTACCACTACCACTGCCACCACATAAACAAAGGAAAAAAGGAACAGTAATGTTTGTTCATTGTTTGGTAACAAAATTCTGTCACTTCCCACAGTTCTTGTTTATCGATGTTTTTCATTAGGCTGGTTCTGGAGAAGTGAAAATCTAATGACCAATAACAAGAATAAAGCCAAGGAAGAGAAGGAATTATAATTTTATGTCAGGCTTATTCCATTTATTCTTTTTATAGGTTTGGGTAATTTTAGTAGTTCTTTCCATCACTGGAAATGGGAGACTAGTAGACTCCAATATTTTCTAGATATGGCTCCCCTGTTCCTTCTTACTGAACCCATGACATTTTTCTGGTTTACATAATTTGTTCCTCTTTCAGAAAACATAAGGTTAAGATTGACTTGGCGTTTGCAATACTATGATGATTTCTCCTTTATTTCAGACTTCTGCTAGCTACCTGACCAACTGTCTCATTGAAGTTACCTCTGGAAGGACTCTCAATAAATGCTTACATTCATAGTTCACATTTCTAAAGTGTTTTAAGTTTCACAATGTGCTTTCCTCACAAGAACTCTAGGAAGATGGTAACATAAGATTTACTATCACTATTTTATAGATGAGGAAAACTGACTTCAAAGACTTTATTTGATTTACCAAAGATGATACCTAAATTTGAACCTGAGTCTTCTCCATTCTATTCTATTGCTTCTCCCCTCTGTAGGACATTTCTAAGAGCCAAATCTAGATATTTTTTGCTTCTGTGAAGCATTTAGGAATTTGTTAAACTGTAAGGTACCACATCTCACTGGTCAGATTGGCTAAGATGAAAAACAGGAAAATGATAAATGTTGGAGAGCCTGTGGAAAAATCAAAACACTAATGCATTGTTGGTGGAGTTGTGAACTGATTCAGTCATTCTGGAGAGCAATCTGGAACTATGCCCAAAGGGTTATAAAAATGTGCATATCTTTTGACCCAGGAATACCATTTCTAGGACTATATCCCAAAGAGATCATACAAGTGGGAGGAATATACACGTACACAAATTTTTATAGCAATTCTTTTTGTTGTGGCAAAGCACTGGAAATCAAGGGGATGTCTATCAATTTCAGAATGGGTAAACAAGTTGTGGTATATGAATGTAATAGAATAGTATTGTGCTCTAAGAAATGAGGAGCAGATGGACTTCATAATAATCAGGAGAGACTTATATAAACTTATGCTGAGTGAGCAGAGCAGAACCAGGAAAACTTTGTACACAATTACAGACACATCATATGTGTGATAACTAACTTTGATAGACCTGGTTCCTTTCTTTAATACAAGGTTAGAAGACAGCTCCAGTAGACTCATGATGGCAAGGGATATCCCCATCCAGAGAAAGAACTACAGACTCCAAATGCAGATTGAAGCAAACAACTTGCTCTCTCTCATTTGTGTTTTGTTCTGTTTTGTCCCGTCTTTCTCATTGTTCCCTCCATTGGTTATAACCCTTCTTTACAACTTGACTAATGTTTAATGTGAAGGTATTTGTAGAACCTATATTTGACTGCATGCCTCCATGGCGGGGAGGGAGGGGAGGAGGTGTGAAGAGAAGGAAGGAGAGAAAATTTGAAACTCAAGGGACTATGGAACTGAATGTTGTAAACTAAAAGTAAATAAATACATTTTAAAAAAAGAAATTTGTTTTAACAATTCCACTCCCCCATCTCTAGGAGTAATATAAATTGAATTGCATTTTAATAATGACACTTTGGATACAGATGGATCTGAATTTCCTCATGGTGTGTCCTCCCTCCTGTAATATAGATTATAAATATCCCTCTGCTTTTCATCTATGATTTTTGTCCACATCCCTATACATACTCCAAAGGAGATCTACTGAAAATGATAGAGACTTTTACTTGTTTCTTTTATCATTTCGCAAATATCAATACTGAACTTGGGTTATTTGTTTCCTTTCATTATTACTAAATAACCAGTATACCTTTTCCAGGTGTATGTATCCTTATATTTTATATCTCCTCTCATGTACAATTAAAAATGTAAGCATCTTGCAAGTAGAGATTGTTTCATTTGTCATCATCAGTGAATGAGCCATGCAAATTTTAAAATGTTCCGCCTTTTCAAACCACTCTATTCAGTTCTAGCTCATGTTATTGTCTGTTTGAAGTGTCTAAGTAAAATTTAAAACTATCTTCCAGCTCATTTTAGAGATGAGGAAACAGGCAAACAAGGTAAAGTGATATGCCCAGGGTCATATAACTAGTAAGTAAGTGTCTGAGGCCAGCTTTGAACTCAGGAAGGTAAGTTTTCCTAACACTAGACTTGGCACTTTATCCATTGTGTCACTAACTGCTGTACAGAGAAAGATGATTAATACAAATGACCAATCAGCTAGCCTACTACATAGGTTCATAGATCTAGAGTTAGATTGGTCCCCAGGAGTCTTCTAGCACAAACCTCTCACTGTATTTGCTTGAATGAATGAATAGATTATAAAGAATTAATTTGCAATAGGACAAAGTAGACCTTTAATTAAGAGGGAAGTCACTTTTTAATGTTTTTTTTGAGGGGAGAAAGCAAAGCAATTGGAGTTAAATGACTTGCCCAAGGTCACCCAACTAGTAAGTGTGTCAAGTGTCTGAGGACCGGATTTGAACTCAGGTCCTCCTGACTCTAGGACTGGTGATCTATACACTGTACCACCTAGCTGCCCCTTGAAGTCACTTTTCTAATGATGAACTGAAATAAAGTTTGTTAAGCACATATTGTATATGATATTATATATTAAAATAAGTAAAATATTAAATACATTTAAAAACCAAATTCAATATATAAAAAACAATAAATTTAATAAGTGCATCTATACATTGTAGAAATGAGCTAATGTGAAAGTACAATAAATTATCTTTTTGAATATGGTAGGTCCATATTAAATTTAATAGTTGCTTAGTAGGTTGGCTTTGGTAACACAACTCATACTAAAATAGTAACTAATAATAAAAAAGTTGGTTTTTTTTCTTGTCTGTGGGACCAGGGCTTTCCAAGTGTGACCTGACATTCAATAAGCTGATGGGTTTTCCACAGAGCAGGATCTTTGTAGAGAAGAGATAATGGCTTGATGATGACAATAGTGTTTGGGGTTTACAAAGTACTGTTCTCATAGCAACCAGGTAAGGAATATAGTACAAGCACTATTATCCCCTCATTTTATAGGTGAGAAAACTAAAGTTGTGGAGGTTATGTAATTTATCAAGGGGCACACAATCAAAAAGTATTCCTGGGGAGAACTGAATCCAGATTTCCTTTGCTCAGTTAACTAAAATATTATATCGTGCCACAATCTATTAATGGTTATGGCAAATTAATGATATTACTATAATTGCAAAAATAACAAATAATGACGTTTCTAGAGCCAAGGACACATATGAAAAAATAGAATTTTTTCTAATGATTAACAGATATCTCTTCAAAAATAATAGTAAAAGTTTCCAAAAGGCCTACGTAACTGGGTTTGACAAATATAAATGAAGATATTTTGTCTCTAGTAGAAAACCCAGTGAAGCTGCTTAAAGAGGAGTGAAATCAAAAGGTGCTTATGGGTGATGTCAACATGAAGTCCACCAACAATATATCAAGCAAATGCCTCATGTAGTGTTGCGATTGAATTTTAACAAAAGGGTAAATTGTGGAAGATCTTTGAGAAAGATAATATTTATTAGCAATGGCATGCTACTTGTCAAGAAATAGGTCAATGATTTGTTTCTATTAATTCCAAAGACCCTGGGCAAAAGAACAGCTCCCCTTTATAGGTTTTGGGTAGTACGAAACAAAGAACAGAGCAAGACAGATGGCATCATGGGATTAAGGGCAACCTGATTGCTTATAAAGCTAAGGTGCAGGGAACAACATGATTGGTTGGAAGTTTGGTAATAGGGACTAGAAAAGACCCTCCCCCCCTTCTTTTCTTGTGAGAGTAAGTGCTCCAGTTGGAGGCCAGAAGGGAGAGCACTGCCCACACTTTTGGACAGCAAACCAGACATCCTTGAAGGATAGCTTGGTGGTATAAAGATATCAGGCCCAAACACTTTCTGTTCATACACATTCTCCAAGTCTAGTTAAATGCCTTGAGGCAATAATAGATGGATTCTAAAATTTAACCCATTATAGACCAGCTGAACTCTGAACTAAGTTAACTACAAAGAACTATGATTTAAGCATTTACAGGACAAAAGTAGTTACAGAACAAAATGAATTACTTATAAATAGGCTCAAGAAAATGGCCCATTGGATAGAGCACTGGTGATGGAGTGAGGAGGATTTGAGTTCAAATCCAACCTGTGACATTTACTAACTGTGTGACCCTAGGCAAGTCATTTAACACTGATTGCCTCAAAAAAAAAAACCCAGCAACAAATAAAAAGAAACAAGATCAATCTCAGTAGGTTTGTTTATGGAAAGGGAAGGTTTTATCATCATACTTCAGGAGCAGGCACTGACCACCAGACATTATAGGAAGTTTATCTTCAAAGATACCAGGCTACTGATTGATGTGAACTATTCAATGAAATTTTAAAAACTTCAAGATATCACTTCAGGCTACACAAATTTAGCATCTACACAATATCTAGAGAGAAATGATTAGGTGGCAAGAATTATTGTCAAGAGTTACACATCCTTCAGAAATTAGCAGATTATAAACCTATATGCTCTAAATGCAAATCTCAAGATCAGATGAGCTGATGTATATAAAGTACTTTGCAAATCCTAAATGGCTGATAAATTCACAGTGGATAGTAGAGCATACTACACCTTGACTCAAGAAGATCTGAATTCAAAGCTTACCTCAGGAACCCATTAAGTGTGTGATTCTGGGCAAGTCAGTTATAGTTTCTGTGTTTCAGTTTCTTCCTTGACGAAATGATGATAATAAAGCACCTGCCATGTGGAACCAAAGGGGAAAAAATGTAAAATGTTTTGTAAATGAAGTGCTACAAAAATACTAGAGAAGGATAACGAGGGTGACAGTGAGGATGATGGTGCAGCCACATGGCATGGTAGGTGGAACACCAGGCAAATAGAAAGATTTGAGTTCAAATCTAGTTTCAGATACTTACTAGTTGTGTGACCCTGGGCAAGTCACTCAACCTGTTTGCCTTGGTATCTTCAACTATAAAATGGAGAGAATATAGTACTTCCTTTACAGAGTTGTTGTAAGGTTCAAATGAAACAATATTTTTAAAACATTTGGCACAGCCCCTGGCCCATAACAGACACTTAATGAATGCTCATGAAAGTTATTATTATCAATGCCCCCAGGCAACACTATAAGATTTTAGGTTATAAAGCAGTTGTTGATTTGCATTGGTAGAAAGATTTTCCTCACTGGGAGTCCCTTATATCAATGAAATCACCAGTCCTGTATAAAATAATAATAATAATAATAATAACAATAATAATAAGTTCAAATCTACATAGTGCTTTACAATTTACAAAGGGTTTTCTACACAACAATGTTATATAAAATAAAGCAAACACATCAGGAAGCAACCCATAGACCTATCAACCCCTGAGGTATCCTTCTTTCACTGCAGTTAAGGAAACAGAAACTTAAAGAAGTTACGTGTTTTGCTTAGTAATTTACAGAGCCAAGCCCTAGACTTTAATACAAACCAGACTCCAAGTCCACTGCATACTGTTTACACTCTATTGATCTGAATGATGGTTCATAGTCTTAGGATTTTATTTTTACTTGAGAAGGAAAAAAAAATGAGTCATGCATAGCCCCTTAAAAAAATGTCAGTTTGATGATGTTAGGACTCTGCATGTGATCTGAATTCTAACAGAAATTCCCATTTCCCCTTTAAGATTCTCCATTCCTACAAACTTAATGCATGCAGTTTGAAATTGGGTGTGAGAACCCCATCCCAAGTGGTTAAGAAAATAGGGAAAATGTTATAAAAGGTCCAGGAAGCCACAGGACCGGATGATATTAGGAATGCCACCCTTATCAATTGTTCATCATCTTTTCTCCTTCAGGGGAAGCCTTTTGCCAGATCAAAAAAAAAAATGGTTGCCAATGACTGGAAGGCTTCTATTTGCAATCCCATTAATCTTTTTCATCCTTCACCTTTCTGGAGCTCAGAACACTCAATGTAACATGAGCAGCTTTTCAAATACAAGCAGCTAACAGGTGCTGGAAATTTCCATTTGTTGTTCTCTTCCTTATTCTTCCATATGCTACTAATTAAATGAGCATGTGTGGCTCTTCGTTTTCTTTTTCTTGTCTTGGAGCATATAATCTAAAAAGTGGAGAAAAATGAGGCTGAATATGGTTCTTCTAATCTCCTGAAAGCATCCTCATGATTTTGTTTCCTTGTCTGTGTTTTGCAGATTATTTTTAGCCATCTTGCAATATTCTTCAGGCCTGTTAGAGTTAATTTTCAAGTTTGCCACACTACTAGGTTAGTAAGTTTTGAGGAAACTAAAAATGTACAAGAAACGGACAATACAAAAGAAAACAAAACAAAACTAAATGGATAGGAAATAAAAGTGTGTAGATCTCCACAGCAGAGATGAATTCTCTAGATGATAGTGGTTTGTGGTTTTTTGTTGGGTTTTTTTCGGTCTAATTAAACTCTGTCCTTTATCATTTACCTTCTCTGCCATCATTGCTAATTGATATCTGTTAATTAACTTGGACGTGCAAAGCTCTTTGCTATCTAGAGCACCCTGACATAGCCTACATGTGCCTTTATGAGATGATGACTACAATGAAAAATCACGGAGAAATGTAGTTGTTAAAATCTTTAAAGTATCATAATCAGGTCTGTGATAAATTGGCTAGAAATCTGACCAAAATATAAAAATTTGTATTATAACTAGGAAGAGATAATGGGGTTGTTGTTGTTTTCCTCAATATGCCAGAATTTAAAGGTTATCAACAATGGTGGTACTTCAGCTGCTAGAAACAACTGAGCTTCAAGTTACAAGATTAGCTGAGGCAAATAAAGAAACCAACCAGGAGATGGCTCCATCCCAAGTAAACATTCCAAGCCACTACTCCTACTCCCTTCTATTTGCCACAACACTTCCCAGTCAATGGTGTTTGATGCTGAATTTCTTCTACTTGCTTTAGATGTAAATCTGTTTTTATTTTTTTATTTTTGTAACTATCCCTACGAACTCTCATAAGAAGCAGCCAAATGAAAAGATATAGGAAGGATCAAAATCACTGTGATAGCTGGTAATTTCATCCTGACATCTAGTGTTGTGAGTATTCCAGTGACCTCATTTTATAAATTAGATAAATGAAGCTCAGAAAGAATGATTTACTGAAGTCAGGTAGTAAATAGCAGAATCAGGACTATAACTTAGCTATTCTTAAGCCTGAAACCCAAGGGTTTTCCCACCATAACACATTGGCTTAGCTTAATTGCTTCTCCCACTGTTGCACTATCAGTGCTCTCCAAGTATTTGGTCTGAACCCAAATTATGTGATGTTACAGATGAGACTGAAACTCAATGCAGAAAGTGATCTGCATATGGAGATAATTCAGAATGGCATCAAATTCTTCAGGGTCTTTTAATTTTCTTCCCCATTAAATCGTATTTCAGTTTAATTTTTTTTTCTTCCCAATGCATAAGGAAAGTTTGTGAAGAGATATTAGTGAACTGTTCCATCTGGAAACATTCTATGTTGTCAGACATTTGATGTTAACTGATGGCAGTTGAATATTCTGGACCCTTGATGTTTTCTGAATTTTCCAAAGGTCATTGAAAAAGTGTGTTCCATGATATAAACATCAATTTATTCCAATAATCATTTATTATTATCATTATTGTTATTATTACATACCACTTGCAAGTACTATGTTACAAGTAGGGATGGGCAAATTAAAAAAAAAAGGTGGGGTATATTTTCTGCCTTCAAGGAATTTGCAGTCTACTAGGCAGTCACAGAATCTAAACATAAATAACATGAAATAAATAGCATGAATGATATTAATTCAAAGGTGAAAAAGATAAAATACTCTAGTAAAGGTCACTTTGGAACTTCCAGGAGTCAAAATGGTGGAGTAAGAAGTAAATCACTGTAACTCTCCCATACTTCCCTACAAACTATGATAAAATAGTGCCCCTAAACAAATCCTAGAATAGCAGAACCAACAAAAAGTGAGGTGAAACAATTTTGTGGGCCAAGAAATTTGAAAGCATGGCCAGAAAGACCCTTCTCACTCAGGTAAAAGGGGAGCACAAGCCAGGAAAAGAAGCATCCCAGAAAACCAGCAGCAAGCCCCACCTCAGCAAAAAAGTGGGAGATATGCAGCCTCACGGGGAGAAAGGATGGGAGGGTGGGTGATGGACATTGCTTGAACCTTATTCTCATCAGTATTGGCTCAAAAAGGGAATAATATAGACAATCAGTTGAACATAGAAATCTATCTTACCCAACAGGAAAGTAGGAGAGGGGGTGATTAAGCAAAGTGATAGGTAAAAGATCGACACAAGAGAGGACAGAGGGAGGTGGTAGACAGAAGCAAAACACTGTTGAGGAGGGAAGGGGTGAAAGGAGGGAGAGGACAAACAGGAGAAAAAATAGGATGAAGGGGAATACAACATTATTGATTATACCTGTAAATATGAATGGGATGTACTCTCCCATAAAATGGAAGCAGATATAAGAGTGGATCAAAAAACAGAATCCTATGTTGTTTACAAGAAATACAGTATTATTATATTTATTTTGTAGATAAGGAGTTAAAGTTGGGAGTGGTTGTGTGATGTGCCCAGGATTACACAGCTATTAAGTGTTGGAGGGATGATCTGAGCACAGGTCTTCTTGACTCCAGACCAATACTCTGTTACCTCTCTGACCCTCATTTTAAGGAGAGAGCATTTTAGTTGAATGGATCAAGTCTGACTTTTTCACAATTTCTTTTCTTTATATAATAAACTCCAATGGTCTCCTACTATCATTAGGATAAAATAAAATATCCTTTGATTAGCTTTTAATGTTTTAAAGTAAATTTTGTCATAATATTTTGTCTTATAGCACCAAAATTTTCCCCAGCATCTTTCTCCCTTTTCCATTTAGAGACCCATTCCATAAAACAACATTTTACAGACAAAAAAGAAAGAAAAGAAATAAGCAAAATTGACCACTAAATTTAAAAGTCTGAAAGTATGTACATTTTACCATGCCCATGAAGCTGCTGACTTCACAAAAGTGTGGGGATCTGATTTTTTTCTCATATCTCTTCTTTGGAGCCATGCTTGTGTACAATAATTTTGAAACATTCACTTTTTATTGCTCTGTAGTGATTCTTTCTGTTCACATTGCAGCTGTTTTGAATATTGTTTTCTTGACTCTACTTTATTTTGCATCAGTTCACATAAATCTTACCAAATAAGGAATTCTTTCCTCAGTAATTTATATTTCCTAGTTTATGAATCAATAGCTTGAGTTCCATTATTTCAGATTATCCCTTGTTCTGTTTGTTCCCTTGATCTATCTCTCTATTTTTAAATTAATTCCAAATGGTTCTGATGATTGGCATTTTATAACATAGACTTTTTTTTAGTTTTTAAAACCTTTCACAAGCTGTACCCTACACAGTTTTCCAGTCTAATTCTAGATTACTCCTCCCCCCCCATACTGTGTGATTTATTCAACTTGGACGTCTCTCTTTTCCTTCCATGCACGCTCCATCTCCCATATATGTACCTTTGCATTGGTCATCTCCTATGCCTAGAATGCATTCCTTCTTCACCTCTGCTTCATGGAATTCCTCTCTTCTTTCAAGATGTAGTTCAAATGCAACCTTTTACATGAAGCCTTCTCTTCTTTTGACGGCTTCTTTGGAATCTCCCTCCTTAACTACCTTGTATTTAACTACCTTATATATTTTTTTTCTTTTTTAAAATTCTGTTTATTCTTTATATTCTTATTTACATACTTATCTCCCCATTAGAATATAAATTCCTTGAGTAGTAATTGTTTCATTCTTTGTTTTTCTATCACCCACAGCTAGCATATAGTAAATGTTTATGCATTATGTTAAGGGTTTATGACTTGATTAATTAAATGTATAACACACATTTAAATATTTATTAGTTGATTAAAGGTAGGACAGGGACTTTTTGTTAGCCTAAGGGGGTAAATGGCTTAAAGGAAGACACTTCTAGGTTAGATGTGACCCAAACTTGTTTGTACATGGGAAAGAAAAAGCCAGTGGAGAATGCAAGATTGAAAGGTAGAGAGAGATGAAATGATATTGATGACTCTGTGATCCTTTGAGAGACGGAACAAAGTTCCATGGAAAAAGATAAGAGCAAGGCAACAAGTGGAAAGGTTAAAATCAACAGAGAAGGCTTTTATTAGCTGGTGTGGAAGAAGGAGAGAGTGGGTAATGAATTAGTTCTGTTATTATGGATATACCCATATGACATACTGTCCCACAATTGAATTCTGAGCTCCTTGACGGCAAAGACTTTCTTTTATTCCATTTGTATTCCCAATTCTTAGCACAGTGCCTGAAACATAGTAAGCACTTAGTAAAGGTTTATTGACTGACTTTTTGTGTGTGTATTAAACAGCTATTTTGTGCTAAGCAGTATGCAGGGTCCTGGAAATCCTATTCTAAGCATGAAATCAACCCTACTTTCAATGAGTTTGCATTCTAATGGGGAAAGAATATTCTTGTTGAGTTGTTTCAGTGATGCTTTGCAACCCTATTTGGGATTTTCTTGGCAAAGATACTGGAGTGGTTTGCCATTTCCTCCTCCAACTCTTTTTACAGATGAGGAGACTGAGACAAACAGGGTTAAGTGACTTGGTTAGTATCAACTAGCTAATAAAGTGTCTGAGGTCAGATTTGAACTCAGGAAGATGAGTCTTCCTGGCTCCAGGGCCTGCACTCTATCAACTTTGCCACTTAGTTGTCCCACATAAAATATACAGCATAAAGTGAATAAATGCAAATACACACATTACTTAATCATAAGTAATTTTGAAAAGATGGATACTAAGATGAGGGAAGGCTTCATTCTGACAGTATTGACTAAATTGAATTCTCACGTAAAAGAAAAAGACTGAACCTATGAAGTAGTGATAAAGAGGTCCAGTACATGGCAAGAACAAAGGCCTAGAACCAGGAGCTGATATGTGGTGAAGAAACAGAAAGGAAGGTCAATTTTTCTAGATCACAGTGGCTATTAGAAACCAATCAAAATGAAAATATGCTCATCTCGAGGAGTCATTTTCTTGTTGTTGAACTGAAATAATTGTGTCATTTAATTTCTAAGTTAAAGGAATCCATTCTAAAAGTTTAAACTCAGACTTAATTATGGGTGATTCTTTACTCAATAAATTCAATTCAACAGATATATATTAACTGCATACTACATACAGTGGAGGGAGATACAAAAATGAATAAGATCTGGCTCCTGCCTGAAAGAGCTAACAATTTAGCAGGTAGAATAAGACAAATAATCTGAAAAATTCCCAAGATAGACTTTTATAGTCATTCATTTCCTGCTCTTTGCATAATAGGTACCTAGTGTTATTACATTTCCACAGGAGGTTCTTGGAAAAAAACATCACTGAATCAATATGTTAATGTGACAGCCTTTCCAAAGTGAGGAATGCCATTACATTTTCAATTAGAGCAATAGAGAAGCAAAGGGGGATGCAGGGGGTAGAACAATGAGGAAAACAGAGAAAGAGCTCTGGATGATGATGTAACCTTTCCTATAAGGAGCACTTACTAGGGTCTGCCATTTGAGGATCTTAGAACTCTTTCCCAATGGGAATAATAATAATAATAATGAAATGATAATAACTCCCACTTCCAGAATGCTTTCAGTTTTACAAAATAGTATTATTTTTTCCCCCACAACAGTCAGTACAGTAGATGGTACAAGAGTTATTGATCTCCTTTCAAGATGGGGAAATGGAATCTTAGGGGTGGAAATGACATGCTCAAGGTCAAGGAGGAATTAAATGTCAGAGATAAGATGAGAACATAGGTCTCCTGACTCAAAGTACAACTTTTGGGGTGATTACATCACATTGCCTCTCCAGCTGTGATTAGGGGTTATAGAATCTAAGGGTCAGAAGTCATCTAATCTTAACAGCTACCTGAAACAGCAATCCCCTCTCCATCATCCCAAGTACCAAACTGATCATCTTTAAGCACAGGTATGACCATGTTATCCCCCTTATTCAATAAAATCTAGTGGCTACCTATTACCTCAAAGAAGTGAGTTAACCACAAAGCTTTCATTAGGAATTTTACTGAAAAAAAGTTGATTAATAAAAGAACCTACCTCTCAGGGCTGTTGCAGGAAATCATATAAGACAACAGGGGCAAAGCAATTTGCAAAAATTAAAGTTGCATATAGATGTGAATTGTTATTAAGTTTTGTTGTGTTTTTCAATTTTGTTATGCCCAGAATAAAATGTTAAGATACTTGAGGGCTGGGACTATCTTTTTCTGCATTGTATCCCTGGCTTCTAGTACAGTACCATGTGAGTGTGTGTCTGTGTTTGTGTGTGAGTATGAGTATGTGTAGTTGTTATTGATTTGCCAACTAGTAGTATCTAACTTTTCATGGCTGCATTTGTGGTTTCCTTGGCAAAGATATTAGAGTGATTTGCCATTTCCTCCTCTAACTCATTTTACAGATGAGGAAACTGAGGAAAAGTGTTAAGTGACTTGCCCAGGGTCACACAGCTAGTAAGTGTCTGAGGTCCTCCTGACTCCAGGGACTGCACTCTATCACTGTGCCAACTAACAGGTAGGTAGATTGATAGAGCAATAGACTGAGAGATCAATCGATCGATCAATTGATTGATTGATAGATAGATAGATAGGCAGACAGACAGACAGACAGACAGATAGATAGATAGACAGACAGATAGATAGATGGATGGATCAATTGATAGATGGATAGATATAGAAATAGACATATATGCTCACATAAATATATATATACCATATACATTCATATAATTACATATGTTTATATATCAGGTGTTCATAAATGCTTCTTAAACTTGGGAATAAATGGTTGAAACTATAGTTCAAATAGACTGGTAATTACTTACATAGTCAAAAAACAACTAGTCAAACATGGCTTCCATCTCCTTTTAACTTGTTACTGTTATCTACTTCTTGCTCTTTCCACTTTAATTTTTACTCTTTGAATCAAGAAAAAGTATGTTGTCATTCAGCAATATTCAGAGTAACTCAAAGAGACATATCAAACTCAAACAGGCCTAATTGAAGGAGGCCTTGGGGAAAAGTGTAAGTCCCTACTAGAATCACAAAAGAAGAGACAGAATTCTTGAGACAGGCTCCTGAAGGGAGGAGGGCATGTAGAAAAAAGGAATGGGAATGATTTAACTAAACACATCACCAGAAGGCCGATGATTTAAATTCTCATCTGTGACAAAGAGGTTCTTGGAGGCTACCTTTCATCTCAAGTATTAGTCAAGTACCATTCTTTTTTCCATCTTTACAGTTGGCCTGTTTAGTTTCAATCAAATAGCACTAGGAAGTTATAGCTTTTCTCTACAATACAGGTATAACCAGAGAAAAATGTCCATAATAGTGTCTGACCCTTGTCCCCAGGAGATTCTAGGAAGTATGAAGGAAGGCAGTGATTTTTTAGTGTCCAGGACTCCAAGTGATTCTTGTGAGTTAGAGGGCAAGTTACCCAGCAGGACTCATGAGAATGGTAGATTTTTAAACGAATTTTATACTTGAGCATATTTTTTTTTCAAAGAAAAAGGACTGAATTGGAATGGTATTGTGCATATCAATCAATCAAACTGTAGTTTCAAGTCCAACACATGCTGTTGGCCTTTATGCTTTAAAAGCCAAAGACCAGTAAATGGTGTGTAGTTTGTACATTAAATGTGGAGGAAAAATATGGATTATCTTGAGGGCTTTCCATTCAAATGATGAAGAAGAGAAAATGAACTGTTGGCTTTTTCCCCTTAGAGTTTTTAGCTAACAACGAGGGAAACTAAAGTCAAAATTAACATGACAAAAATTGTTTAGGATTCATATTCATGCAATGACCCCCACATAACAGTGACACTGAAGACATTTTAAGATTGTATGTCCAATTATTTTTAATGTTCTGAAACCTTACTTTGGACATTTGAAAAAGAAAGCAGTTTTGTTTTGTTTTTTTCATATCACAAGCTAATTTCAAGTTTCAGAAATGAGATTGTGAGGTGTTATATAAAGACTGAAATAAAGGACCCAGGAATCTTAGGTTCTTTTGTAAGCCTCAGTGCCCTTGCCTGAAAAAAAAATGGGATTAAAAGTAATTCATTATCTCCCTCCAGGGATGGTTCTGTAGATCACATGAAATGATATGTTTATGAAGTGCTTCACAACCATAAGCAGATTTTTTGAATGTAATGTTTGTGGAATACATATAGCCTTTGTTGGATCATCCATTATCTTGAAGAAAACCAAGATGGACAAATGTAAACTTTGGAAGTCCTTGGCAGATAGAAAAGATGCCCCTTCACAACCACCCAGGGCATTAATATGTGTAGTTTTTACGTAATGCTCTACAAATATCAAGTACTTAATAAATATTTGTTAAAGAGAGTGGCGGGGGGGCAGGTGTGTGTGGATGCATGAGATGTGAGAAGCTCTAGACACCTATGATGGGTGAATGCTTGACGATTCTTTGAAAGGAGTATGTTTGAATAATTGAAGACATTTGTGGGTCATGAGAGTTGGCTTCTATGTGGGAAAGGCTTGATCAAGAGGAAGCAGAATTTGTAGGCTTTGGAAACACTGTTCAGAAGTTCAATGAAAATGAAGTTCATAAGTTGTGGCTGGCATAGATATATTTAGACGTCTGAAGGGGATTGGCAATTTTTCATCACGCTATACTCTTTGTTTGCTTGTTTCTCTCTGTCTCTGTTTTTTTCTGACTGAGTTGTATCTGCCTCTACCAAAGACAAATGCAACAATTGATGTCTCCCATTTTCTTTGAGTTGATAAGTATTCATTTGTATAAGACTAGATAAGACAAGAAATCCATCTTCAGTAGTGTTGTTTCTACTACATGTTTCTCTTAAACTATGGCTGTCACTATTTGGATCCTACAATATTAACTGATCAAAATAACTTATTTAAATGACAAAGAGAAGAGAGATGTCAAATTATCTCAGTTTAAAGATGTCATGGTCATGGTTTCCATCCAATGGAGACATGTAACTATGTGCTCCTCTCCTATGACAGACTTCCCAGTCACTTCACAAATATGCGTTGTTCTCACAGCAGAGATTGATCAAGAGAGTATGAATAGACAACTATGGGTCCATACTCTCTGGAGAATTATGAAAAGTCTTGTTGGGAATGGATCAGTATAGTTGTCTGTGAACATAAATTTGAGATTATTGCCTTGCCTTTACTACTTTATAACAAGGAAGATTTACAGAAAACATGATGAATGCCTTTTGATATTTAAAGGACTGCCACAATCCTTTAGACATATTGAATGCTGCTCCAGAAAAGAGAACTACTACCATTGGGTGGATATTACATGGGGGAAAATGTCTCAGTTGAGTGAGATATATTTTCTTAATCTGGTAAAGAAGTGGGGGCTATCTTGGGAGGTGAAAGATCTTGCAAAACAAGATGTGAGCTCCCCTTAGTACTGCTTTAGGGCTAATTGCTATACTGAATGGTAAATTAAACTAGATTATTTCTAAGATTTTCTTTTATCTATTTCTCTCTCTCTCTCTCTCTCTCTCTCTCTCTCTCTCTCTCTCTCTCTCTCTTTACCCCCTCTCCTACTCTGCCTCTTTTCCTCTGTGCCTCTCTTCCTTAATTACCCTTTTATTGACATTTTTCTTACTCATTGTTTCCAGTTCAAAAAGCATAGATATGAGCTATTTTTATATCTTTTTAAAAGAAAAAAATAAAGCTAAATTAGTTACCTTTTTACACACAGCATTATGATCTGATTCTCTCCCAGCCAATAATCCTGTGTATAAAAATGTCCTCCACTACTGGTCTAAAGTCTGATCTCTTACTATGATAGCTAAGATGTCATAATCAATATGTATGTAGATGTACAATACATTTCACTTGATAATGGAAAATGTATGTGGGCAAAGAAATGTTTCTATAACTTCAAGAGAATCAAAGAATATATGACTAAGGTTTTTTTTTTCCTATTCATTTAACTGATACTGGTTAAACTATGGTTAGAGTTTTCATAGTGTTAGACACATAAGTTCCAAAGTTTTTGCCCATTAGAGGCCTTTGAATACTCATTATGGTTTTTTGTTTTTTTGTTTTGCTTTCTGGAGGGGGGAAGGCAGGACAATTGGGGTTAAATGACTTGCTCAAGATCACACAGCTAGTGTTAAATGTCTGAGGCCAGATTTGATCTCAGGTCCTCTTGACTCCAGGGCCAGTGCTCTATTCAATGAGCCATGTAGTCCCCTATGCTTTTTAAAACATACATTATCCCTGTGGTTTGGGATTACCTTTCACTTTGTGAGGGGTGTGGTAGTTACTGAAAAAAGGATAGGAGACAAGCTTGTATCTAGGTGACTTGCTATCTAGTTTTCTTCTCAATTCTGCTTTTGCTATAGAATGGCTGGGCTTGGAGTTAGGAATACATACATTTAAATCCAGCCTCTGACACTTATCAGTGTGACCATGGGCAAGTCACATTCACTTTTGGTACCTCAGTTTCCTGATTAATAAAATGCAAAATTTGAGCACCTTGGGAGTAGGGACTGCCTCCTCTTTGTATTTGTATTATTACTACTTGGCAGAAGAAATGGTACATAGCTATTGTCTTTATTGTTCTAATGCCAAGCAAAGGAAACTTCCAAGGTTTAGATTACCAGCATAGCAAAGCCCATTTATTCAGCAAGACATTCACAGAACAGAGAAAGTCAAAATATAGTGTAACTCATTCATTTATCAAGTAAGTTCTCAATTCATTTGCAAAGTGCCAAGGTCCAGGTATCTCACCCCTGGATCAGTAGTCAAAGTAGCTCACTCCTGGGTGGTAGCTTCATTTAGTCTCTTCTCAAATGGAGAATAGTTTCCCATCATAAACAAAGTACATTCATTTAGTCAATCACAGAGTACAAAAAGGCCAAAGATTTCCCACCCCTGGACACTAATGAATTACAATACCATCCATTAACACCAAGCACTTTCTCAAAAGGGGCAGGAGAGCACAAAAGGCCATCCACCCTTAAGTTACAACAAGGTTAAGATATCATCTCAGCATTGAAAACCCAAGGAAAACCTTTTTTGGTTTCAAAACCTTCTTTCATCTTGACTTGAGGCAAGCCCTCAGCAATCTCAGTTCCTAGGGAGACAAGGCTCAACAAAGCCATAGCCAGTGTCCTCATCAAGTCACTCTCTGCCTACAGAACAGTCCCAGAACCCCTGAAAACATCAGGAAAGCCCTCTTCCAGGATTTCTGTAAACATACCATAAGAAAATCCTCCTTCAGGGCATCTGAACCAACAGCAAGGTTCTAGGACCTTTACAACAGCAACACTGTCCTTCACCAGCAAGTGAATCTGGCAAAACAACATCAAAACAGACAGACAAAATATTGGCATCATAGCCATGCCCCTTCAGTTCTTGGCAGCTCTGGATGGCAGTTCTCAAAAGTCCTGGGCAGCTCCAACAGGCCCTCAGCAGTCTTTATCTCAGGAACTCAGGCTCCACAATACTGGATACTGCTCTCCAAAATCCTTCTGGCCTTCTTTTGGCTTGGGGCCACTCTCCCAATTCACAGCTCCTCCCAGTTCATCCCTGTCTCTTCACATCAACAAGTCCATCCCACAAGTGGGATTCACAAGCTCTGGGTTTTAACCCTGAACCCCAAAACCAAGCCAATACAGGGGAATCTCCAAATTCCATTACCACTACAATTGTCTGACTCTCCATGACCCCAGTTGGGGTTTTCTTGGCAAAGACACTGGAGTGGTTTGCCATTTCCTTCTCTGGCTCATTTTACAGATGAAGAAACTGAAGCAACAGAGTTAAATGACTTGCCCAGGGTCACACAGCCAGTAAGTATCTGAGGCTGTATTTGACATTTGGTCTTCTGGATTCCAGGCACAGTGTTCTACCCACAGCAATACCTCAATGTCTCTCATGTGCCAATTGGCACAAAGTAGGTACTAATAAATTATTTTTGATTGATTGAATAATGCCAACCTCAAAGGATTTTGGTAAGACTAGAATGAGGTTATCTTGGTAAAACAGTTTGCAAAGCACTATATACATCAACAATTTTAAAGTAGATATTTTATTCAAGACTTCCAAAACATCTTAATGGATTCCATGTCTCATGTTCTAATTGTAATATCATAAACTTGGATCACAAATTTAAAGTTAAAGGGAAACTGAGAGGCCTGGAATCGAAAGACTACTGGATCTTGGGTTAGAGGACCTGTGTTGAATTCTAGTGTGATTTTGAGCAAGGTATTCCTTGAACTGTTTCTTCATCTCTAAGATGAAGAGGTTCCACTAAGACCCCTAAATTCCTTTTCAGTTCTAAATCTCTAATCTGTTAAGTCTAACCCCAGCATTTTACAGATAAGGAAATTGACATCTGGAGATGGAAAGTGACTTACTTAAGGTCACATAAGCTGTAAAATAGAGAATTTGTATTTGAACTCAGACCCCTAATCCAAAATAAATTTTCCACTGTACAGTGTTCTCAGTGTGGAAGTATCAAAATAGAACTAGTGTCATCTCAAGTCAAAGGATCATAGATTTAGAGCTGGGGAAAAAAAAAGTATGACACAGAAGCTACCTAGTTTCACCCCACCTCACTTTATGGGTAAGGAAACTAAAGGATCAAGAAAATTAAGAAATTTTTCAGAAGTTAGACAATAGACATGAGTCTATTAGATCTAAGGATCTAAACTCAGGTCCTCTGACTTCTCAGCCTATACCTTTTCTTTTGTAACACAAGTGGCCATTCAAATACTCCAATTTGCAAGAAGAGTTTAAAGTTGTTGTTGTTGGTACTAATTTTCTGAAAGCTCCTAAAGAAATTTACCAATTGGAGCTGATTGTGTTAAGCAGGTGTTTCTGCTAACAGACTAATAATACTTTCTCTTAATTAACATAAGCAAGCATCATGAACATTTGGGCACTCAATAAATTCCACACTGAATTAAAACTGGAAATATCTTATCTATCCCTAAGCAAAATTTTGGGCAAGACACTTTGTGTCTTTAAATGACTTTATGCTTGAAAAAGAGAAAACCAGGAAGAAAATTTCCATGTACTTTTTCTTTCTATCTCTCTACCTACCTACCTATGTAACTATCATTCTATACCCTGAGTCCATCCCCTCTCTCTCAGGAGGTGAGTAGAATTTTTAATTTCTGGTCCTCTGGAATCACGGTTGGGTCAGAGTTCTTAAGTCTTTTAAAGCTGTTTGTTTTTTCAATGTAGTTATTATTGCATAAATTGTTCTCCTGGATCTGTTCTCCTCACTCTGAATCATAGTAGAGCAGTGGTTCTCAACCTGTGGGCCATGACCCCTTTAGGGGTCCAATGACCCTTTCACAGGGATCCCAGGGGTCACCTAAGACTGTTGGAAAACATGTTTCTGATGGTTTTAGGAACTGAGACACTGCTCCTCTATACATCTCCAGACGGGTCCACCCACATGCAGATATGCCCACATACCAATATTAAAGTGTGGTAGCATTAGGAAAGTTGAGAACCACTGTAGTAGGGGCTTAAATTTTAGTTTATTGACTGAATTCACATAATCCTTCCACATTCCTCTAAAACTCTCCTTTTCATTATGCCATTGATACTTTTAAGTACTTCTTCTGTTTCCCAATTCTCCTCAATTCTCTTTTATGCATGAATTTAGGTTGGAGTTATAAGATGAAGGCATTGGCCTATTTTTATTGCTTAACTCTGTAGGAAAGAATAATGACAAATAAATGGGAAGTAAAGGGAGCCTGGCTTTAGCTCAATATGAAGAAAATTGACCAAAAAAGAGGTAATGAGTTTCCTTTTCACTAGAGGTCTTACTGGCAAATCCAGTTGTCTTCTTGTTGAAGGTGTTGAGAAGGTGATTCCTGTTTAGTTATATATTAGATAATGACTTCTGAAGTCAATTCCAACTATGATATTATGACACCATAAAAAAGTATTTGTTTTATGATTTTATTCTCTTATGTCATATCATTTTGTTAATAGAAAAGACATAAAAAGACTTTCTTGTTAAGCTTCCAGAATGATAGGTTTTCTAGAAAAGAAAATATTAGCACTCTAAGATGTAAGCTATATACGATAGGCAGATTAGTTTCCTTTAAATGAAAATGTCTAAAATAATTCCTGTTTTTGATGCTATATTATTTTATTGAGAAGTATTCAAGGGATGTAGAAATGAAGTCATTTTAAGTCAGCAAACATTTTATTTTTTAAAATGTCACAATTAATTTAACCAATTACAAATTTTAGTATGTTGGGTTTTCTTAATCAGGGACAGATATATATCATGTGGTAAGCCTCATAAATTACCCTGTATATAGTAGGTAATTAATAAATATTTCTTGAAGATGGCGGCGTAGAAGCAGCAAGGTCCCGCAGCTCCCACACCGCCACCCTAAACACCCAGAAAATACGAGCCCAGACAAAGTCTAGGAAAGTCTAGGACTCTCACACTCACACAAATCCAGAGAACACAGCTCTCGCTGAAGGCAGCTCAGCAGCAGGGGCTGCCGGAGCAGAGGCTGGAAAAGCCAGAAGCCGAGACCACGGTCAGGCCTGGGACGGTGGGAAGGAGCTGAGCCGAGCCCCGCAGCCAGCCTGCAGCGGTTCTACAGCCTCCAGCACCACCACATCTGCCAAGGTGTGAGGAGCAGTACGGGAGAGG
>CM053595.1:30415845-30439571 GCA_028646575.1 Pseudocheirus occidentalis | reverse complement strand
AGAGAGAGAACAAGAATCTTCTTCAATTAGAATGTGAGCTCAAAAAATTTTGTAACAGAGTAACATACTATCTCAGAGTTCAGAAAAAGAAAAGGAGAGGGATGCACTCATTGAGGTAGAGACAGACAAATAAATAGAAAAGAGACACAGAGATATATATAAGTAAGAGAAAGAAAAATAATTTATTAAGATGAATGTTCTTTCACCAATACACTTTGAAATGGGAAACAGCATGGTATCGTTGAACAGGGAATAGAATGCTGTTCCTGGAGTCATGAAGACTTTATCTTTTCCAGTTCAAATCTGGCCTCAGATAGTAGCTGTGTGACCCTGGGCAAGTCACTTAACTCAGTTTATCTCATCTATAAAAATGAGTTGGAGAAAGAAATGGCTAACCACTCTAGTATCTCTGCTAACAAAGTCCCAAATGAGGTTACAGAGAACCATACGCTGGAAAAAAAGACTGACTAAAATGCTATAGCAGGTAGGTAGTATGCCGACGTCAAATACAGGAAAACCTGGCTTGAAATATTGTTTCTAATACTAACAAGCCGGGTATGACCATTTATCAAGTTGCTTAACCTCTCTCAGTATTAATTTCCTTATTTATAAAATATAGATAATAATACCTGCTTCATAGATGTGTTGCAAGGATTAAGTGAGACAAATGTATAAAATACTTTGTAAGATTTCAAGCATTATATAAATATTAGTATTATCTTCAAAAAATATCAAAAAATGATCCTCCCTCATTCGGATAAGTCATCTGTAAGTCAGGTCATCATCTCCCTGTTGTCATGGTCCTCTTCAAGAATGTAGCACAAAGACAACAACATTAACAAGTACAACATTAGTGTCATGTGGAATGTTTGGCAATAATTTATATTCAGTCTTCTCACAAAAATTGACACTCATTGTCCCTCTAGAATCACAACTACTGTGGGGAGAAGAGGGCTTTATCCCAGTACATCAACATCTAGAAGGGGCTTCTTCCTTGGCTAGGGGTACAATAGCTTTCTTGCTCCCTGCAGTAAATTTCTGCCTTTTGGTTCCCTGCTCTCCGGGGCCTTGACTGTTGAATGTACCCATCCCTCCTTGGTGATGACCATCAAGGTATGATTACTGCTTTGTCTAGCACCTGAGTCCCCCCTAAATCTCCACAGAGGTGACAGAATGTCTTTTGTACACCTGTTCCCTAACATAGTCCTTCACAATGTTTTTATGCTTCATCCCCACCTCAATTTGACTCAATCAGGGAATTATTGTACTTACTTTTAAAGTCTATGAAATACAAACAAACAAAAAAACAAACAGAAAACCTTGAAGAAAGACCTCAGGTCCTTGTCTATGTGAGCGACAAGTTAAAAACCAACAAGAAACAGATCTCTTGGCTCCCAGTCTTCAGATTATAACTGTCAAATCCATAACTTTCCCTCAACTGTTTTATAGGCCTGGGTTTCATTGTTTTTTTCTTCTTTCTTTTTCTTCACATCATTTGGACAGAAGCCAACTCTAATATATTTCACTGTAACATGAACCAGGGAAATCAAGCTTGCTCTGTGCCCTTGTTATACATTGAGTTACAAAGTGAAGTGTGTCATCTCATTTGCTCCCCCCTAAGAAATTTCTTAAGACTGGGAAATTGCTAATGATCTTAAATAGGTTTGGGACTTTGGTGAACAAATTAGGCAACCTTTAGAGACCCTAATGAAAGTCTTTCCTAAATCATTTTTTGGTTATCAGTTACACAGTAGGGCATATGACAAATGCAGTATGGGGTCTTATTTTGTGCTATCAGTGTGATGGGTTACCATCTGGGCTAGACGAAAAAAAATACACAGTTTATAAGATATGGTTGAACTAATTAGTCAATGAATAAATTATCAAAGCTCACAAATGCTGTTCTAAATGGGAACGACCAAGTTGGATTTGTTTTCTTCTTCTCCCAATCCTTCCACAGAATTCTCTGATAAAAGAATTTTCTTTGGCAAAGTTTCACAATAAAGACACCAAGACAGATCCATTCAGTTTGTCAAACCATCATTGAATGCCTCCTTGGGCAAAAGCCTAAATCAGGCTGTGATAACAAATAATTCAACACTTGAACTAGTATGTATAAGGTTTATGCTAAAGAACAGAAAGACTCTAAGTTCTCCATTGTTTAAACCATATAAGGACACAGAAGACTCCAAAAACCAAACATTTGGAAATGTTTCCTTTCTGTATCTTGTTTTAACAACACAGATTTTTTTTCAGGAAGTCAGTAAATCAGAAAACATTTAAGTAGCTGCAATCAGCCAGGCACTGTGCCAAATGGTTGTGATTCAAAGAAAGGCAGAAGGCCATCCCTGATCTCGAGTAGTTTACAATCTGATGGGGGAAGACCACACACTAAAGGAAGTTGAAATGTAGGGTGGGGGAGGAAGGCAGCCATTGTGAGGGTGTGATGAAGTCCAGAAGAGTGCAACCAGGTGGGAAACACAGAGATAGCTGGTACAGGCACCCTCCATAAATGAAAGTTCTGGGAGGAACTATTTGCTTTCCACCTCTCTAATCAGAGGGAGAAGGGCAACTAAGTGGTGCAATGGACAGAGTGCCAGTCCTAGAGTCAGGAAGACTTATTGTGAGTTCAAATCTGGTCCCACACTTTCTACCTGTGTGGCCCTGGACCTGTTTGTCTTACTTTCCTCATCTATAAAATTAGTTAAAGAAGGAAATGGCAAACCACTTTAATATCTTTGCCAGGAAAACCCCAAATGAGATCATGAAGAGTCAGACATGAGTGAAAATAATTAAACAACAACAATCAGAGAGAGGGAGAGGAT
Organism: Pseudocheirus occidentalis; assembly: GCA_028646575.1. NCBI lineage: Eukaryota > Metazoa > Chordata > Mammalia > Diprotodontia > Pseudocheiridae > Pseudocheirus > Pseudocheirus occidentalis. The sequence continues at coordinate 30,436,746 of CM053595.1, read as the reverse complement.
CCAGTGGCCCAGAGGGTAAATCCCCATGGGATATGATGAGGTTTGAATTCCAAGACTGAAGTGATCTTGCAGCATTAACAGATTCCTCAGGCATGATGGAGAATAAAGTCTAGAAGGGGGCTGCTAGGGGGAAAATGAGGAGAAAAAAATTATCTGTGCCTCTGTAAAGCCAAGAATGAGCAGCTTTCCAGAGGACTGCTGCTGTGAACAGCTTTCAAGGTTCTGATTACATGGTACAGCAAACTCTCTGTTTATTCAATAACAAAACAGAGCAAAACATTCATAGGAAATCAAGGTACAGTATTCACAATGTTACAGCTTATCACAGAAAATAAAAATATAGCATTCACCATGTCACAACTCAACAACTTATCACGAAAATGGCCACATAGTTTTCACCAGAATGGCCACACAATTTTCAACAAAGTACAATCATTTTGTAAATCAATCATTGAATCATCCTTAAGGAGGCTTGCTTCCTTAAGGGATAGAAAGTACAATAGTCAAAGTCCTCCACCCATGGGATGCAATTAAGGTATAATTTCAACAATCACTACTCAGTGCCACTTAAGGGGTAGTGGAAAATACAAAAGCCATCCACACCTAGGTCATAAATAAATTACAATTTCATCAGTCACTACTCAGTACCCTATTTCATCAGTCACTACTCAGACAATGTAATTAGTCACTACTCAATCTCCATGAAGAGGTCTTTTCATCTTGACATGAGGTAGGTAGCTCCTACCTGAATCCACAAAACTGTCACCTGGGTTCCTTGTCCAACTCTCTGTGCAGTTCCTGCTCTGCACTGAAGCTCACACTGTCTAGTATCTCAAATCCTTCACAGTCTCTGTTCCTAAGAAGACAAGGCTTAATGAAGCCAAAATGATATTCATACACATTAACAAATCCACAAGAACATTTGTACAAAATATAGGCACCACAGTCATTCTTCCTTAGTCTTTGGCAGCTCCAGCTGGTCCTTGGAACTTTTGCCACCACAAGTTTGAGTTTTGTATCAGTTTTCAGTTCTCATTTCTCTTCTTAGTTCTTCTCAATTTTCAGTTCAGTCCAGCAATAGCAGCCTAGCTTCCAGATGCTCACTGAGAAAAATTTCTCTCTCTCCCTCTCTCTCTCTCTTTCTCTTTCTGTGCTTCTGCTCTGCCACCACAATGCTTCCCCCAGGAAATTCTATCTGTCCAGCTTATGCTCTTCCTTATATAGGTATTTGCACCTTCCCTGTTCAGGCCCTCCCTGTCATATCAGCAACAGGGGTTCATACTTCCTGTTTCTTTACAGAGTCTTTCTTGGAAACTAGGTGCTAAGTACCTGTCTGCTTGGGAATACAAAGTGATCCTCAAATTTCATTACTGTTACATCCTCACAACTGAATCCTTCTTAGTGATAAAAGAAAAACAATTAAATATAAACATTTAGTACAGTTTTCTCATTTGACAATTTGTACAAAATTTTATTCTGGTAGAACCTACTTTTCTCTACAGTGAGGAGAGAGTAATTTTCCATTACTTCTTCTCTGAGATCTTCATTCCTTCCCTACCTCCATATACACACTATACATATAGATGTGTGTGTATGTGTATATGTATCTATGTTTATATATATATATACCTGTATGTAGCTATTTGTATATATGTATAAATGTGTATGTGTGTATGTGTATACTTATATATGTGTATATACACATACACACACACATACACACTTTTTTTTTTACTGGAATTTCCATTTCATTGTAGTGAGGACTTTCTGCTAAGGAAATTTCCTCTCTAAATACAGGCAGACACTTTCTCTGCAACATATTCTATTTTTAAAATATATTCATTTATTTAGTTAAATATCTCCTAAGTACATGTAAAACTTTTAAATATTCACTTTTCGACTTCCAAATTTTCCCCCTCCCTCCTACACTTCCCTCATTGAGAAGGCAAGCAATATGATATTGATTATACATGCAAAGACATGCAAAACATCTTTCCATATTAGCCATGTTGCAAAAGAAAACACATATACACAAACCCATACACACACAAAACCAAGAAGAATAAAGAAGATATAACAAGTGTACTTCAGTCCTATCTCAGAGTCCATTAGTTCTCTCTCTGGAGGGAGATAGAATTTTTCTTCACGGTCCTTTGGAATTCTCTTAGATACTTGTCATTATATGAGTAGCTAAGTTTTTTACAATTGATCCTCCTTACAATATTGCTGTTACTGTATACAATAGCATCCTAGTTCTACTCACTTTATTTTGCTTTAGTCTTCCCAGGTTTTTCTTGAAACCATATTACTTGTCATTTCTTATTCCTCAATAGTATTCCATCTTGGTCATAAATCACAAGTTGTTTAGCTGTTCCTCAATTGATGGGTATCTCCTCAATTTCCACTTCTTTGTGACCAACCACAGAAAAGAACATCTGTAACATATTCTAAGGGAATTGCCTTGTGGTACTGACAAATTAAGTGGCTTGTCCACAATCACACAGGTAACATGATCACAGATGGGATTTGAATAATTGTCTCTAAGTTAATAAATGTTTATTAAGGCACCTAACTAAAGAGCCTTCTATGTGTCAGGCATTGTGCTAAGTACTAGGGATACACAGAAAGGCAAAAGACCTGCCCTTGAGGAGCTCACAATCTAATTGTCTCTCAGATTCCAAATCTGTTTACTTCCATTATATTATGCTGTTCTCAAAATAACTTTTAGTTTACATTGTTGTAACAATTGTGTAGGATATCCTTTTGGTTCTGCTTACTTCATTCTGCATCAGTTCTTCCTCAAGTTCCCATGTTTCTCTGAATCTCTCAACACTTATTATGTACTAGGCAGTGTGCTAAGACTAGAGATGCAAAGAAAGACAAAACAACAACAAAACTATCCTTGTTTTCAAAGAACTGAATTTATTATGGAGGAGAGAACATGCTCATAACTATGTGCATATAAAATATATGCAAAAGAGAGATAAAATAATCTCAAAGGAATGTCACTGGGGGGGGGGGTAAGAAGGCAAAGGTATTGTGGAAAAGACTTCCTGTAATAATTGAGATTTCCATTGCATTCTGAAACCACAGTTTTAATTTTTTTGTTATTATTATTTCTTCCATTTCACTATTTCCCAGGTATCAGGCCTCCACTTTTTTTAGCTCTTTGCTACCATAAAATTGCTACTATTAATATTTAGTATCAATTAGATTTTTGTTTCTGTTTGTGACTTTGTTATGGACTATAAACTTTTGAGCCCTGAGTTCCCCACATGACCTATCTTGGTTCAACTAATAACAGAGTAGACCTTTGGCCCAAGCTCTTGAATTAGACTGAGCAACTTTGGATTCCACCTACAATTCTCTAGAGTGTATATACATATACACACACATATATATTTCAATGGAGTCATTGATTAACATCTCATTGATATTAGCTTCAGTAAGTGACTAACTATCTAGGAGATTTATATTCAGCCACAGATGTTATAAAGAAATTTATTCATCATCACAATGACTTTGTTCCACCATTTGCCTTAGGTCTCTGTGATATTAATACTTATATACTTCAGTAGATTTGTGATCTCATCAAAGTAAGTACCCTGCCACAAGTATAAATTGTACCTTATCCAAACCTTCTCTTTCTGGGTAGCTTTTGCACATGTCCTCTCAAAAGCCAACAACAACAAAAGTAAACATCTATACCATGGAAGCTTTTACCAATGACATTAACAAAATGTCATTTTATAAGTGCACAATTACCAGTATATTCTAAGGAAAAAAATATAGTTCAATGCTTTCATTTTAAATCTCGAGGTTAAATATAATCAGAGGATGATGGTGAAACTTACAAGTACATGGGTCTTCTCCAAGCAAGATCCAATGAGCAGAAAGGAGAGTGTATGCAAGATGTATTGAGCATCAAGAAGAATGTGGTACCTGCATATGGCAGTAAACTCACTGGCATCTTGAAGTGGAGGCTCAAAGGGAAGAACACATTCATTTGGACCAGTGTTAATTACACTTGTGGAATAACAAAATGGACTACAACATATTTAGAAAGGAATCAAACAAAGTTAATACAGTGTTAACAAAATACAGGTTCCATCACTCCAAGGCAGCTGTCAAAAGATTAACACTTACTTGTCAAAAGGAAGAGGAACCTGATAGATGTTCTCAGACTGCATGACAAATTGTTGAAAATTTTACAGAAATACCTCTTGAACAGACAACACTTCACTAAACAAAGGGTGATGATATATAGATGCCACTGGAATTATTGAATGCAGCTCTTAGTGGTTTACTATCAGACAGGTATCTGAAACTGCTAAGTTCTAAGAATGGAACCTTCTTGCCTAGGCAGCATCTATACTGATTCATACAACAACATGTCAGCATAGAAATATTGAACAAATGGCTGGACAAAGTGGAATTATTTATTAAAATAGAGGATTTCATGAGTGCAATGTAAGATTGGCTCTTTAGAATCAGCAACTACAAGTGGTTTGTTTTTAAGAAGCATGAACTTATTAATCAATGCCAAGAGAATGAATATTAATGAGTAGATGACAAAGGACAATCTCTATTTCAGCTTTGCATATATGTGATTTTTGAAAGTCACTTATATCTCTAAGATTTTAAGTTGTGAATCACTTGCTTATTTGCATCAGTAGAGGGATTTTCTTCACTGAGGATATCTCTACAGCAATGTAATCATAGTAATACAGTGATGAATGGATTTTTAGAACAGAAATGGTTTTGATTTCCTTTCTCTCTACTACAAATTCAAACCTCAAATATCCTACACTCCTGTAGTTTCTGGTACTGGAGAGGCTGAGGATGGTACATCTCTTGAGCTCAGAGTTTTGAACTGCAGTGACTAAGCTGATTAAGTGTCTTCACTAAGTTTAGGACTAATATGGTGAGCCCCCTGAGTAGGGTACCAACAGGGTCCCTAAAAAGGGGAAAACAGTTCCATTTCAGAAACAGAGCAGGTCAGAACTTCCACACTGATGAGAATGGGGCAGGGCCCATAAGTGCTGCAGCTAGCAAGTCTGGGCCTAGCTACCAGCTGAGTGAAATAGAGGGACAGAGAGAGAGAGCTTCTAGCTGAATAAGAAAGAGGGAGAGAGATGGGGTTGTACTCCATATTCTGTTTATTGCAGACCTATTTCATACAGAGCCAAAGATACATGGAAGATACAAGGTTTATATACCCTTAGCAGAATGCAAGGAACCACCCTTGGTCTTGATCTTTCTCTACCCCAACCCAAAGCCAATCACTCGTTAAGTTCTTTATCCTGGGACCATGTCCAGAGGTACAAACAGGGTATTACAATCAAGACTTGCAAATTAACTCAGTACTTTCTTTAGATTGAGAGCATACACCCAACAAGACTATACTTTCCTTGCATATCTGCCTAATGACCTTTGTAGAACTGGGGAGCTAATGTGGCCAAGGACCCTGAAAGTCTTGGCCTACAACACATAAGGACTCCTAGTCTTTAAAACAAACAAACAAAAAGAATTTAATAAGTAGAATGTACTATATCTAGAGCATCACCATTTTTGACGCTTTTGCCCATATTTGCCTGGATATAACAGTGGTTAACAAAAATTTAAGGTTAATGTTTTTGATAAGTGTTTTCATAATAAATATTCATAATCTTTCAAGTAGGTAGCATAAAAAAAAACTAACAACTTAAAATATAGGTACCTAATGGAGAAAACCATGTGAGATCATACACATGGCACTGTGGATAGAATCATAGGCCTGAATTCAAATCTGGCCTCAGATACTTCCCAGCTATGGGAACTTGAGTAATTTAACCTCTGTCTGCCTCTGTTCCCTCAATTGTAAAACAGACCAAATAATAGCACCAACCTCCTGGGTTTATTATGAGTATCAAATGAGCTAATACTTGGAAAGTGCTTAACCTAATGAGCGGCACAGAGTAGGAACTCCATAAATGTTTGTTTCCTGCCTTTGGCTTATACTGTCTGCTACTGTAGGTGACGTCAAAATGAATTGAGAACAGAACATGAGACTGTAACCCAATGCTTGCATGAAATTTCCAAGATGAATCATTTCATCCACCTGTATAATACTTTGTCAAACATAAAAGAATACTGGGAGGATGACTTGTACCATTAACATTTTTCCTAGGTTGCATGGGACATAAAAATTAAGAAAAGGGAAATAAACATATATATGTATATATATTTACACATATATGCATATGCATAGTTAACTATATAACTAAAGCAAAATATGTGTACAAATATATGGATATGTTTAGCTATACATACACACATGCATACATACACACATATATAGATACATGTATCTATAAATACACATATACATATACATTTTTCAGTGATTTTCAGTCACATCTGGCTTTGTCATTCTATTTGAGGTTTTCTTGAGAAACACTGGAGTGATCTGCTATTCTCCAGCTCATTTTACAGATGAGTAAACTGAGGCAGAGGCAAGTGACTTGCCCATGGTCACAGAGCTAATAAGTGTCTGAGACCAGATTTGAACTCAGGAAGTTGAGTCTTCCTGACAGCGAACCTACCCAGCTACTCTAATACATACATACACACACACAAGAGAAAGGGAGAAACATTGGACCTGTGATTTCATTGCTATAGAGACATCTCTGATAAAGAAAGATACTGTTCAACAAATTTATAATCTTAGGGATAAATAATTTGCCAAGGGTCATATATGTACGATATGTCTACACAAGACTTAAACAGAGGTCTTCCTTACCGTGAGGCCTCCTCCCAATGATCCACTATACCAGATTGTTTCTCTTTATCTCACACTTACTTTTGGTAAATAGTGTAGAATGGAAGCTCCACATTGGCAGGGCATTTTTTATTTTCATCTTTCTATTACCAGTGTCTAACATGGCCCCATAAACACAGCAAGTACTTAATAAATTCCTATTGGATTGGATCTCCAATGGACAGATCAGGAAAGTAAAGACTCAAAGAGATTGCCCATGCCCACACAGCTAGTATCAAGACAGAGCATTCGGTCTCTCCTGATTCTAAGCCCAGTGGTTTTGTTTTTCCAATATTCAGTGTTGCCTCTTATGTGACTGCCCTTCAAATAGCAATGTTATTTTGTAAAATGCTTTAGGATCATGGACCAAAGACTGTTAAGTATAGAAAAAAAAAATCTCTGGATGTCATCTAGTCTCTTATTCTACAGATGAAGAAAGTGAGGTCCAGTGACATAAAGTGGCTCTTAATCACACAGTGATTTAGTAATAGAATCAAACATATTTTCTTGCCTAAGTTCAATGTTCTTTCCACTACAGACTGTTGCCATCATCCATCATCACTGACTCCTGAAAAAGTTGGGCAAGCTAGCTTTGTTTCTATGTTATCCATACTAGAATGGCATCCCAGCTGTTAGAGCATCACGTTGAGCACTAGTAGAACTCAACTGTACTCTTGGTGAGGCCATAACCATCACAGTTTTGTGGCCTGAGCAAATCCTTTAATGTCTAAGTACTCCGGTTCTGATCAAAGACAACAGACAGACATATTAAATGAAGGAAGATAGAGAGGAAAAGAGGGAAGGGGAGGGGAAAGGAAGGAGGAGGGCAGAAGGAGGGAAGGGGAGGGAAGGAGGAATGGAGGAAAGGAGAAGGGAGGGGGGAGGAGGGAGGCCACCTGGTTACTAATCTTGCTAATCTGTTATAAAGGAAATAATTGAAGCAATTGGCATGTTATTGCTACAGATATGTAATTCAATTTAAACTGAAATGTGTGTATTTGCTGCTTACTACTCTAGATTCAGGTAGAGACAGCTAAAGCATTCTTTAAGTGTTTATTAGTACTTAGGTACTGTCCTAAGTGGTGGGAATACAAATGAAAGAAAGCAAGATAGCCTCAAGCAAGAAAGAAAGCTAGGGTAGCCTCAAGACCCTTGTATTTAAATGAAAAAAAAAAAAGACTATATATAAAAGGGAACCTGAAAAAGAGGGGTGGGGGCAGCAGACATCATTAGGGAAGAGAAAAGGAGAAGACAGAGAAAGAAGAGGAAAAGGAAGAAAAGGAGAGGAGGGGAGGGGAGCAGGGGGAGGAGGAGGAGGAGAAGGAGGAGAAGGAGGAGGAGGAGGAGGAGAAGGAGGAGGAGGAGGAGGACGAGGAGGAGGAAGAGGAGGAGTCCAGAGAGTTAAGGGGGGAATGAAGCAAAGCAGTGACACGCCCCGTTTATGATGAGCTTATAGAAGTCATTACAAAATTATGTTCTATACAATATATACCCCCATGAGGGTATATATTTAGATAACTTTTCTAATCATTAGGATGAAATTTCACTAAACCCTCCTAATTCTCCCCGTGAGCCTTTAAGCAAGAATGCAGGCCTATAAATTGGCTGTGAGGTGTAGGAGTCATGGAACAGAGCAGAGCTGATTGGCTCCTACAGGGAATGAACCCAGCCCCTTAGCCTCATTAATATCGTCTTCTAATTGACTGAGCTAAGTAGCCACAGAAGAAGTACTCGCACGGTTTTCCTACTTGAAACAGCTGGTGTGGATACGTTCCTGTGGTTGGCCCCAAGTTTGGCTAAGCCTACTGTGCTGGGATCCTTTCGGAGACTTAGCTGTGCACGGGCATGGAAGGCAGAGTGGGCTTTTTCGTAAGATGAAAGGGTCCTCCCACTACTCTCCAGCCGAAGGCTCTCCTCACCCCTGGGGGGTGTAAAGCAAACCTAGCAAGTGCTTGTTTTCTAGCTAACTGTGTCTGAGTGTTGAATCTGTAGCTTCATAAAATTCATGCTGGGGTTTCATCTTTTAAGATAAAAGACATACGTAATTTAGGAGCAGTGCTTCAGAGAGCTAACGCAGGTGAAGGGAGAAGCCGATTTATCTCTTTAAGGTCATTTTGAGTTTTCAAAATGCAAATACCGCTTTTGTGCATTAGATTGGAAACTTTCTTCCAAGGGTAAACATTTGAATATAAGGGCCCTTGTTTATCATGCCTTATGTTAATTGTCCATATTTATTTTTCATACGTTCTACAAACTAGTCATTTCTTCCAAAACTCTAAGCGTTTTCATTGCTCCAGGACACTTCTCTTCTGATTATAAGTTTCCATTTTTGTTATTGCTGTCTGTTTGTATTTGGTGGTTCACTAGAGGCAACGTGTTTCAGGAATATTTTTAAAATAGATAAGACTGTCTGCCTTCCTACTATTTAATAGTATTCTTCAATGTATAGGGTCTAATGTTATACAATGAAATATGGTCTTAAGGTCAGATGGGCCTGGCTAAGTCAGTTCAATAAACATTAGAGTGGGAGAGGCAGAAGGAATCAGAGGGCTGCCTTTAGAGTCAGAAAGACAAGGGTTCAGTCCTGTGTCAGTCCTGTGGGACTCTGGACAAGTGTCAACCTCTCAATGCCATAGGCAACTTTTAAGAGTATCAATCAGTAATGAGTTGGTAATCTGCACGTGTGGAAGTAGTTTCAAGGGCAGGAGTTGCTGACACGGATGAAATTACAGGTTTAATCTCTCTCTTCCCCAACCCTGTCCCAAGTATTAGGTATTTATGTATCTGGGTGTTGGAGACACAAAGACAAATTTGTTGTTGTTGAATTGTTTCAATCAGACCTGATTCTTTGTGACCCCATTTGGGTTTTTCTTGGCAAAGATACTGGAGTGATTTGTCATTTTCTTCTCCAGCTCATTTTATAGATGAGGAAACTGAGGGAAACAGGGTTAAGTGACTTGTCCAGGGTCACACAGCTAGTTAAGCACACAGCTTTGAACTCATAAAAATGAGTCTTCCTTACTCTAAGCCCAGCATGCTATCCACTGTGCTACCCAGCTGCCCACAAAGACAAAAAAAGCCCCTGTCCTCAAAGAACTTAAATTCTCTTCATTCTTACTTGCTACAGAAGGCTTCTTATTAATGCTACTGCTTTCCAAGAAAATCCCTGTCATTTTGAAGAATATTAGGAATTTCCCATCCAACACAGCCCTCTGAATTTTTCACTTTGAAAAGGCAAATTTGCTTTGAAAAGTGTAATGAAATGTGCCGAAATGGAAAAAGGGCCCTGAGGATCCCAGATGCCAGTGCAGAGCTTTAATTCAGTGATCAGCTGGCATTCTGACATGCTTGACGTCTGAATTGCCTCATACTATCATTTAGACTTGGGGTGGGAAAAGCTGTTAGCGTGTAGAAATATTGGAAGAACAGCTGAACATTTCCTCATGCTACCCCTAGAGCAGAACCTAGGTTTTAAAAGTGCAGATTGTGCTATGAATTTGTCCCCACACCTAATAACAAGGATTCTTAGATTTCTTTATTAGTATAAGTGAATTTCTCCCCAGGATGATCCATCTGACAAGAGCATAGGTATGCTGATGAGAGGCAGTCAAAGCTCAACAGTCTCTACTGTTTAATATATTATTTTGGTTATAATTTAAGCTCAGGTAACATTATATTTTTGAGTTAATTACAAGAGAAAGAATCAGAGGTCAGCCATGGAAGACTTGGATTACTAGTTGTGGGACCCTGGGCAAGACACTTAACCTATAGAGGTCTCTCAGATAATTCTCTAAAAATGCAAGTATGGCTGGGTGACCAATATGAGGCAATTCCATGCTGGGAAGTTCCCTACATCATCCATCATTTTAAAAAAAAATAATGTTTTCTCACTCACCAAACATTTTTGCATATGCATTCTCATTTGACATAATAGGGAGGTAGACAGAAGTTATTGTGAGAAAGTTGAGACTAAATACAGGTTTTCTGGTTCCTAGTCTAATTTTCCTTCCACTGATCCCAATAGTCTCTACATAGAATAGCCAAGTGACTGGGAAATGCTTGGTTTTGAAGCATCAGGAATGGGGGTTAAAAACCACCACTGAATTACAAAATATCGAATGAGCATCTATAATGTACCTAGCCTTCTAATAAGCACTTCAGAGGTTACAGAAGAAACCTAAGGCCAAAAGACCTTCCCCTCCAGGCTCTTATAGTCCAGTTGTAAAGATTACCATGGCACATATCCTGTGCAACAGTTTATAATGTGTTCAGCTTACAAGTGATGATAGGGACAAAGGAGTTGCTGGGGGAGAGAAAATGAAGTTAGTCTGCCAATATTTTCTCTGTCTTCCCTGAAGACTTGCATTCTCTGCTTTGGCATAAGAAACTGAAATAACAATCCCCAGAAACATTTCAGGATTAGTTTTGGTTTTCCTGTGTCCAGATACTCTTATGTATTGTCTGTTGCTCATCTGCCAGGGACTGAAGGGAGAGGAGAGAAGCATCTTGAAATATTAATGGCCGTGATGCTGATCGTTTTCTCTACTTCTGGTAAATCTATCACAGCGATTACTAGCTTACAAGAGATGATTTTATAGACTCTGGAGCTGACTTGTTTAAAACAAGATTACTGTCATAGTTGGAAACATTTATGACCAATGGACCAGTGAATAAAAACAAAACAAACCAAAAAAAAAAAAAAGAAAACTCAGGCTACATTGAATCAGCTTTTAGGAGATGAACTCCTATCCAAGAAAGCAAGTGGATATGGTTCTCTGACTGACGACAGCCATGTGGACGTCTGAGCTTGCAACAAGCATAATGAAAGCACTTATGTTTGTTTTCCATCAGCTGGAGACAATGTCATATTCATTCTCCTCTTAGCCCATTCATATTGGGAGTGCAGTGTCCCAATATGGCTAATGCTTAGAAAATTGAGTAACGTTCCTTAGATGTAAAAGCAGGAACCTACTGTAAAACTTTAAATAAGATTTATTAGTATGAACAATGATCATAAACATGAGACAAGCAGGGCAGATGTTATATCCATATCCTACTTCCTAGAAAGAAAGGAAATCGCATAGTAGATTGAGGGCAATAAGGAAGATCTAAAGTTTTGCCTTTGATGTATAATAGTTATATTATCAAGGGAAAGCATTTGCCCTCTCAGTACCCTGGTCAAATCTGTAAGACAGGGGTTCTACATAGAGTTTATGAACTGTCTTTCTTTTTTAATATTTTGATAAATATAAATATGATATTTATGTATGTGATCCTATGTGTTTTGTATTATGCATTTAAAAAACATTATTCTGAAAAGGGGTCCATATGTCCATAACAGTCCACAGGGGTCCTTGATAGTAATAACTCGATATCATGAATTATGGATAAATAAAGGTGGCTTCCATGATAGGACAAGCACATATTCATCCCCCCCTAAATTTGTTAAATAACAGTTCTAGACCAAAAAAAAAGGTGAAAAAGGAGAGGAAAATTAATATTAAACATGAAAATAAAGCATTTTAAAGTGCTTAACATGTTTTAACTAATGTGCTAAATACTAGGGATTCAAACAGGCATGACTGTCCTTATACTCCAGGAACTTACATCATAAGAGAGAAAGACAACACACATAGGGACATGGTGGTGAGGGAGAAATATTTTGCACAGAGAAGTAATAGGGATGGTGAGTAGAGTGAAGGAGTTAATGATAGACTTGTACTTTCTAAGAACAGAAGTGTTCATTTGATTATTTTTTCCAGTGCTAGAGTTGGAAAACAAGAATGGTAGAGGGGGATAGGTGTCCAGCAGCTAGCAGATGATTGGAGAGCAGCATGGTGGGTCTGCGTCTGAGAAGATAAGATGGATACTTGCCTATGAGAACTTACAAGTCTGGAAGCAAACTGCTTTTCTGAAGGCAGTGTGGATAATCTGGGTTTGGGTCTTAGGTTTAACTATTACTAATTGTGTGAAACTGGACAAGCTATAGAACCTCATGGGGCTTCAGTTTATGTATATGTAAAATGGGGTGATATTTATAGCGCTTTACAAAGATGAAGGCAAAATACTTTTTAAATAGTTAATATATTTTCTAGGCTCTGGAAATACTGACCTTCAAAACCACCCTGAACAAGGCATGTTATAGATGCTTTCCTATTATTATTATTATTATTGCTTTTTTTTGGAGGGCAGTTAGGGTTAAGTGACTTGCCCAAAGTCACCTGGCTAGTTTTTGTGTCAAGTGTCTGAAGACAGATTTGAACTCAGGTCCTTCTGACTCCAGGGCTGATGTTCTATTCACTGCACCACCTAGCCACCCCCATCCCATTATTATTATTAAAAGAGTTATGGGGGCGGCTAGGTGGCGCAGTGAATAGAACACCGGCCCTGGAGTCAGGAGTACCTGAGTTCAAATCCGGCCTCAGACACTTAACACAAAAAACTAGCCGTGTGACCTTGGGCAAGTCACTTAACCCCAACTGCCCTCCAAAAAGCAAAAAAAAAGAGTTATGACCTGATCCCTGTAACGTAGGTGCTCGCTGCTTCAGTTCAGACTGCATCTCAACCATATTGTCGCTTACTATGAAATGAGCCTGTCTTCTTTTTCAAAATTATTAGATTTTTATGGGTATCTTTTGTGTTTACATGGCCTAGATTTCTCTATTTCCCTTCTCTTCATTCTCCCCCATCTCTAAGAGCTATAATTTGTAGTAATTTGTAATTTTATAATATTTGTAACAATTTGTAATATTTGTAATAATTTATTTTTTTCCTACAGAGAATATTTATTTTATTTTTTTACATAATAGTATTTTCCCCAATTACATGTAAAGATCATTTTCAGCATTCATGTGTGCAAGATTTTGAGTTCCAATTCTCTCCTCTCCCCAAGGCAGCAAGCAATCTGATATAGGTGATACATGTACAATCATATTAAACATTTTTTCACATTAGTCATGTTGTGAAAGAGGCATCAGAACAAAAGGGAAAAAACATGAGAAAGGAAAAAAAGTGAAAATAGTGTGGTTAAATCTGCATTCAGACCCCATAGTTCTTGGTCTGAATGTGGAACACATTTTCCATCATGAATCTTTTGGAATTGTCTTTGATCATTGTATTGCACAGAAAAGATAAGTCTCTCATAGTCAATCATCACACAATGTTGCTATTACTGTGTACTTTACTCAGCATCAGTTCATGTAAGTCTTTCCAGGTCTCTCTCCAATCTGCCTGCTCATCATTTCTTATAGCACAATAGCATTTCATTACATTCACATCACAACTTGTTCAGCCATTCCCCAATTTATGGACATCCCTTCAATTTCCAATTCTTTGCTACTGTAAAAAGAGCTGCTGTAGATATTTTTGTACATGTGGGTCCTTTTCCCTTTTTTTATGATCTCTTCGGGATACAGACCTAATAGTGGTATTACTGGATCAAAGGGTAAGCACAGCTTTATAACCTTTTGGGTGTAGTTCCAAAGTGTTCTCCAGGATGGTTGGATCGGTTCACAACCCTGCCAACAATGCATAAGTGTTCCAAAATAATAAAGATTTTAAAATAGAAAGAAGAGAAGAAACAATTCAACAAAACCAATCAATACTTTAAAACAATCTAAATCAAATGCAGTACCTTCTTTTTATTTACCTCCTCACTTCAATCTCTGTAAAGAAGGTAAGGTGAAGTGTCTTCTCACATCTTTTTTGTGGTCAAACTTATTCCTTTAAATCCTGCAACATTCATTTTCAGTTATTTTGTGGTCATTATTTCTATCTACGTTGTTAAAGTAATTGTGTACATTGTTTTCCTAGCTCTTCCTACTTAATTTTTCACCAGTTCATGTAAGTCTTTCCCTGTTCTATGTATTCGATATATTATTACTTCTTCTAAAACAGTCATGTGCCTGTTATTTTAATAGAGCTATGATCTTACACGTTTGTTCTCTCATCATCTGTCCAGATTACAGGGCCCCTTGTTGGCTCATCCAATGTGGTTTTTGACCATGTCTTTCTATTTTTCCTCCATAGAGGAGCTACCCAGTGTGTTGGTTGCCCTTTGATATTTCATACATGTTAGTATGCCACTTTTGCTGTGCCTGTTATCCCTTATTCTCCATGCATATTTGGCCCATTTCATTTTCCAGTCACTTGTATCTTTTATATAACTTCTTACAAAAAAGTCTTCATTTGTTGTCCGACCTCCTTATTTTGCTGAAGGGGAAAATCAAGACCTCGAGAGCTATATAAGTATAGGAGTTTCTAAGATTCTAATCTAAGTCCTTTGTCACCAAAGTCAGCGCTCTTAAAGTAACTCCAGTAGCCTCTCTGGAATATTCTCCTTGCCTTTTATATCACTTGCAATTGTGATTCTCCTGAGACTCATCATCATACATTGTCATCACACAGCACCACTGGGTTTCCCACCATCATTTGTGTTAAAAATATTGATTTTCTGTCTAAAAACTGTGTTAAGTAAATATTTAGCAAGCCATACAGTGACTTAGACTCTTGCCATATCATTATCCCTTTTCATTACTTCAGATGATTGACTGGTAAGTGGGTTTTAAAACACATGATCTTTTTATACTTCTAATATTGATACTCAAGAGGCAATTTTATTTCACTGTTGTACCAGTTGTCTATCTGATGCTTATGTTTCTATTAGGCTTCTAAGTTTTTTTTTTAAATAACAAATCTACAAGTAGATTAAATTATGTGTTCTTGAGCTTAAAACAAGATATTACAAAAGAAGCATTATTGTTATTATTCACTTCCCTGGAAAGCATTGTGGAAAGAGTCCTGGATTTGGAGTCAATCAGCCCTGGCATTGTCACTAATAGTTTGACATTAGACAATTATTCCAACCTTTCTAGGCCTCAGTTTTCTCATCTAAAAAATGGGGTATGCTGGAGAGGCTTATACAAATTGATGCTAAGTGAGACAAGCAGAACCAGGAAAAATTTGTACACAATCACAGACATATTATATGTGTGATGACCAGCCTTGATAAACTGGACTCTTCTCACCAATGTGCAGTTAAAAGACAACTCTACAAGTCTCAGGATGGAAGGAGATACCTACATTCAGAGAAAGATCTAGAAAGACCAGAGTTTAAGTGGAGACTGAAGCAACACATGCTATCATTCTTTTCATGTCTGGTTTTTTTTTTTCTCCCCATTGTTCACTCCATTGGTTACAACCCTTCTATACAATCAGACTATTGTACAGTGTGAAAGTATTTGCAGATCCTACACATGATTGCATGCCACCATGGAGGTGGGGGAAGGGAGGGGAGAAACTTTGAAACTCAAGGGATTGTGGAACTGAACATTGTAAACTAAAAGTAAATAAACAAGTCAATGAAAATAAAAATGGGCTATAACCTCAAGGTGCTTTATGCCTCCTCTAATTTCATTTGACTTTATAGTTGTTTCATTTGTGGATATTTTAGTTAAAAAATTATAGTAACTTGTTATTTTCTTAGAGTCTTAAAACTGTCTTATACTACATTTGAATTTCCTGAATCACTTAATAATAGTAATCGTCACAATAGTACAGCATTTTAAGATCTGCAAAGTACTTTTGCATATATTATTTCTGCAATAACCCTGTAAAGTACATGCTATTGGTATGTTCATTTTACAGATGAGGAAACTGAGTTTGAGAAAGGCTAAGTGACTTACCTAGGACCATAATCTAATAATTGATGCTTATTGAGTGAATGAATAAATTCAAAAGTTTACAAATAAAAGGAAACGGAAAGAATTCTAGGAGATGCAGGTTTGAAGTTTGGTCCCTATACATTAGGAATTCAAATTAACAATAGAAAAATAAAAGAATTATTTATGGACAGAATCGGAAGTTATGAATCACATCTTAAAATATAGAATTTGAGTTCACTCTTTCAACTCTCACTTAGACCAGCAAGTCAGGTCCTCAGAATACAGCTGCTACTTCTCACTTCAGAGTTCAAGGAGGAGATAACTTTGAGGAGTTAGAAAAATCTGGCACTATTACTCATTAGTGCCCACCATGTTTCCCTTATAATTTATCCACTTAACATCTCCTCAATATCAATTACCACATAACTTCAATTAGCTTTTACAAAGGAAAGTTCATTGAGAAATACACAGTAAGAATAAGGATACAAAAACATCTCCTTCCATCTCCTCATACACTGAGGCTACATTCTTTCTTCTTACTGGTTCCCAGGGGAAATGGGCTCAAATTTAGAGTAGTTGCTATAAGACATTCTCCCAAGCAAGTTAATTTCTGCTTGTGAAATAACCAATGGTCAAGGCACTCCCTTGCTGGCAAGATATGATGCTTGCCTGCTGAATGAATTTACTGCTGAGCTGGGTCAAACCAGTCCCTCCTCACTACCAACCTCCCACTGGACTTGGCTACTGCTGGAAATGACTCTACCTGCATTCTCGGTTGTCCAAGGCTAGGGGGTGGTCTGGATGCGAAAGTAATCAAAGTCGTGTCCTCCAGCCCCTTATTAGAATAGGTCCACCTATTATTAGGATATTCATTCTCTCACTAATTGTTCACCAATCAGAGTCACTTCCTGTTCGTTGGAAACTCCCACTCTTCCAAGGGCCTACATGTGTCAAGAAGTCACCATGATGTGTCTTTGGCATTCAGTAATGCCACTGACCTTTTTTTCAAATCAATTATCCATTATCAATAATTAATAAAATGATAATTGTTCAGAAACTATTTATCTCAAACTTTTTACATGTCACAGTAAACTGTTTGCTGTTGTTGCTGTTTGCCTTGGAGGGGGGCATGTTTTGTTTTGTTCTTTATCCTAGAGATTCTACAGTGAAAGGAGGAAAAGCAGGAGAATCAGCTAAAATTCCCTCGTTTATGTTCTCATGTTGTAATTGATAAGCCTCATGGTGTGGTGCTTCTGAGAGTTTGCTCTGCAACTTGTTAGCTATGTAGCCTTGGACAAGTCACTTACCTATCCTCTCTGAGTTTCTGCTTCCTCATTTGGGGGTTATTTTAGGCACATAACCAACCTCTCAAGAGACTAAGGAGGACTACTGAAGGATCTTTGCTTTCCTCATCCTTATTGAACATGCTTATCTAAAATTGATCACAACCTGCCTAAGATTTAATAGAAGAGATCCTAGAAAATTTCCTGAGGAATATGGAATTTGAATGACTTGCCTAGCTTGTAGTTAGTAAGTGGGAAGATTGGAAATCAGGGCTTGCTGAGTTCAAATCTAGTATTGTGCACATTAAGAAATGCTATCTTGACTTCTTCCAAGCGAAAGAAGGATTTTGTAAACTTTAAACCACTGGACAGAGTATCATAGAATCATAGGTTTAGACCTGAGAGGAACTTTAGAGGATTCTGGGTCCAAACTCTCATTTTAGAGGTTAGTAGAGACCTACAGAAGTTCAGTGACTTGCTCAGGGTCACACTGCCATTAAACATTGGAGGCAAGATTTAAATACATTTCTTCCTGAGTCCAAGATCAAGGCACTGTGCTGAGTGGTGACTATTGGTGAGAGATTGAGCAGTGGTAATTAGGCTCAACTAAAGAGAAGATCCTTGTCATCTTCAGCTTCTCTCTCTAATGTATGACATGGAAGGCATTATTGCTTTGCTACGGTATTCCCTTGTGAGGTAATCCCAGGAAGTCTTTTGGAGGGTATCATTGGCTGCTGAATTTGATTTAAATGTTATATTTGTATTTTGTGCACACAACATAGGCTTTAAACTCATTTTAAATAAATAATTTGATTCAAAGTTATAAATTGCACTGCTAAAATATGGAATTATCTTATTAATAGCTTAACTTTAATCACACCTATTAAAGATAATGAACATCTGCAAATACACTTATACATACTGCTCATCCAGAAAAAGATTTTATTATCTGTGAAATTGATGCAATATATCAGAAAATAAGTTTCTTTCATTCTTTATCCTTTTCTTTCTCTCACCCTTTCTTTTCTTATCTTTCTCTTGTTTAGATTAGTGATCACCCTCTTTAACAAAAGGGAGAAATGTTCATGCTGAAATACCAAGTCCTTCAGAGCTTCACAGATCAGACTAACCCTCAAAGAGTTCTTCTTGCCTGCCTTAACTCTTCCCATATGTATATTTAAATACAGGGACAGTGTAGGATTGTGGAAAGAGAGTTTTGCTTGGAGTGTGAAAGATCAGGGTTCTTAACCTACACATGATCCCTATTAATTGTTCAATTAACCTTAGACAAGTCAGTAGAATAGAAGAGTTGGAGAATTCCTACACTGGGAATATTGGCCACTGAGGAAATGGCAGATACTTTAAGTGCATGGACACCCACGCTCACATATGCACACACATATATGCATGTACAACACATGTACATGTACACATACACATACATACACACATAAACGTAGTGGAAGGGAGGAGCGGAGGAATATGTGTATCACTAGTTCTAGACTTGTGATTTCATGTGGGAAACTCAGTGTAGAAACTTCTTCCATTGTTGCAAATTGACAACTTGCTCATTGCTTAAAATTTAGAAAGTTGTCTGGGGTAAAGGTTAAGTAATTTGTCTAAAGTCATGCAGCTGGTATATATGAAGGACTAGGTCTGAACCCAGACTTTAGGTTTTTCAAGACTAGCCCTCTATCCTCTTTCATACTCTGGTAGGGCATTTTTGGTATAGGGCATATTTATGTACATTTTAGCTCCAATAATAGCTCTGCATCCATCAGGTACTAAAATATAAGCACACGTTTGTATATGATGCATGCACAGTATATGTTAAAATGCATGTTTATATATATATATATGTATACATATACACACACACACATATATGAATATACATATGTCCTAGCTCTTCTGACTATATTATAAGATCCTTGAAGGCAGGGTCCAAGTATACCTATGTCTCAGACCTACATCCCAAGGTTGTTTCAAGAAAAGTATTCTATAAATTTTTGTCTTATATAAATGTGGTTTATTTGAATAATTATTCTTTTTATTCTATATGACTATCATTTCCTTCCTATTACCTAAAAATAATTACTAGAGGAAACACCAGAGGGTGAAGCCAACATGGCAGCATAGAAGCAGCAAGGTCCCACAGCTCCCACACCGCCACCCTAAACACCCATAAAATTATGAGCCCAGACAAAGTCTAGGACTCTCAGACTCACGCAAAAATACAGAAAACACATCTCGCGCTGAAGGCAGCATGGCAGGAGGGGCTCATTGTGGCAGCTGGGAGCAGAGGCTGGCCCAGCCTGAAGCTGAGACCATGGTCAGACCCGGGGTGGTGGGAAGGAGCCGGGCTGAGCTGAGCCAAGCCCCGCCGCAGCCAGTCTTCAGAGGAGAGGAATTACAGCCTCCAGCACTTCCACATATGCCAAGGCGTGAGGAACGGGGATTGGAGAGGGGCAGCTAGAACCAGAGCAGAGACCAGCCCAGCCCAAAACAACAGCCAGGCCATGCCCCAGGGCAGCCAGGAGGAGCTGAGCTTCCCAAGCCACAGCTTGAGTCTATTTCAGAGAAGATCTAAAGCACCTGCCTGAGGGGACGCTTCAAATTCCGCAAACCAAGGTCAGAGACGGTTAGTGAAAGTGAAACTTCAAAAATTAATTTGGGGGTCAAAAAGCAGTTTGGCCAATATGCCCCCAGGGCAAGGAAGTGGTGGTAGAAGGGAACTGCTGGAACCAGCAGTGGCCTCCACCAGGCTGCTTCAGAGCCCCTGGCCTGCGGACTCTGCAGGGGAGCTGAATTGACTGATCAGGGCCAAGTGCTCTTGCATTGAGCGGCCTGGATCCAGATCGTGGTCTTGGGTGGAGGTCCTGGGGTGCACTTTAGGCAAGTCAAAGCTGGGGGGACTTGCAACACCCCCCATAATAGCTCCAGCAGCTGGGAAAACCCCAGCTATTTGGAACAGAACTTTCCCCCCTCGAAGCAGAGTTTCACAAGGCTAAAAAAAACAACCAATTAATTGACTGGCCAACATGAGGAAAAGGAAGCAAAGTAAGAACAGCAATAAAATTCTAGTTTCCTTTTTTGTGGACAAAAAGGATCAAAGCATGGAATGGAAGAAAGATAGCCCAGAACTCAGAACTCCCAC
>CM053595.1:30400274-30415345 GCA_028646575.1 Pseudocheirus occidentalis | reverse complement strand
CACACACTTCAGTAAAGGGACAGGGACAGGGTAGAGAACAGAACAAGAAGGGGGAGGGACAGGAAGGAGAGACAGATGATCATTGTCACAATATGTCCACTATGAAGATGTTGTGTATAATCACACATCCACAGCCTGTATTGAATTGATTGTCCTTCCAGTGGGGGGGTGTGACAAGGGAGGAATGGAAAGAATCTAGAAGTTAAAGTTCTGCAATACCTGCAACTAGGAATTAAGATATACAGGGGCTGGGATAGGGAGACCCTCTCTGCCCTATCAGAAAGTAAGAGAGCAGAGCAGGGGAGGGCTTTACAGTGGGATTGCTGTTTTAGGGTTAGGGTAGGGGAAAGATGGGGAGAAAATTTGTAATTCAAAAATGTAATGAAAATGAATGATGTAAATGAGAAAACAAATAAAAAATATTTTTAAAAAATTACTAGATTAATGGCAATTTTGAAGGCTTGTAGTATTCAAAAAAGGTAGAAGGTATTAGCTTAATTTTAATTAGCTTAATTAACTAGACCAACCAAATTAGTTTAATTAATTTAACCAGATTTAATTAACTAATTTAACTAAATTGTTTGATTAAATTGACTCCCAATTCTGAAAATGTCTATTATTTAGATGAAGGTAAAATTCAGATAGGAGTAGAAGTGTGGTAAAAGATAGGACAGAATAGATGAATAGGATATTTAGAAAATTTAGATTAATGTTAGTGTAGTGCTATGTTGAATATATTTTTTCCAAGTCTCAAAAACTATGTGAAAATGCAACATCTGTCTCAAAAATGGAGGACATGTAGAATGGAAAGGACCCTGTACTGGAAACTGGGAAACTTGATTCTTAAATCTATTTCTTCTACTAAACTAAGTAATTATATAACCTTGGGCTAGTCTCTTGACTTTTCTGAACTGCATTTTCCTATCTTTTAAATGGTAGCATTAGGACAAATGGGATCTGAGTTCTCTCCTATCTTTGATCTTTTAAGGTATTTAAATACTAGTCCTGTCAAATGTCATCACCTTTCATAGTCTCTTTTCTCTCATTTAAAATTCTGTGTATTTCCCCCTCAGGCATATTGTCTAATTGCTAATGAAATGAGGGATTTCATCATGCCTAAAGCATAAAAATTAATGCTTCAATTTATTTATTTTAAATTAATTCTTAGTTTTACATGTGGCTATCCTGTACATTTTGTTTTAATTTCTGAGCAATTATATCTCAATTTGTCTTTTAAAAATAATCCCCACATGCCTGATTAATGTTTACATTTCTCATTCTAATTCAACTGCAGATTTAATTTGTATATTTTGGATGGGGAATAATTTTAAATGCTTTCCTGAAAAAGAAGTGTGAATTGCTATAAATATCTAGGTAACCTTAGTTACATGGAGAATTGAGTTGGGTGACAGACAGCTTAAATTTCACCCAATAAATAAAAACTGTAAATGTGAATATGGTGGCTACTATATACCAGTGATGAGTTCATGAAAATATACATGAATTTATTACATATTTTCTACCTCTCACTTGGAACTATCAGTCCTCTCTTTGGTCCTGATTAACACCTAGGATAGGACTGGGGAACCTGCAGCCTTGAGACCACATTTGCCCTTCTAGGTTCTCAGCTGCAGCCTTTTGACTGAGTCCAAACTTCACAGAACAAGTTACCTTAATAAAAGGATCTGTTCTGTAAAACTGGAATTCAGTCAAAAGTCCACTTCCAAGGACCTAGGAGGTCACATATGACCTTGAAGCCACAGGTTCCTCACCCCTGACATAGGATAATTATTCTACTTTTCTTATGAGCTTCTTTTGTTAGAAAGCCTTGGGATTTCAAGGACAAACTTTCATACTCAGTTAATCTAACAACAGGATTTATTGAATCATACACAAGCAACATGGGAATATTCACTAAACAAGGGAAAGATAAAAGAAAAGTTGTATTTGGGTATTTCACTGCCAGATGCTGAATACTTGCCTTTGTCTGACCCTAGGAAAGACATACAAGTATCTGTTCCCAGAAGGCAAGCTATCCCAGATATAGACCAACTACCCAATCTACAGATCTTAGGGGCTGTGTGGTTTTACACTGAGTAGAGGAACAACTGGAACCTCAGTTCTGAAAAAAGCTACATAAGACTATACATTCACAAGCATTTATCAGTCACTCCAGCTCTCCCTGTACACATATGCCCCCTGCCTCTCTGGGGAGATGCATGTATGATCTCACTGCCCCACATCAGCTTTCTGAAGTTTATAAAACTTAATACTCCCTATGGATATGTACTATCATTCTGACTTCCATGTTTGTTGAAACATTGTTGATATTTGAAACTTATTGATTTGCTTTTTGGGACAAGAAATTAGTGGTACCTAAACTGAACTTTAGCTTATTTGAGAGTGAGTCTTAGAATCATAATTCCAGAGTTGGGTGGTTAAGTGAGGCAGTGCTGGGCCTGGAGTCAAAAAGACTCATCTTCCTGAGTTCAAATGTGACCTTAGGTACTAGCCATGTGACCCTGGGCAAATCATTTAACCCTGTTTGCCTCAGTTTCCTCATATGTAAAATGTGCTGAAGAAGGAAATGGCAAACCGCTCTTGTATTTTTGCCAAGAAAATGCTAAATGTAGTCATGAAGAGTAGGACATGACTGAATAAGAAAAACTCAAAGTTGGAAAGGACCTTAGTGACTATCTCACTTAATCCCTTCATTTCATGGGTGGGGAAGGTCAGGTCCAGAAAGAGGAAGTTATTTGTACATTCATATATGTGATAAGGAACATAAGATTAGGGATTTAAAAACTGAAAAGACCTTTGTCATTAGCATTATACAGTAGAAAGGGTATTCTCTCTGGAGTTAGAGGACCAATTGATGTTCATTTCCTGCTGGTGACCCTGAGTGCCTTCATGACCTTAGGAAGTCACTTTACTTCTGTGGATCTGTTTCCCCATCTATAAAATGATGGGGTTGGAATATATGTTTTCCAAGAGTTTTTTCAGCCCTGGATCTATGCTACATGGATCCTGCTGTGATCTAGTCTAGCCCTGCCCAACCTGAGACCCACCGGCACACCAGAATCCTGATCTAGTCTAACCCCTTCCTTTTACAAAGGAAAAAAACAACTGAGGCATAGAGAAAGGAGACGGTTTATTCAAACTCAGATGGCTAATTGGTGGTCGGGCTAGAATTGGAAATTTGGCTCCTTGTAGCTGGTACACATGATACAAGGACACATTGTCTACTTCTGTAGAGTAATATTTAATCTTTACATGAATCTAAGCAACACAAAATAGATATCAGTTCATATTGACCAGGGCAGTATAAAGCCTGTTTAAAAGCTGTGTTATTCCAAAAGAGTTCAGGTTTTTCCTTTTGGGTCTATCTAGGTAATACGTCTTTTAGAAGAGCCCCTATCTATTTGGAGGTTGCATCACACTCCTAATAGAGCACAGCTCATACATTTGACTAATAGGCCATGGAGAGAATACTGATAAGTGCATAGGCTGAGGTTCTTCAGAATATCAAGTTGTGATGTTCCTACTTAGATTAAGAAAGTCTTTCACCTGGTGAATGGAAAGTATCTTTGGCAATACATATTTATCTCTGAATGGTTCTAAATTATTCCATCAGGAGCACTTACTTGAAAGAATCTGATTTCTTTGGTAAGGATCCTAATTCCATGGGTTCAGATGGCAACCTTTCCTGCCATTTTTATCCTATGTGATTCTTGTCCATTTCTTCTCTATCTAGATCTTGATCCAATGATAAAATACCTGGCTGTGAATAACCTTGCAATGCCCTTCTCCCCAACAGAATGTAAGTTTCTTGAAGGCTCTTTTGTTTTCCTTTGTATTTCCAACCTCTAGGACAATGCCTTGCATCTATTAGAGGTTTAATAAATTTTTGTTGTAGTAAATTGAATGAGATATTAACCTTTCCTCTAGAACTCAAGCTCCTCTTTTATGTTGCTCTGTTTTCCTATTTGACTGTCTCATTGTCTTTTCTGGTCAATTGTGTCCTTGGTAATATTTTTTACACAGCTTCTAGCATGGAGGTCATGATTGCTAATGGGCAATAGTCATCTGTCTTTCCATTGGCCTTTTAGTACCAGCAATTTTGATTTTTCTGAGATCATGGTGTCAAAGGATTTGAAGCCACATAGTATTTCTGGAAGAGTATCAATGTTGAAAAAAAAATCATTGGCAACTTGAGATCACTGAAAGCCTTCTGAAATCCCTTGCCTTTGATCCAGCCAAATCCCCTTTTCATTAAATTCTTTAACTAGCTCCTTGTCAGTTTGCAGTACCTACTGAACATACTTGTATTGATAAGTAACTTGGTGGACTGCTTATGGTAGCTTCATGTCATAATAGGTATAAAATATATTCTTCTTCCACTTTGTTTCTACTTTTATATTATTGACTATTCCCAATGTGTCCCTCCCCTATTCTCTTTCAGAGAATCATCACCTATAACAAAGAATAAAAGAAAAGGAGGAAAGTTCAGCAGAAACAAGTATCACATTGAAATAGTTTTTCTAATTATATTCATTGTTCCACACCCTGAGTGAATCCTCCATGTCTGCAAAGAAGATGGGAAATGCCTTCTATATCTTTCTTTAGGGCAAGGTTTAACCATATTACTGTATTCGTCTCCTTGTCTCAGAGTTTTCTATTTCCAAGATATCCTCACATAAGGCCTGTGTAATCTTCCTATTTAAAGGCCTATTTGGCCTTGTCATTCCCTTGAGTGTTTCCATTCAGTACTGAATAAGATGCAGATTCTTGAGTCAAATGTTGAAAGCCCTCTGAAGTCCAGTTCTAAACTCACCTTGAAACAATATCTCACACTAAACTTCTCTACCAACTATAACCAAACTGTGAATTTCTATTCTCTTACCTTCATGCCATTGTCATCTCTGTTCTCCATTCTAGTAATGCTTTTGCCCCATATCTTTTTTTTCTTTTTGTTGAATATATTCCTTTCCTTGAAAGCCTATCTCAGAAGTGACTTCTTCCATAAAGTCTTCCCTGATTGTCGCAGCTGTAAATGATATCCCCCTACTCAAATCTACTATAAAACTATATTTAAACTTCTATGAAAATAAATATCACAATTTTCATTTGGTTATTAAGGTATCTGTCTTAAATGAAACTATAAGCCCCATGAGGGCAGGGACTATGTCTTATTTCATCTTTGTCTACTCAGACATCAGATTCTTATAGTGCGTATGACAAGTGTTTAATCTATTTTAGCTCTTAAACAATTAAGGAAATAGGAGATGTAGCTGTTACCTTTAAGGAACTAATAATATATGAGATGGGACTATAAAATTAGGGAGTTTGTTGATATGTTGATTTTCTTTATCTTCTTTGCATTTCCTTTTTTTTTTTTGGTGAGCAAATTTTCTTAGTTATATGTGTTATCTAAGAGGTAAAAAAAAAAGGTAATTGATGCTAGAAGATATTGAGGCAATTTAAAGCTAAAAAGTTGTAGTAGCAAGCACCGTAGCACACTCAGCATGTCTGCCAGTATAGGTTCTTTGATCAGCTTTTTTTTTTAAAGGAAAGACAACTTCAAAGGGGTCAACAATCTTTTATTCTATTTATTTTTCTTTTGGAGGAGGAAGGCAGAGCAATTGGAGTTATGTGACTTGCCCAAGGTCAAATAGCTAGTAAGTCTTAAGTGTCTCAGGCCAGATTTGAACTGAGACCCTCCTTACTCCAAGGCTGTTGCTCTATTCACTGAGCCACTTGGGGGAGGGAAGTGGGGGTCAGCAATCTTACTTGAATTACACATAAGTAGAAAATATAGGCAGTGAAAGTAGCAAGAGATTCAACAGATAGGGCTCCAACTGTCTGAACAGAATAATACAGCCACCTACATATAGCACAAGACTGGGAAAGCACACCTGAGTATTCTGGGGACTTGTAACAAACAGTTATTCAGAGTCCTGTAGAGGAAATCAAAAGGTCTTTCTCATGAGCAAAATCACCAAAGTAAAATACCAGTCTCCCAGTATGTACAGTTTTCAACCAATAGGTTCAGAGCCAGAAGGCATCACAACCCTTGTGACTCAGTGCCTAATAAGCTTAGTACCAAAAAATGTGAAGTCTTCCTACCAGCAAACCTCCCCATAAGCCAACTTCCCTCTAAGCAAGCTCCTCCTTAGACAAGATCCTTCCCCAAAGGGTTCTATGTGGCTCAGGATCTATCACAGCTGTGAAAGCAACAAAGCATCCATAATTGACATGTGGTCACATAGGCCTATCAATGGGCAGGGAAGAGCTTATTCCATTAACATTATAAAGGTCAATAATTTTTAAAAAGTGAGAAAAATGGAATTTTTATACATACATTAGGCCCTATGTATATAAAGGGGTTCTTTCTCCTTTTACAAAGTTATCTTGAGAAGCTATATAGTCTTTCTTTTAGCACAGCCATTACATAGCACATCTCTGTAACTCACTCATACCTCCATGGGAATGATTTTGGACCAGTTTCTAAGGGGCTCAAAATGTTTTGCCTTAGGAGGTAGCTAGGTGGCACAGTGAATAGAGCACCAGCCCTCGAGCCAGGAGGACCTGAGTTTAAATGCAGCTTCAGACACTTAACACTTACTAGCCATGTGACCTTGGGCAAGTCACTTAACCCCAATTGTCCTCCAAAAAGCAATAATAATAATAATAATAATAATAATAATAATAATAATTTTGCCTTAATAACTTCATTGTCACTCTCATTTTAGATATAGCTTGGCCACTTACCTTATGGATCAGTCTCAGCCTTGAAACACTTAATCAAACCCTTAATTCAATTCAATTTGATTTGATTCAATAGCTGTTTATGTGCCCTCTGTGCAGCTAGGTGATTCAGTGGATAGAGCGCCGGGCCTGGAGTCAGGAAGACTCATTTTCCTCAGTTCAAATCTGACTTCAGACACTTACAAGCCTGTGTGACCCTGGGCAAGTCATATAATGCTGTTTGCCTCAGTTTCCTCATCTGTAAAATGAGCCAGAGAAGGGAATGGCAAACCACTCCAGTATCTTTGCGAAGAACACTCAAATGAGGTCACAAAGAATCAGACATTACTGAAACAACTGAGAGCAGCAACAGCATGTTTCAGGTTGCACGAGGATCTCATGATAAAAAGGATGTAGCCATTTTTGTTGTGTCTGAAGTTATACAACGTGAACCCACATAAGTAAATACAAAGAACATACACGGTGATTTCAAGGAGATGCCTTGTCTGCCTCATGGCTTGCAGAATTTATTCCCAAAGAGAAGGTCCAGATGGCTTTGTAGCAATGGAAACATCATGAGAGTCATTGAGTAGAATCTCAACAGGAGAAAATTGAAGAACATCAGATTATAAGTCATTTTCCATTTCATGACTTTCTAGTCATGTTTCTGTGACTCTGTGTCAGGGCAGATTAAGAATCTATTGAAAACTAATGGAGAAAGACATCAACAAGTCTAGGTTCTATTACTGTGAGACCAGCAGTGCTGTGGAGGAACCAGGAACTAAGAACAGCCCTAGATGCAATGGTTGTGGGGGTGGGTACATGCTGATTTATATACCAAATTATTAATTACTGGAGAAATTTTATTTTTCTCAGAAGTTTCTCATTTAAGCATTGATCTTATTGACCTCTGGTTCTTAAAATAATTTTTTGAAGTCCATGAATGTAAGGGCCTAATATGTCATCATCGTACACTCTGTGTATGAACCACACTTGTATTTTCACCTTCCTAGGCTGCTAGGAGATTATCTTTATCCCATCCAAGATGTATATGGAATTGAGCATAGAATAACATCCCCTACACTCACTGCTACTATCCCAATGTTACCTTGAGTGCTATGCTCCATTTTTATTTTAAAATTGTAGTTCCCTATAGTTTGATTTCATGTAGGACTCATCTGGGGATCTATATTAATAGCACTTTTTTTCCTTATATAAAAATAATTGGGGAAGGAAGAACATTACCTATTATTTGACTTCTAGATTCCTTGGGATGTTTTAGCCACACATATCTACATCATGAGTAGTAAAAAAGGCAAGTGGGAATTTTCTCCTCAGCTTCTAAGTAAACATGAAACATTTTCCATCTTTGTCAGTATAAATTCAGGACCTCTAGAGCAGGGTTTCTTCAACGTTTTCCACTCAGGACCCCTTCAACACTTCTTAAGCTGTGCTTCTTTAAACCGTTTGAAGTCCAGAGCACTAGTTCCTAATCTTCTTGTATGTGTCATGTGCCACTTGTGCCGCTTGGGCAGTTTGTTGTATGGATCACTTCTCAAATGTTTTTTTTTTTTTTACACATAAGGTAAAATACATTGATTTGCAAAGAAAACTATTAAAATTCTAACAATGTAAAAAAAAGTCATTAAGTCCTTAATTAAGTCATCATACTGTTAAAAATAATCACTGATCTTCAATTAAGAACTGCTGATCTAGACCTGTATCCAGTGGTCTGATGTCCTAACAGTTTGCTTTGTGCCACCTTTCAGTGGACCAGTCAGAAATGCCCCGCAGCCTTCTAAGTCAAACACTCTGTCCTGTTACCTAACTTCTAAATTCTGTTTCCAAGAAATTGTGTTGAAGGATCAGGTTGAGGAACTTTGATGGAAAGGGAAATTATCTTTGGTTTAAGAAGAATAGATTCACTTTTTGCCATCCTACCAATTCAGTGAGTGTTGTTTTTGTCCTTGCTGTTACATATATGCTCTTAGCTCCCATGAAGCTGCCATAGACTCATTCTACTAGCATGAGTTCCATTGACCCAGTTTTTCATAATAACCCATTGTTGGCATGGATATTGTTTATGATGTGACAATTGCCTGGAAATTTATGCCTTTTGTTTTAATATCAAAACACTAGTTCTGAAAAGAACCTAGTCTATGTGAAACCAGCCCAATTACTTAGATGACATCTGCATTCATATGTTCCTCAGCTTCCATATCCTCTTTTGTTGTTGTTCAGTCCTGTGTGACTCTATATGACCCCATTTGGTGTTTCTTGGCCAAGATACTAGAGTGCCCCAGGCCATTTTATAGATGAGGAAACTGAAGAAAAAGGGTTAAGTGACTTGCCCAGGGTCACACAGCTAATAAGTGTCAGAGACTGGATTTGAACTCATGAAAATGTGTCTTCCTGGCTCCAGATGTGCTCCATCCAAAGTACCTCCTAACTGCCCTGCATCTGCTTTTTTTCCTCTGTTAGAGTAATCTTAGTTTCCCCAGCTGTAGAATGAGGGAGTTGCATCCAATGGCCTCTAAGCTCCTTTGTAACTTTATATTCATGATCCTGTGAAAAACTGGCCTAACAGTTTGAGTTTTTAACACAAGATTTTGGAGACAATTGTCCTGAGTGGGATACCCACCAATAAGTCTCATCATATTCTTAATTTTTATCCAATAGCAGAATATCTGTTCTATTTTAAGTTGATCCAATCTAATAAGCATTTATTCCTTTATTATCTATTAATTAATAAGCACATAGTATTATATGCAAGTCATTGCACTAGGTTTATCTAGAGAAAACAAAAATTAGTCCCTCTTCTCCTCAGGGAACATTGGTTTAAAATCCAGCCCCTCCTCAGACTACCTGTGGACCTTGGGTGAATCACTAGGTTTAACCTGTCCAAGTCTCAGTTTTCTGATCTGTAAAATCAGGAGGTTGGACTTAGTTGGTTAGCTTCCAAAGTCCCTTTTAGTTCTAAACCTATCCTCCCCAAGGAACTTGCATTCTTTGTGAGGGGCACAACATATAAACAGTTTAGCATATATGATGTTTTGGGGAAGGAGAGGAAATGAGCCTTTAAAACTATCACACAGGAGGGGTGGCTAGGTGGTGCAGTAAACAGAGCACCAGCCTTGGAGTCAATAGGACCTGAGTTAAAATCCAGCCTCAGACCTAACACTTATTAGCCATATGACCTTGGGCAAGTCACTTAACTCCAATTGCCCTGCCCTCCCCCCTCCAAAAAAAAGTATCAAAAAACTATAGGATAGGGAAAGACTTCTTGGAAGAGCTGGCTAAGTTTAGAATAAAGCTAGAAAATCTAAGAGATAGAGGAAAGAAGGCAGTAAATTGCTGCCAGTCTTTTGTTGCTGCTCAATCCCAGTGTGTTCAAAGTAGCTATCATCATCAGTATGCTGTTATTCAGTCATTTCTTACATCAAAGCAGATTTAGGGTTTTTTTTTAATTATAAATTTAGTTTTATCCTCCTAGATTTGCTCTTAATTTTCTTGAATACAGGAGATTTGCCATAGTCATTGGCAGGTTTTCATTGTGTCCAGGACATTTCTTCCCTGCAGAATTTCTCTGGTGCTGCTAGAGCTCTGACTCTCCACAAAATAGAAAGAACTTCATGTTTTTCCATTGGATTTGGTAACTCAGTGATCTTAAGCCCCCAGTTCCAGATTGCTTCTGGCCACTATCTTTGCTGTAGGCCTACTTGTATTTTTGAGTGCTAAACTCAGTGAGAGGATAGAAGAATTGTTTCACTTGGAGCAAAGTTTCCTATGTCATAATGGAGGTAGAGGTATGTTGTGAAACTGGCTGCCATGAAATTGAATTACAGGTGGTGTATTCCTCTTGGCTTAAATTACTCCATTATATCATGGGCCTTTTAGTTTTGTTTTGGACAAATAACTGCAATTTTCTGGGATGTTAAGAGATGAGGGTATAAGTTGTCAGAGGTTGTTTAAGGCTTCCATAATGACGGAAAATTACTCCTATCAATTTCAAGTATAGTTTCTTTCCCGAGCCACCACATTTGAATTTGGAAAGATAAAATTTCTCCATCATTTTTTTTCATGCTCCTTTTTCTGATCTGTTGTTTTAATGGCCCCTCCAGATTTTTGGAGTGCTGGGGACAATGCACCCAAAAAATTTTATTCAATTACTTCAGGATGTGTTGAGCCACGATGCCTTCAGCAATCAGGATTGACTAGTCAATTTATATTTGCTCTGCTGATCTTCTCAGCCCATCATCCCGTAACGTGGTAGAGTCAGTTTAGAAATGCAAAAGACAGAATGGCATATACATTTTAAATGAAAAAGAAAAAAGGTTATAGATAACTTTACAATTCCTCATAGTTGAACCCTTTTAAGGGACATTCATATCTTAGAGTCTTTTCCCAGTGCATTTCAGTTTCCCAAAAAAGATTATTGTTTATATTTTTTCTCTTGGAGATGAGATGGATTTTGTTCTTACAGTTCTTTGTTCGCTAATGATCCGCAGATGAATCACTTTTACCTAACTATGTAGTGAGCTGATTTTCCCTATGCAAAATAGGCTTCCAAAAAGTTATTATGTTTTTTTTCCACACAGAAATGAGGAAGGCAGCTTGCATTTTTGTAGGGCTGAACTTTTTAAACAGCAAATTCTATAGATGATATCTACCTACCAATAACACTTGAAGCATTCCATATTAGAGGAAACAGAGAATAAGTGGGTAAGTGGCTAGTGCCTTTAATTCATAAAATATGGTTTCTGAGAAAGAGGATCTATCCTTGAGTTTTCTAATTGCAATACGGAACTCTCAATCTTTCTGAACCATTAAGTTATTAATGCATTAGAGGCTATGGTTGAAATAGCTGAATCTCCCTTTTAAAGTGAATATGAGTTTAATTCCTCATGGGTTTCTCTCTGTGAGATGGGGCAGAGGTGGTAAACAAGGGCATAAGTATGACATGTTTACCCATAGGATGTGAGCAGAGCTCACATACTTTTCAACATGCTAGAGAATTGAGCTAAATTAAGAAGGATTCATGGAAGCATTTTTTAAAATTGTATTGTTTTCCATAAAAGAAGGAAGGTCTTTTAAATAGGTGGACATCTGTGCTTTAGAATGGAATATCTGGCAAGCAGGGGGTTTGACTTGCTTCAAACAACAGAGTAAGAAATACCAAAACAAAGTCTGATGATCAGCTCTGCTACTCACCAGCTATGGATCCCTAGTCAAGTGTCTTCAAAACCTGGACAGTTCCCTCATCTGTAAAATGAGGGAATTGGCTAATTCTATTCAGGTACAATATGTCTCTGGAAGCATTTGGTAGAATTAGATCTATCCATCCATCAATAAGCATTAATTAAAAATCTATTAGGTGACAGGCACTTGAACCTATAGATGACCTCTAAGTTCCCTTATAAACCACATACTGTAATCTTATGATTTTACTT
Source organism: Pseudocheirus occidentalis (assembly GCA_028646575.1). Taxonomy (NCBI): domain Eukaryota; kingdom Metazoa; phylum Chordata; class Mammalia; order Diprotodontia; family Pseudocheiridae; genus Pseudocheirus; species Pseudocheirus occidentalis. Next base: position 30,403,148 of record CM053595.1, on the reverse strand, counting down.
ACTATTGTAGCTCCTAAGTAGATAGAGCTAAAAGGGGCCTTAGAGACCATGTAATCCAACACACTCCACAAACTCAACAATGGAGCCTCTTTCTCAGAAAATGTATTTTATGGATTAAATACATCACTCACTTATTCTCTGTTTTCTCTAAGACTAAAAGCTTCAAGTGCTTAAATTTGCTTCTTTATTCAAACCTCCAAAAATGCAACCTTCTTTTCTCAGCTCTGGGGGGGGGGGGAGGAGGAGAGGGGAGAATGCATGACTGTTTGGAACCCTATTTTGCATAAGGAAAATTGGCTTACTCTGCGCTCAGGTAAAAGAATTCATTTGTGGATGAAAAAGTAAGTTTTATTTGTGCCTTCTATTTTTGCATCACAGATATTTCCATGTATACCCTGCTCTTCTCAGGATTCCTTATATATGTCAATTTATGGGTCAATAATATTTTATTACATTCATATGTATATGCATAGTTGGTTTAGTTATTCCCTTATTAACGGACATTTCTCTGCTACTACAAAAAAGTACCACAATGAATAGATCAGTTTACATTCAACATCATCATTTTACATATAAGGAAACTGAGGACAACTAAGCAACTTGTCCATGGTACCTGGGCAGTATATGGTAGTCAGTATTTGAACCCTTTTCCTCTGACTACAAATTCAGTGCTTTTTCAACCATAAGTCAATGCTTGAAAATTCTCAAAATTCCAAATGTATTAACTAACCCATTCCCCAACCTATCCTGCCTAGAAGCTAACAATGTGAGCTGCTCCCTTCCAGAAATTTCTAAACTCTCTGGGGTTCTTTGTGCCTTGGTGTCATAAATTTTCACATATCTACAAAGGATTGCTTCTATAGTAAGGCCCAGAAAAAAAATGACTATGAAATGTGAAGCTCTCCATCCCCACCACACTTTTTCTCTCATCTCCTCACTAAGCTTTGTATTAATTCAGTCCCTTATATTTTTTATATACTCATACATTTGCATGTGTCTCCTTCACTTGATTATAGCCTTCTCAAGGCCAATAATTGTTTCCCTTATCTCTTTGTATCCCTAATACCTGCTTCTCTTTGGGCCCATAGCAAGGACTAATTGATAGACTGATTAACTAGGAGTCATTGGGTCTATTTATCCTGTTGTTCTCTCTACTTAAGAAAATGGTTAGGGGAAAAGGAAGTCTCTTTACCTGAATTTATAAGGGGGCCAAGTCTTTCAGACATCAGTACCATATATAAAGGATCCAGAGGAGGAAAAAGATCACTAAAAATGCACTAAAATCTTAGCAACGACACATTTGGGTATGGGGTCTAAGAGAGGCCTTCTTTGGAGATGAAAGCTTGTCTTTCTCTGGTTATCCCAACTTCTTAAAAACAAACAACATTGCCCCTCCCTAGCAATCCAATAAATATTCAGTAAACACCTACTATATTCCCGGTACTGTGCGAAGGGTTGGGAAAAAAAAAAGGCAAGCACTGCCCTCAGGGAGTTTACAATCTACCAGGAGAAATAATATACATTAAAAAAAAAAGCAGGAAAATTGGGGTGGGGAGTGAAAGAGATGGAAGGGATGGGCAAGGCTCACCTTGTTTGTGGAATTGAAAACAGGCAGAGCAGTAGATGCTAAGAGGATTGAGCTGAAAGTTGAATTTCTGCCGTATACAAAAGAAGGCATTGGGAGGAGCTTGTTACTCCATCCTCCAACTCTCTAAACTCTGGGGAGAAGAGCCTGAGGGAGGATGTGTCATTCAAAGCTTCAGTTTCCCCTTTACTCAAGATTCAGCCAAACTATCTTACTTGTTTCCCAAGCCTGGTATTTTATTTTTTATTTGTCTTTGAAAAACCTGTCCTTTTCCCTTGAAATGCTCGCCTCCTTCCTTTTAGAGGGCTTGGTTTCCTTCAGAGTTCAACTCAGATGCCACCTCTAAGGTAGGCAGTATAAATACTGTAAATTTCCCTCTTCCACAATAAAATAGCATAATGTAATTTTCTTGAGGTTATTATTTTTAATTGTGTCTTCGTATGCCCAGAGCCTAGCATAGCTTTATTTCACATAGCAGCTACCTAATAAATGTTATTGTTCAGTTATATTCATTAACGTCCAGTTCTCTGTGATTCTACACAGGGTTTTCTTGGCAAAGATCCAGGAGTAGTTTTCTATTTCCTTGATGGATCATTTCCAGATGAGGATACTGAAGCAAACAGAGTTAAGTGACTTACCCAGGGCCACATATTCCTAAGGCTGTATTTGCATGTGTGACAATGCTGACAGTTTGGTTTCCACAGATTCTATAGGAATAATGGGTGTTTCAAAAGCAGATCCTGCACAGGACATGCAGAAAGGTATAAATTAGAGTAAAGACAGAGCAACCCTATCCAATCCTGTAACTAGAAGAAATCTGTAAGTTTACCCTTGGAAGGGGCCTGAGCTAAGCTGACTCATACTGGCTAGGGGACAAGGGATGGTCACCAACTTTTCATTAAGATGCATGCTTAATAGGCAGGTCAGAAAGATTGTAACTCAGAAGAGCAGGGACCAATCCCAGTTCTTATGGGAGGAACAAGGCAGGCAATTTGAAGGGAAGCAGTATAAAAGGGCTTGCTTTGTCTGATTCTTGGTGCTCTTTTTAAGGAAGTTACCCATTTATTCAGAACAGAATAAATGTAAAATAAAAACAATGAAAACCTTACTGCATCTCCAACAAGAATGGTTTATTCCTAGACTGAGCTTGCTTATAACACATGTATAGTCAGTTTAGATATAACAGCCTTATATCCTAATTTAGTTTGTAAACTCCCTGAGGGTAGTAACCATGTATTATCTCTCTTTAAACCTTCCTAGTGCCTAATAAAAGCTTTAGATGTGGCAGA